>OY992879.1:112361810-112676810 GCA_963921405.1 Cepaea hortensis
GAGGAGGGAGGAGGAGAAGAGAGAAGGAGGAGGGAGGAGGTGGAGGGAGAAGGAGGAGGGAGGAAGAGGTAGAAGGAGGAGGGAGAAGGAGGCGGGAGGAGAGGGAGAAGGAGGAGGAAGAATGATGAGGAGGGAGGAGGAGGAAGAGGGTGGAGGAAGGAGGAGGAGGGAGGAGGTAGAGGGAGGAGAAGGAGGGAGGAAAAGGGAGGAGGAGAGAGGAGGGAGGAGGAGGGAGGAGGTAGGAGGAAGAGGGAGGAGGAGGGAGGAGGAAGAGATAGGCGGAGAGAGGAGGAGGGAGGAGGAGGAGTAGGGAGGAATAGGAGGGAGGAGGAGGGATTAGGAGGTGGGGGAAAGAGGAGAAGGAGGAGGGAGGAGGAGGGAGGAGGAGGAAGAGGGAGGAGGAGGGATTACGAGGAAGGAGGAGGAGAGAGGAGGAGGAGGAGAGAGTAGGAGGTATTAGGAGGATGGAGGAGGGAGGAGGAGGGAGAGGGAGGAGGGGGAGGAGGAGGGAGGAGGAGGAGGGAGGAGGAAGTGGAGGGAGGAAGAGGGGGAAGGAGGGAGAAAGAGGAGGAGGAGGGAGGAGGAGAACGCAGGAGGAGGAGGGGGAGGAGGAGACAGAAGGAGGGAGGAGGAGGGAGGAGGAGGAGAGAGGAGGAGGAGAGAGGAGGAGGAGAGAGGATGAAGAGGGAGGAGGTGGATGGAGAAGGAGGAGGGAGGAAGAGGTAGAAGGAGGAGGGAGAAGGAGGAGGGAGGAGGGAGGAGAAGGGGGAGGAGGAATGATGAGGAGGGAGGATGAGGAAGAGGGAGGAGGAGGGATGTGGAGGAAGGAGGTGGAGGGAGGAGGAGGGAGGAGGTAGAGGGAGGAGGAGGAGGGAGGAAAAGGGAGGAGAGAGGAGGAGGAAGAGGGAGGAGGAGGATGGAGGAGGAAGAGGAGGGAGAGGGAGGAGGGGGAGGGAAGAGGAAGAGGGTAGGAGGAGGAGGAGAAGGAGGGATGTGGAGGAAGGAGGAGGAGGGAGGAGGAGGGATTCGGTAGAGGGAGGAGGAGGAGAGAGGAAAGGGAGGAGGGAAGAGGAGAGAGGAGGAGGAGGGAGAAGGTAGGAGGAGGAGGAAGAGGGAGGAGGAAGAGGGAGGAGGAGGAGGAAGGGGGAGGAAGGGGGAGGAGGAGGAAGAGGGAGGAGGAGGATGGAGGAGGAAGAGGAGGGAGAGGGAGGAGGGGGAGGGGGGAAGAGGAAGGGGGTAGAAATTGGAGGAGGGGAGAGGAGGAGGAGGGAGAAGGAGGGAGGAGGAGAAGGGAGGAGGAGGGAGGAGGGGAAGGAGGGAGGAGGAGGGGAGAGAAGGAGGAGGAGGCGGAGGGAGAAGGAGAAAGGAGGGAGAAGGGAGAGGGAGGAGGGAGGAGGAGGGAGAATGAGGAGGGGAGGAAGGAAAGGGAGGTGGAAGAGGAGGAGGAGGGAGGAAGAGGAGGGAGGAGGAGGAGGGTGGAGGAAATAGGTAGAGGGAGGAGGAGGAGGTAGAGGGAGGAGGAGGAGGAAGGAAAGGGAGGAGGAAGAGGAGGACTGTAGATAACTTCCTTACAATAAAAAGATGAATTGTTATTGATATTGCCGTGGCATGGAGGCATATATATCAGCAGCAGAGTTGATCCAGAAAACCAAAGACTGAGATCTATGGAGAACCATGAACGCCTACGCCAGCCGGCACGGCACTTGATGATGATGAATGATTGCCGTGTGACGATTCTGTGTAGTCACGTCATTTTCTTCACTTGTCCTATCGTTTTGGTTCGGGGATTCTTTCATCATCATCATCATATATTTACGTACGTATTTAGGGAGGGGGGGGGGGAGGGAGGAGGAGGATGAAGAAACAAAAATATGACAGTTGGCAGCGCTGGAATGAGAGGAAGGCGTGTAGAAACTTTCATCTCAATCGGATGGGCCGTTCGCGAACGCATAAAGGACATACATACAGACATATCCACACACATTGCCTTTTATATATAAGACTAGCTGACCCTGCCCGGCTTCGCCCAGACCCTGGTGGGGAGCATCTCATTTAATTCATATAAGTAGTCATATAAGTTCTCGTTCCCGTTACCGACTGACTGTCTGTCTGTCTGTCTGTCTGTCTGTCTGTTTGTCTGACCCGGCCCGGCATCGCCCAGCTCCTGGTGTGAAGCATCTCATTTAATTTATATAAGTAGTCATATAAGTTCCTGTTCCCGACTGTCCATCTGTCTGTCTGTCTGTCTATCTGTCTGCCTGACCCTGTCCGGCTTCGCCCAGTCCCTGGTGGGGAGCATCTCATTTAATTCATATAAGTAGTCATATAAGTTCTCATTAAATTCATACAACAAAAAAAGTAACTTAAAAGAATGTCCTTCCACACACCATCCATTATTTTTAATGAAAACTCTTTCTAATCACCTGCATGACTACAGTAACTTCTTAAGCAAAAAAAGATGAGTTACAATGTTATGCATTGTGCATTATTTTTATGAAAACTTTAAAAATGCCTTACAGATTGTATCATTATTTATTATAACTCATATTCCGGTACATAACTATGGACAAAGAGTTTATAAATCTTTGAAAACGATGCCACAATATGACTATAAGTTATACAGAAAAGTTATGCCCCTTGAAATAACTTTTACAGAGTTAGGTCCCCTGAGATATATGAAATTATGATGAAAAATGAAAAATGAAATAATACTGAGTAAGCAGGCGATTTCACACTAACAAAATATCACAGTTGGCAGCTCTGGAATGAAAGGAAGGCGTGTAGAAAATTTCATCTCAATCGGATGGGTCGTTCGCGAACGTATAAAGGACATACAGACATAAATACATACATAAATACGGACGGAGATCGCCTTTTATATATAAGAAGATATATATATATATATATATATATATATATATATATATATATATATATATATATATATATATATGCGTGTGTGTGTGTGTGTGTGTGTGTGTGTGTGTGTGTGTATGTATGTGTCTGTTTGTGTGTTTGTGTGTGTTTTGTTTTTTTCTTGCATGACGTAACAGTCTGATATATGATTATCAAAAAGTTCTCCATATGGATAAGATATATGGTGGTTAAACTCGGTGGTTATACACTATCCAGTGCCGCCCACCGAGTGCTGGAGCGCAAATTATCCTCCCTACGACGCCTGACGGCAGAAGTGGAAGATGATGATGATGATGATGATGATGATGATGATGATGATGATGATGATGATGATGATGATGATGATGATGATGATGATGATGATGATGATGATGATGATGATGATGATACTCGGACCTTGGATCAACTTTGCCTGCACCTGTCTGGGACAAAAGTTGGTCTGCAAACAAACTGAAATGCCTCAAAGCAGTTGTATTATCCATACGCCATAAACGTATGAAACCTTGACTTTCCATAAGCCTCCTGAAATTGCTGGTTGACATTGAATACCGTCAGGAAATCCAAACCAAAAGACTAAGGTATCTCGCTTGATGACGAACAATCAATCAATCATGTGCCATGCCGGAAAGCGTGGGCGGTCATGACTCGCCATTTCACTCGATCACCAGCGTCGTGGATCAGCTCAGTGTTCCTGTCTCGTCCATGCCATGTGGCCAAGCCATCCAGGTATTTTCCTCTCGGTCTTCCTCTTGGTCTGTTCCCTTCGATCTTGCCAGTTGTCACTAAGTTCTCCAATCCATTTCTTCTCATAACATGTCCAACAAATTTTGACTGTTTATGTCTAATTTCTCTAATCAATTTATTTCATTTGTCTCCTGTAGTACTTGGTCAGTGGTTTTTCTGTCTCTCCATGGTATTCTTTGTATTTTCCTCCGAAACCACAATTCTGCAGCCATCAGATGTTTATCAGCTTGACTGCACATTGTCCAAGTTTCACATCCATACAAAATAACAGGCTCTATGTATTGCTTTGTCGTAACTCCGCCTCAGTTGATTAATAATGATAAACGAACGTTTACGACGAAGCATCAGAACGTTGACAACAAAATCTGAATACACCTTGTAAAATAGGTGAACATGAAAACACAAGCGGACAATTCAGCAAACGTTTCAAGTCCTTTATTTCGTCCTTGTAGAGTCTTAAGACAAACTTCCAATGGTAACGTAGAACGCCCTTATCGTAGGGACAACATCTACTCAATGACCAAGAATTATCATCCTATCTAACCCTATGGTCTGCCCTGGCGCCTCTTTTCCATCCTTTATCTAGATCCTTGCTGTCTCGTTCGTTGAATCTTTGTCTAGGTTCGGTTCCCTGTTCTTCTAACCAGCCATGGCTCCTCATCAACAAGTTCCTCCCGTTATCCTTCCTTGAATATCATGAAATCACTGCATCCGAACAACCATTTGTCACAAGAAGTCGGTCGCACAATTTCAAACCCGACCGGTTTGTAACATGGCTTCACAGCGTATCCCGTTGTTAGGTTTTACGCTTTCGTGACGCATCCCGTCTCTTTGGCTTCAGCGCACTGTTCACCTTGTTGCACCTTGGGATTTTCCTTTGGTCCCTTCTGCATTCTATGTTTCATTAGCAATAACTATTTGGCATGTATCCCCTCAACACTCTTTTTCTCGTTTCAATTGACGTCTTTTTATTGGTCAGAATGTTTTTCATCTTGCTAAAGGCTACTTTCGCCATGGCGATTCTTGTTCTAATCTCTTCAAGGTATCTCCCATCAGATGGTATGACTGTTCCGATATAATTGTACCGATTCACTTGTTGAAGAATATTCCCATTTACTTGTATATTACATCGGTGCGATTTATGGAGAGTCATACTTACCTATGCTAGCCGACAAGTCTCTTGATAATGATGATGGCAATTATTACTACTACTACTACTACTACTACTGCTGCTACTGCTGCTACTACTACTACTACTACTACTACTACTACTACTACTACTACTACTACTACTACTACTACTTTTACTACTACTGCTACTGCTGCTGCTGCTGCTACTACTACTACTACTACTACTACTACGACTACTATTACTACTACTACTACTACTACTACTCCTACTACTACTACTACTACTACTACTACTACTACTACTACTACTACTACTACTACTACTACCACCACCACCACCACCAACACCGCTACTATAATTATTACTACAATTAATACTACTACTATCACCATCCCCACTAATACTACTACTATTAACTATTACTTCTTTTATTGCTACCACCACCATACTACTATTATTACTAATACGACTATCACCACCTCTACTACCAATATTACTACTATAAATACTACTACTACTACTACTACTACTACTACTACTACTACTACTACTACTACTACTACTGCTGCTGCTGCTGCTGCTGCCGCTGCTACTATATTTACCAATATTATTACTACTTTGTTACCGCACTATGCGGTTAGGTATGATCGCCCACACCAGCCGATGATGACGATAACTACAATTACTATCTTCTGTTACATCTACTTTTCCCTGCTAATGTGGCCAGACCTTGTATTACCACAAATATTAATACTACTTCTACTTTTTCCTTTTTTTCCCTTTTTGCGTATCCTTTTACAGGACTTAGCTGTCAACAGCAGCATCTTTCAGCTGTCTGTTGATCTCTTGGCAAGATTACGCTCAGTAGTTTGCCATTGCTTTCTGAGCGGCCGGCTCAGTATCCGCAAGTCACGAGCGGGGGTCGAACCACCCCAGTTCTCGCTCCGCTGCGAGACTCTGCGTGATAAACGGGATTACAGAGAGAAAGTGTTGTAACCCCACAGCCAGAGAGACCGGCCTACTTCTACTACTTAGACAATTAGCGTAATGACTATTATGTAAACCTAAGACCAGAAGAATACTAAAGGAATAAGTAGGCAGTTGCTGCTTTTGTTTTTCTAAGTAACCTAGAATGCTTGCGATCGATTTATGACAGACACAAATAGTGCTTTTTGTCAAATAACCCGCCACACATTAACACCTCTGTGAAAAGATGCCACTATTGATTACAACGTTTCTTATACCACTAAACTATTGGCAACCTCTTTTGACAATCAGCGGTCACAACCACCAGCAGCAACCACGCCAACATGAAACATTATCGATAATGCACCGAAAAACATACCCACCCACCACTTTTAAAATTAAAATAGCAGGGCTCAGCTAACCGTCAACAAAGTCAATAGACGCATTATAAGGTATCCACCCTTCCATACTGCTAGATGTCTATGATTGATATCGCTAGAACTGACTTGTTTAAATTTTACTCTTAAGAACGGAACTAAATGATGATGATGTTTATACAATGAACATACAACTCTCTCTCTCTCTCTCTCTCTTTCTCTCTCTCTCTCTCTCTCTCTCTCTCTCTCTCTCTCTCTCTCTCTCTGTGTATCTCTTACAGACATGAACCCTACGAGGAATCATTTTATACATCATCACCTCTCACTCTCCACACCACTGACACTTTGGCGCACGCCTAAACATGAATATGATGGTGACGTTTCTACAGCGTATGATGCTAATGATTACTAACTACAACCAATAATAACCCACAATATATTAATTTTTACGATTATGTTTTGAAGATAGAACATGGGTCACTATACAACACTCATCAAGACACCCCACCCCTCCCGCGTCATTGAGCAGTACCCACCTACACCTGTGTCTGATAATGATGTTTCGATAACACTTATGATATTAAACCATACCCCATCCTTCTTAAGTCATCGAGGCCCCGCCTTTTTTGTATGTATATATATTATCCTACCGTCCATCTTACACCCCGAGCGGTCAGTTTTTTAGCCTATATAACGTCACCACCACATCTCTTCTCATTTAATTGTTCAATTCTAACTGCATTCCTTTCTATATATGTTTTCCCTTTATAAAAAATATATTTCTTCTTTGAATCGTTTGTTATTGCTTTATGTTGTACACCATGCTACCACTCCCACCACCACGTCACTAGACGTACCCTCCCCTACATCTAGAGGGGTCACTTGACCATATCCGCCACGCCCACTCTGATGAGTCACTTGATCACGCCCACTTAAAAAAAAAAAAGACAGTTAAAAAATCAATTTCGGACAATGAGGAGCTATCACCCCTTTGCGGAGGAAGATCAATAAGAACTTATATATATATATATAAGTTTGTGGTGGAAAATCGATACATAGTGATAATATAATGCCCACTACCACAAATAACGTGCGGCTGTGGCGCCTACTATGCTCCTGTGAAGTTTATGTTGCTTATATTATAATCTACACTTGCGACTTTTCTTTTCACCATCTCGTTATATATTGTCCAAGATAACATCCATTAAAAAGAACAGACAGGCATGCATTTATCGTAGCTTCTAAACGACACTGGACAGATTATATGTCTAGGCACAGTCTTTGTAATATGAGGCTGGGCAATATCTCTGTCTACACACCATCTTTGAAATATGAAGCCGTGCCATTTGTCACATTACGTACAGTCTATGAAACATAAGTTCGATTTCATTAGAAGTCTCAAGCACACGAGCTGTAGAGGAATAAGTGACATGCATTTGCATAGCATTCAAGTGAATGAAGCTGAAGCTTTTGGTGCAATTCATACATGGGATCAGGGAATCAATTACGTCTTGCAGAGGAACTGGGAGAATCATAACAACCAGAGTGAAATGTCCTTGATTTAAGCATTATTTTTTTTTCTAGTTCATTATACGTAAAATAGTTTTATGCTGGTGATCACAATGCGTTTGTAATTTCTTTTCAGCAAACAACTCTAATTCTGCTGATAAATTTAAACAAACAAACAAACACTCAAACACATAGTCTACACAAATAAACTGCCCTCTGCATCAAATAATGTAAATAGTATTTTAGTACACAGAAACACGATGGGGGTGACGTTTCATCTTAAAGTATGTACGGTACAAGACAGAACCTGCCGGAAGCTGGAGGGATATATTTTAACCGGACTAATGGCTGTAAGCCGGTCTCCCTGGCCTAGGCATTAACGACTTTCTCCGTAATCCCTTCAAGGATCATGTGGAGACGGTTGTGACAAGATCTCAAAAGAGACTCAACGCACTTAAAACTATGGCTGCAATGGACATAGCGCGGAGAATGCTTTACAGACTATACCAGCACTTGATCCTCTCAGCTATTGATTATGGACTAGGACTGCTCACTGTCTCAAAGAGTCAGCTGGTGAGATTGGAGCGCATACAGAACGAGGCTATGCGGGGCATTCTGGGATGCACCAGAGACACCCCAGCGGTGTGTATACGGTACATCCTTGGTTTGCCGACTGTTGCTGGTAGGCTCAAGGTGATGCAGTCGAAGGCATACCTCAGAGAAGCTGCTGACACAGATCATCCGTTGCATGAGGCGCTGGACGTAGTTAAGGGCCAGCGACTGATAAGAGGGAAATCATGGATGGCTCAGGCGGAGGATACGATCAGACACGTGTGCCCCTTGGAGAACATTAGGCGAGGAGAGGAGTGGGTCAGAGTGCCAGCGGAGCAGTCAGACTTGTGCAGAGTTATAATCACATTGAGCCGGGAGTGCAGGGAGTGGCCAGCAGGGGCCACGGAAGTGGAAATCCAGCAATTAATTCAGGATAATGCTCGCCCGAGTGATGTGATTATCTACACAGATGGTTCGGTGTTGAGAGGTAGTAGAAGTGCCTGGGGTTTCTTGGCAAAGGCTACTGGTCGACGTTTGGTGCAGGAGAGCTTGGCATATGATACCACAGTATCTATCTTAAGAATGGAGGTGGAGGCAGTCAGTGCAGCTTTCGGCTGGAAGGACTTTACGATACACACACACACACACACACACACACACACATCGTGATTGTAACTGACTCAGAAAGCATGCTGAGTAGGGTGGGGACAGGCAAGCTTCGTGCCGAGTGGCTTACTTCGCTTCGGAAGTCACGGGTAACAACTGGCTCTGCAAAACTTGGTGGAGTATTGATGCATGATAAGGCAGACGTGGTTGCGGCCTTGTGGGAGCACGTGTACACCAAGGAGGAGCAAATGGATCACAATGGTCTGGCAAGAATGCGACAGCGTGGAGTGACGAAGGGGTCTAGCCGATGCTCGACGATTAGAGGAAAGGTGAGACGCGCATATAATCAGATTGCTACTGGTACTATTGAGGTTGGAACTCTTCGCTGGCTTCTGAGGATGGGGGAGGAGCGCTTATGGGAATGCCCCGAATGCTGTGATATCGGTTCTTAAATCAATCAATCAATCAATAAATCAATCAATCCGTAATCCCGTATACTTTCGTGAGTAACGTAACGTGCGAGAGAATCGGTGGCGGTTCTAGCCGCGTCTGTAACTTACGGGGTATGTGAGCCGGTCGCTCATAAAGCAATGGCAAACTACTGAGCGTAATCTTGCCAAGAAATCAACAATCAGCTGAAAGACGCTGATGTTGACAGCGATGTCTTGTAAAGGATATCCGAAGAAAAAAAAATGGCTGTAAATTATAATGACTATAGATGCTTAATGTGCATGTAAAGAAAACACTCTCAAAGACCATTCAAAACTTCATAATTACACTGACTAAAATGCAGACATCATCTACACTTATCGCCGTTAAGGTTCGTCCACTTGTTCCCCCCCCCCCCCCAAAAAAAAAGGCACCAGACAGGGTTATAGTCTTTCACAAAATGTGTTTTCTGTGTACGTGAAACTGATAATAAAATATATAACAGATAAACTATGTATGAAAGTTTGGGATTGAATGTAGATAATCTATGTTGTGCTAATGACGAGGTTGCTTGTAACAAGAAATCAACATAAATTGTAAGAATCGATAGATTTCGCAATCATTCATTGGCACCTTGCCGTCTTGACAGACGATAGTTTGTGCTTCAAAAAGTCATAATAACTTTTACCCATGGCGGTAGCGAATCTGGCTGATAAGGCCAATTCGCGCTGTAAATGTTCGTTCAAAGTGGGTGTATGTGAACACATGGTTATTTCCACCATCATGTACCATCTTACGTCTCACACGTTCGGTGTTTCACTTATCTGCAATAATTTTCTTCTTTGTCTTTATTCCATTTCTGATGTTTGCCCTCCATGCAACACCTTCAGCGGCGACTTGCTCCCAATGTGCATTATCAATGCCTGTATCAATCATGTTCCGCTTACACACATCTTTGTATCGTAGTAGAGGCCGACCCTGAGATCTCTTACCCATCTGTAGTTCACCAAAAAAGATGTCCTTTGGTATTCTACCATCATCCATCCTCCTAAGAAGTCCTATCCATCTAAGTTTACGAAGACTGAGCATGAAATAAACCGTCACACAACCTGATCTTTCCAATGCTTCAGTATTTGTGATTTTGTCTTGCCACTTAATACCAAGAATTCTTCGCAGACACCGCATATGAAAGCTGTTTAAAGGATTCTCTTGGTGTGAGTAAGTTGTCCAGGTTTCACAGCCATAAAGAAGAGTACTAAGGACACAGGCTTGATAGACAAGGCCTTTTGTTTTGAGACACTTTTTCTTAACCTTTTCATTGTTTTTGCTGCCTTACCAATCCAGATGTTGATTTCATGATCTAGGGATAATTTGCTATTTACCACTGATCCTAGATATGTAAAATGGTCTACCATCTCTAGTTTGGCGAGGTCAATAAAGATTGATGGTACCCCATGTGCACCTTGTGACATAATCTGTGTTTTCTTTTTGATAATTGTTAAACCAAATTCAGAACAAGCGTCGGAGAATGCAGATAGTACACATTGTAATCTTCCTCAGAGTGGGTCGTAACTGCAGCATCATGTGCAAAAAGCAACTCTTTGATCAGTACCCTCCTAATTTTGGTCTTGACCTTCAATCTCTGAGCATTGTAGAGGCCGCCATCTGAGCGTGAGTGAATGTATATACCATCTTCCTGATCACGAAAGGCATATTTCAGTAGAAGTGAAAAGTATATTCCAAAGAGGGTGGGAAATAGTACACAACCTTGCTTAACTCCACTCTTGATTTCAAACTCTTCTGAAGTTGCACCATCAAACTTTATTGTACCCTTCATGCTTGTGTGGAACGATTCCACAATGGACATAATAGTTGGTGGCAGTCAATCTTCTTTAGTGCTTTGAACAGACCCTCAGACTGACCAAATCAGATACCTTTGTCAGGTCGATGAAGGCAATAAACAGTGGTTGTTTCTATTCACGGCACTTTTCCTGCATTTGTCGCAATGAGAATATCATATCAATGTTAGACCGGTTCTGTCGAAAGCCACACTGTGATTCGGGGTAGACTTGATCTCCTAAGACTTGAAGTCTGCGTAGAACAATTCTGGCAAATACTTTCCCAACAATACACAGAAGTCGCTCCGATCGCCCTTGTTCTTGTACAGTGTTATGATGCTTGAATCTTTGAAATCCTGTGGGACTTGTCCTTCTCGCCAGCATAGCTCTATTAGCTGGTGGATCTGTAGAGTGAGTGTGTCTTGCCCACTCCTGATAACCTCTATTGGAATCCCATCCTTACCTGGAGCCTTGCCAGATGCAAGTTCATTTATAGCACGCTTAACTTCTCTTATGGTGGGAAGTGTGTCCAGGTGGTCAAGAGTTGGTAAAGCCTCTATGGCTTTGAGGGCATCATCCGCTAGTTTGGTCTCACTTGAGTAAAGCTCCAAATAGTGCTCTACCCATCTGTCCATCTGCTGTTTTTTATCAGTTATGATTTCTCCAGTCAAGGTTTTCAATTGTGCACTTCTTTTGATCATTGGACCACAGGCTTTCTTTATTCCTTAATACGTGCTTCGTATGTTTCCCTTATCACTTGCGATTTGAATGGAATCACATAACTATGTCCAATAATCATTTGCACACTGCCTGGAAGCCTTTTGCACATCCTTCCTAGCTTGCTTCAGCTCACTCAGAGTGTTACGCGTTGGTCTTTCCTTGTTTCTTAAGAGAGCTATCTTCTTCTTATCAATCAAGGGCTGTTGAGTCTGGCTGTTTGCCGCAAACCAGTCCTGCCTCTTATGATCCACAGTGCCGTAAACCCCTACCGCAGTTTTATAAAAAGTTTCCTTAAGTTGACCCCACTTTTCACTTACTGTACAATGTTCTGGTGTATCAGTGAAAGCGTCTTCAAGTTGCTGTTGAAACTGAAAGCACTTTTCAGGATCGTGAGGTTAATAATATTAATCCTGGGGCTAGATTTGTGTTTAGCTGTGTAGATTCTCTTTGGTCTCAGTCTAACTCTTGCGACAACCAAAGAATGATTCGTATCACAGTCAGCACTGTGGTAACTTCGAGTCAATGATATATGGTTCAGATGTTGTCTCCGTGTGATGATGAAGTCCAGCTGGTGCCAATGGCCTGATCTTGGATGTTTCCATGTGACCTTATGCAGTTCTTTTGTTTTAAAAAAGGGATTTGTAATACATAGGTCATTTCTCGTGCAATGCTCCAGCAGCCTTTGCCCATTTTCATTCATGCTACCGATGTTGTATTTTCCAAGGCACACTGGCCATGAACACGAGCCCTTGCCCACACGAGCATTGAAATCACCGAGCATATAAATGTAGTCAGATTTTGGAACTGCCTTGATCACGGTCTAACTCCTCATAGAACGAATCCTTCACATCATCAGAGGAATCGAGTGTCGGTGCATATGCAGTAATAATGGTGGCAAAACCACAAGGGGTTGCCAAGCGCAGGGATAATAGTTTTTCATTTCCTCCTGCTGGAATTTCAATCTTTCCCAGTAGCGAATTCTTCACTGCAAAGCCCACACCGTGTTGCCTTTTTTCTGCCTGCCCTCTCCCCTTCCAAAAAAAGGTGTAATTGTTTTCCCTGAGTGACCCTTCCTCAGCGAGGTGAGTCTCCTACATGCCAGCAATATCAATGTTAAGACGATTGAGTTCGGCATCAATCACAGCCGTTTTTCTCACATCGTCAATATTGGTCAAGTCATTGGAAAATCCTGGACACATGGTTCTCACGTTCCAGGTTGCAAGCCGTAGCTTGAGGTTTCTATTTTTCTTTTTATTAGTTCCTGGCGCATTGGTTTTACAGCCTGCGTGGGGCCCCATGTCTACGCCAATTGACAGGGACTTATAACCCGTAACAGTTGCCTCTCGCTTTTATTCCGAGACCGGTTAAGACCAGGAATGGAGTTATTGCCTCTTCATAGCACAAAGCCTGGGCTAAAATATAGAGATCATGTGTTGCCCATACAGCATTATCCCTCTCTCGGCCTGCCTAGTTCACTCCAGAGGAAAAGTAATACCTCTACATCTGGAACAAGACAAGCTGCAGAAGCTGCCGGATCAGCAAAGCAATGCTCTAACTGTCCGCCTGTCAGAGCTTCGATCCTAGACCAGTTGCCAATCAAGGCTTAGGGCCTGGTCTGCCCTGCCATTTTGTCTTTAGATTGCATTTCCTCGCACCAGGGTAAGGTTTGTATCCTCCCAATTGCGCTCTTCCGCCCGAAGCCGTTGGCACAATGTGGGGTGTCGGGTTTGGTAAGCGCCGCCCAACGTTCGGCGCTAACAGAAAGCAGATTTCGTAACCACAAAATATGGAAATACGCGGACTAGAGCTATAACAACATAAAACCCAGTTACGGTCACAACAAAGAAAAAAAAAGCATCTAGTGCACGTAACAAACGATGTTATGCTGAAACAAATACAGAGGTTCGGTTATCTAGGATCCCCGGGAAGGTTAACCTGGTCAACAAATGCCCGCAGAAGTCGCATGTGTCGGCCTAACAAGAAAGCGCAAGAAAGCAGCTCTGCTGTAAACAGGCACAACGCAATCACGTCCGAAAAAGAAAAAAAAAAAACTCCGGATGAACGCAGAAGAAGAAGAAGAAGGTTATCTAGGATTATAGATAACATACTATAAAAGAACCGTAGAGATAACATTCAGAGAAATTTTAGAAAGGCAACATTCAGTACTTTGTGTAACTGCTGTCCCTCAAAAGAACTCAGAACAGGACTTTAAGGATGTTATATGCTGTGCCACGTCCAGTTTACGTTCGCTTGCCGGCCTAATGGTCGTGGATTCGAATCCGCATCGGGGCTGATTTCTAAAATTGACCTGGGCTTCCTAGGTCGACCTAGCATAAGTGGGCCCAGGAAATATCTTTATGGCCGGTGGTATATTAGCCACATCTCAAGGCGTGCACAAAGGTCTTTGATCTATTTGTTATGTTACTAACTGAATCATGGACACTGAATAAATACATTAGCCACTGTAAGCCACGGAGACGAGGGTTCTACGTAGCATCCTAAGAATCCCACGGACAGCTAAAAAGTCCAGTGTCCAAGTTCTGCTAGAGACCAGTTAACACAGACATTTGATTGCTCACATCAGAAGAAAGTCTCCGTTGTTTGGTCGTATTGCGGCGGGAGTCTGGAGAAGATTGTGACAACAGGCATGACCGAAACATAACATGCTGAATGGTTTGAAAAAGTTGCACTAAAGATAAACAGTGGTCGAGCTTACCAATACCACATATGACATGTAATTGTGGGGGAACAAGATAGCATATGTAGCTCAGTATGGCACGTGACGATAGGAATGATGTACGATTCACCAATTACAAGAAAACATTTGACATGGTACAACATGAACAGCTAAAGTGAAAGACTTTGTTTTAATGTCAGGTTACCCCGTCCAACCTTTAGGAAGGTTACAAATGGGGTGATTACTTGTGGTTTCTGGTATATTTCTGTCGCTGGTTGGGAAGGAGGATGGGGGTGGAGTACGCTGATTGAGTGGTTGGTCAAATTGGACAGAGGACCCTCAGCAGTCTTGTTATTGTCCTCTTGCACTTTTGTTATTATACTGTGCTAGATTATGTGAGTTCTGCTTACGTAATGTTTGACGAGTCTTTGTATTTTGTTGTTACTGTTTACATATAGACGTTTCATTATTATTATTTCTTTATTATTTTTGTTTTGGAAATATCTCGTAAGGTCTTATCTTTCTTCCTTATATTGTTGGCAGCTTAGTAAGTGGTTTATGTTATTTGATTTACTGAATTCTCTGCAGATTAGTTGTTCTCGTTTGAATATAGCCTGGGGGTGGGCGAGGCTATGAGGTTTCACTCACTGCTTAAACGTTCTCTTTTGGCGCGGTAAGCCAGGTAGTTTCCTTTATTGTTCCCATCTTTTAAAACGTAAGTATGGCTCTTCCTCTTGCTCCATTTACTTCTAAGAATACTCTTGTAATATTTAAGTTCAACAGTCTGAACATTCTTCTATAGTCAATAAGAAATGGTTAATGATTCAAATCTGTACTTTGTCAAAGATGTGTGTTCTCAAAATTTGTTGTTACAATTGTGCACTTGCATGGTGCACGGGCTCATAATTCGAATTAACTTTACGATAAACAAATACATGACGTGGTTCTGAAATGTACTCTGTAAGTTGTTTTGGTTTTAAAGAAATATACATGTTTCTGATTGGCATGTTTCTCCTCTACATCATGTGCAGCGGCGACGTTGGTGGCAGGGACCTATGCCCAGGGAGTGGCCCAGCAATGTCTCACAGAACAGCTCAGAAGCACAAACACTAACAACCAGCCAAACAACACCCCTGAAGGAACCACAATGGCCGCATTCGACTCCATTTGTCGGTATACAAAAAGTGTTGCTGTTTCACGTTTGTTTCTTCTTAATGTAGTATGTATAGGATGTATTTTTAATGACTGTGGAGTTTTCGAAAATATTGCCGTTCCAAGTTTTGTATTCAACCTCTGCGGAGTTCACGCAACATAAAAGGTAAATACAAAACGTGGAACGGCAATATGTTCAAAGATCCCACAGTCATTAAAAATGTATCCTTTATTTTGTAATTGACAGCTGACGACTGACATATGGAGGTTATTATATATTTTACAGGGCGATAGAAATACTTTTCGTATTGTGTGTATGGTCGCAGGTCTGCGCATCCCTTCGCCAGCATCATAATGCATGAGGAGTATTTATAACGGTTACTAGTTACATTTGCCTGCCGGATTGTAGTCATCGGTTCGAATCTCTTTCAATGCGGGCTCTTCCCTCCCCCATTAGCTTGCCTCCCAGGTGAACTCAGCCTAAAATTAGTTATCGGGAAATTTTGTGCGGAAGTAAATGCATCTTTGTGATATTGACAACATCGCACATCTTTTTGTAATAGATCTAAAATATAGGCCTAGCACCATATACCCAGTAGGCTTATGGCGTAAAAAGGGGTGTTTATGTTTATATGTTTACTGGCTAGTTAATGATTAATGCAGAACCGCCGTCAGAATACCCCTGGTATCGTTGGACATCGCAAAGTGCGGGTAGCATGGCGGCTACCCTGACTTCTTCTTCTTTCGTTCGCTTGAAATATGTCTATATCTGCAATGTCGTCTATTGCATGAATTGAACTGTTTTTTTCAGTTCACACAGTGGTCCATAGAGTTTATCTTCCACTGTCGTCTCTCTAGGCCAGAAGGTTTGCCTAGATATGTTAAATTTTGGGCAGTCTTGGAGTATGTGCTCTGCTGTCTGCGACGCCAATCCACATGTGCACATGGCTATTTCACCAATCTTGAATTTTGTATACATGTGGTTGCGTAATCTATTGTGTCCTGTTCTGAGGCGCAGAATAATGACTTGTTCTGGTCTATCCATAACGTGGTAGTCATCTTGAGCAAGTTTTGGTGACTTTATGACTGATTTGATCATTCTTTTCTTTTGGTGGTATGTAACGGGCACATCAGGCTGTTCCTCTTTGGCTCCTTCCTTAGCCAATTGATCAGCTCTGTCGTTTCCGGGTACTCCACAGTGGGATGGTATCCACTGTATGGTGACTTTATGCTGACTGCTAAGTTCAGAAAGTAGTGTCCTCAGGACTGGCAATTTCCCAGACAGGAGCGCCTCTATTACGGATTTTGCATCTGTCAATATCACCACAGGTTGTGTACCATTGCTGTTATTTAGTAATTTCTCTGTTGCTATCTTGATTGCCTCAATTTCAGCATCATAGTTATGGCAGTACTTTCCTGTCGGTACTCTGGCTGTGTCCCTAGTATTATTTGGGTATTCTATGTACACTCCCGCTCCTCCATTTCGAACAGCATTTTGTGCTGACCCATCTGTGTAGACTCGGATCCAGAGGTCCTGTGGGTATTCTTCATCAAGGAAGCTGAGAGTGGCTGTTCTGCGCTGCACACTGTTCTGTTCTTCCTTGTCAAATATTCCTCTCACTTTTGTCTGGATTTGTAACGATAGTCTATGCTCATCTTTCCATGGAGTTCGCTCTGGAATAGTTGTTAGGGGGATACCAATTGTGGGCAGATCAGTGGTTTCTCTGCAGAGTCGTTTGGCCTGGTGGATAAAACTACTTCTTTTCAACCGCCCCATAGCTAGGTTTTCAAATCTGTTCTTCATAGGGTGGCCTGGCAAGCTGAGGAACTTTTCTGCTTGTATTAGCGTTTTCATATCTCTGCGCTCACTCAGTGCCTGTGTCCTCCCCATCTTCTCCATTTCCACTATAGGGGTTGATCTCATCCCTCCTGTGGTGACTCTAAGTGCTTGATTTTGCACCTTGTCCAGCTCTTGTAGTGTGGTATTTGATGCTGAACACCACGCAGTTGACCCATATTCCAGGTGTGGTCGTATGCTCTGTTGGTAAACTTTGCTATGTATTTTTGTACTGGCACCCCATGTGGTTCCACTTAGCTTTCTCAGGATGGCTATTTTCCTTCTGACTTTTGCTACTGCTTTGTTGATGTGCTTTCTCCATGTCAGCTTGCCATCAAATGTTACTCCAAGGTATGTTGGTTCTTTATCTTCTCTTAGGGGTGTTCCATTTATCTGGATGATCCCTGCCTTTTGTTTTGGAGAGAGGGTAAATAGGGTGGTGCTGCACTTGTCAGTGTTTATGCTGACACACCATCTATTTGCCCATGCAGCAAATGTATCTACAGCTCTTTGTAGCAATCTGGTGGCCACTGATGCATATTCATTTGTGCTCCATAGAACCAGGTCATCGGCGTACATTGCCGCTTTAATTCCATGCGGTAGGTGAGCAACAAGATCATTGATGAAGATTAGAAAAAGTGTGGGGGACAAGACTCCGCCCTGGGGGACACCGTGACGCAGTAGTACTTTCTTGCTCTTGAGTCCGTCTATCTGTACTCGGGCTCTTCTGTTGTGCAAGTATGCTTTCACCCATTTGTACATTCTTCCATTGACTTTGCAGTTTCTCAGTTTCTTCATCAGACCTTCTTTCCAGACTTTGTCAAAGGCTTTCTTCAGATCTATCCATGCCGCAAGCACCAGCTTCTTCTCTTGGAATGCATCCTCAATTTCTTGAGAGAGGTAGGTTGTCTGATCTTCCGTAGAGTAGCACTGCCTAAAGCCAGCCTGCTGTGGCACAAGGATGTTTTTACTTTCAATGTACCACTGCAGTCTGTGATTGATGATGCGCTCCAGTTTTTTGCAGAGACAGCTGGTGAGGCTAATTGGTCTGTAGCTAGAGGCAATGGAACCATCTTTCCCTGATTTTAGGAGGGGTATCATGATTGCTTCTCTCCAGGCTTGTGGAACACTGCCTAAGGTCCAGCTGTTATTGAAGATCTGCAACAGCTTTGTTTTGGCCTCTGTTCCTAGGTTCCTGATCATTTCATTGGAGATACCATCAGCTCCTGGTGACTTTCTCATTTTCAGTTTCTTCTTCTTCGTTCATCCGGAGTTTTTTTTCGGACGTGATTGCGTTGTGCCTGTTCACAGCAGAGCTGCGTTCTTGCGCCGTTAGGCCAACACATCCGACTTCTGCGGGCATTTGTTGACCGGGTTAACCTTCCCGGGGGTTTCTTAGGACGTTTGGCTCTCACTGTTGTGGTGTTATCCCCCATCCCAGCTGGCCCATATAGAACAGCCAAAGACATCCTGGTCAGCCCTCAAGGGAAGGCAGGGGCAGACCATGGGCATTCCCCGCCATCCAAGGAGGCTTCCATACTTGCAGAGCCAACACACAGCGCTCTGGTACTGGGCTCACCCAAGGAATCGTCACGTCCTGCACATGGCTGCTTAGCCTCACTTCCGTATATTGGGCCTTCCATTCACCATAGGCTGTTCTCCCGGAAACCAGAAGTATGCAGTCTGCAGATGACATCCACACAGTGAGCTTTCGATTCGGACTTTCCACATAATGGATTTGCTATCCAAGCAATATTCCATTTCGTGCCACTGGGACACTTTTTCCACCTTTTATGAAGCCCACACAGTGAGCTTTTGGTTCGGACTTTCCACGTAATGGATTTGCTATCCAAGCAATATTCCATTTCATGCCTCTGGGGCGCTTTTGTAACCGACATACCTGTGGTATGAAGTGCGGCAGTCTAAATACTTCTTCATGCACCTTTAAATGTCAACCTGAATGTAGTTAAAGTAAGCTGCAGTCAACTTGAGCTTGTTGATATCTCCATAGAGCTTGTCCTCAAATGAAGCAGGTGTGGGCCAAAATATCTTTCTCTGTTCTGCATATATTGGGCACTCCTGCAGCAAATGTTTAGCTGTCATTTTACCAGTTCCACAATTGCATTCATCGGTATCTCCTATCTTTAGTTTATTGAACAAGTGGTATTTCAGCCTGTTATGTCCTGTGCGGAGTCTGAAGATTGCTACTTGTTCTCTTCGGTCGAGTTTGTAATATGCATCATCCTTCTGGTGACCTGGATGCTCTGATTCCCATTTGGTTCTATAAGTGCTTTTTATCAACCTCTTTACCTCGTTATAGGTTATGTCTATGTCAGGCTGTGGTAGTCGTCCGCCCTCTTTTGCCAGTCTGTCAGCCTCTTCATTTCCAGGTATACTGCAATGTGATGGTATCCACTGTATTACAACTTTTTTGGATGTCTGGCATAGACCATGGAGTGTTGCTCTTAGGTCAGCTAGTTCTGTGCTGTAATTGCTCTTCAGTATTGAGACAGCTGACTTTGCATCTGTAAAGATAGCTATTTGCGTCTCTTTATTTTCCTCCATCAAGAGCATTTCTGCTGCAGTTTTCAGAGCCTCTACCTCCGCTTTGAAGTTACTTGAAAACTTTCCAGTTGCCACTGAATGTGTTTTTTTTAACTCCATTTTTTAAATTTAGGAGAATTCCTCCTCCTCCATTCTCTACTGAATTTTTGGCTGATCCATCTGTATATGCATGGGTCCAATTGCTGCTTGGGTAATGTTCTTTTATGTAGTTTAGGGTTATTTCTCTTCTTTCGGTTTCATGCTGAGTGTTCTTTTTCTCAATACCAGGAATGTTTTCTATCATCTCAGGCAGTAGCTGCTGTCTCCAAGCTGGGAACTTGTCTGCATTGTAAATGGGTTTGACTGTTGATATGTTAAGTATGGGATCTGCCCTAATCTTTCGTTTTGCAGTTTCTACAAAGTTGCTACGCTTCAGTCTTCCCTTTCCAAAACCACTAAACCTTTTATACATAGGGTGGTCTGTCAATCTTCTAAATTTTTCAGCTTGTTGCTGGGCTCTGCTATCTCTTCTATCCTGCATTGGTTGTAAACAAGTGATCTTTTCTAGTTCATTAATAGGCGTTGTTTTCAGGCTTCCAGTTATGATTCGCATTCCTTGATTTTGGACTCTGCTTATTTTGTTAAAGTTTGACTTAGCTGCTGTTGCCCAAGCTGCAATGCCATATTCCAGTACTGGCCTCACTCGTCCAGTATATAACTTCTTGAGAACTTTCTCATCTGCTCCCCACGTTGTACCAGCAAGCTTTTTCATGATTGCCATTCTTTGCCTTGCTCTTGTTCGATTTTTCTCAACCTGTGTCTTCCATGTCAGGCGACGATCAAAGGTGACTCCTAGATAGTTTGGATTTTCTTCATGGCGCAATATTTTTCCATTCAATACCAGCTTAGGTTGCTGAGTTTTAGTTGAGAGGGAGAACACTGTGCATGTTGTTTTCTCCTCACTTATCTTCACTAGCCATGATTTTGACCAGTCCTCTAGTACTAATAGGGCTTGCTGTATTCTGCTGTTAGCTGTACTAATATATTCTTCAGATGTCTATATGGCTAGGTCATCTGCAAAGGATGATGTGTGTACTCTGGCTGGAAAATTGTCTGTGATGTCATTTATATATGCTAGGAATAATGTTGGTGAAAGAACTCCTCCTTGGGGGACACCTTGCTCCAACAGCATCATTTTGCTGGTTTGTCCTTGTACTTTTGTCCTGGCAGTTCTGTTCTCAAGGTAGTGGCTGATCCAATTGTACATTTTCCCACAAACATGCATTTTTTGCAGTTTTACTTTCAGTCCTTCCTTCCATACTTTATCAAATGCTTTTTCTAAATCTATCCAGACCGCTAGTGTGTGCTTTTTCTCTTGGAAGGCATCCTCTATTTCCTGAGCTATATAGGTTATTTGATCTTCAGTAGATCTGTACTTTCTGAATCCTGCTTGGTGAGGTGTTAAGAGTTGGTTTTCTTCCAGATGCCTTGTTAGCCTGCCATTGATAATGCGTTCCATTAATTTTCCTTCACAGCTAAGAAGACTGATAGGTCGATAGCCATTTGGTTCTTCCAGGTCTTTTCCTTTCTTTGGGACTGGTATTAGTATAGCTTCCTTCCATGCCTGTGGGACTATTCCCCTCTTCCAGCTGTAATTTATGACTGCTAGTAGTTTCTTTTTTGCCTTAGTGCCTAGTCCTATTAGCATTTCATTTGTGATTCCATCCTTTCCTGGTGATTTCTTCTTTTTTAGGGTATTCATTGCCTGTTCCATTTCTTCCATTGTTAGATTTGCCATCATATATTCTGCTGCTGTCTCTGTATATCTATGATGTATATGTTTATCTTTGATTGCTTTCTTCTGTTCGGCTGTAATATCAATGTGGTTTGCATTGGCATAGTGTTCCATTAGTGCATTTGCAGCCTTTTTTCCTGTAAGCAAGGCATTTCCTTGTTTAATTGTTATTTGTTTGTTTCTAGGTCCTTCATTGTTCATGGCTTTCACTAGTTTCCATAGTTTGTTTCCATCCCTGTCAAAATTCAGGTTTTCTGTTTTTTTCCTCCAACAATCTCTTGTTGTTTGATTTACTGTTCTTTTATATTTTGCTGAGATGGCTTTGAGAGAGATGTTCGCTTCAGTTGTTTGTTCTCTCTCTGCGGTCTTCCTAGCATCTTCAACTTTGTCCTCCAAAATTTGTAGTTCCTCAGTCCAGTATGGTTTGTAATTTTTCCTCGCTCCTCTTGGAATAGACTCAGTGGCCGCCTGTATTATTGCTCTGTTTAGACTTTCCACCATTTGCTTCATGTTGCCATATCGTGTATTTATGTTTTCACAATATTTGTCTGTTAGTATGGAAAATCTGTCCCAATCTGCTCGTTTGTAATTCCAGCGAGGCAAAGGCTTTTGCTCCTGTGGAACATACTCCATATTTATTACAAGCTTGATTGGTCTGTGGTCACTACCTGCTAATTGGTCAAGCACATGGCGATCGATTTTGTGGAGGATGTCTCCTGTGCAGAAAGCTAAGTCTGGAGTAGAAGTGGTAATCCATCTTCTGGAGTAGAAGCTCGGTGTGTCATCCGCTTTGTCGAGTAGATGGAGATTTGAGTCTATTTCCCAGTCCTCCACTTCATCTCCTCTTTTGTCAGTATCTGGGTATCCCCATCTTTCTGAGTGGCTATTAAAGTCTCCGACAACAATGCAATTTGTGTCAGTTATTTCCATGTTTGAGAGTGTAAGATCCTTATCTGCCGGGCTATACAGATTGTAAATTCTTATTTTCATGTCCTTTATCATTATATCAACACCTATAATTTCCGTTTGGTTGTCAGAGATCACAGATACTTCGCTGCAAGGTATTGTATTTCGTGTAAGTATTACAACTCCTCCTTTGTGTCCTTCGCGGTCAAAACGTGTGGCCTGATATCCCTCGACTGAAAATGTGCGATTGGCGTTGAGGTGTGTCTCTTGAATGCATGCCACATCTATTCTATCTTTATGAAGACGCTGTGTTAGGGAGGCTTTCTTGTTATAAACTCCTTCGGCATTCCATTGTAGTATGTTGAGAGTCCGGGGTGTTTGGTCAATAGCTCTTAACCTACTCCTCTGTGCCTTGACTCCACAGCACAGGGGAAGGTGACCACCAGTAGTCATGGGTGGACCCCCTCGAGGCAGGGGGCCCGGCACTATCACCGCCTGATGGGACTTCACGGGATTAGCACCATAACGATTAATTTTCATCTGTGGCATCATGAAATGATAAAGTTACGTTGCACTTCTTTGTCAAGCCTGTGGCTCAGTACATCCGATTTCGACAAGCATTTTTCGGGATGCTTTCCCTAGCCTTTGACTGTCCCCAGTCTACCTACAAGGCAGCAGGTTTGTGCGTCACTTCGTCTGGTCCCTCTCCCTTGACCTGTCCGACATGGGTGACCCTACCAGTAGCTGTGCTACCGTCGGCATAGCTCTTGGGGTCATTGGAACGCTCAAGCCCCTCTACCTCGTCAAGGTGGACGCACGGCAGAGGGGATTTTCAGTTTTGATATGGCTAGCTCCAGTTCGCTGATTGTGATGGGTGCCTCCAGAACCTCATGTACTATTTCCTTCTGTCCTGTATGTTGTCGTTTCTCTCGAATCTCTTGTTGTTTCTCTGGACTAATTTTGATATTGCTATCTTGTGCGAACGAGTCCGCAAAATGGTCAGCTGCTTGCTTTCTTGTTAAGATTTTTCCATCTTTATGTAGTGCAATTTTTGAGTTTCTCCCTGTGCCCTCGTCATTAAGCTGTTTTATTAGCTTCCACAATTTCCTTGTGTCTCTTTCAAAGTTCAGAGACTCCATTTTCTCCTGCCAGCTTTTCCGTCTAGCCTGCAGCTTGGCCCTTTGAAATTTGGCTTTTGCATGCTGGAATTTATTGTGGTGCTCTTGGCTGGGTGTGGCCTCTGCTTGCTTTCTACACACTTCAACATCATTATGCAACTGTTCCAGTTCACTACTCCAGTAGGGTTTATATTGTTTACGGGCTCCCCTTGGTACTGTTTCTCGCGCTGCCTGTAGTATGCATTTCCCAAACTCTTCAACTGCTTTATTTATGTCTTTCTCAGTGTTCAGGTTTCTAACCAGTATGCTGGTGCGATTCTTGTACATTGCCCAGTCTGCTTTCTTGTAGTTCCACCTCGAGAGGATGCTGCTTTCACTTACAAGCTCATTTTCTACGGTTAGAAAGACTGGCCGATGGTCACTGCCACCAAGTTGTTTCCCAACAGTTCGTGTAATGTTCCACTCCAGGTCTGGTGAATGAAAAGCCAGGTCAGGTGTAGTTGTAGAGTGCCATGATCTCGATTAGAAAGTATGTGGGTCGGACGGCTTGTTAATCAACATGAATCTATTCTCATCCTGCCAGTCTTCCAGTCTCTCTCCTCTCTGGTCCATGTGATCATAGCCCCAGCTCTGCGAGCGGCTGTTGAAATCGCCACACACAATCATTTTTTCTTTTAGTGGTAGAGTGTCCAGTGCCTGTGGGCGGTCACTTGGACAGTAGTAATTGATCAGATGTAGATCTGTATTACCTGTCTTAAGTTTAAGTGTCTGATACTCAGCCCCTTCCATGTAGACTTTGATTTGGGAAGCCATGATGTTATTTCTTACAAGGGTCAGTATCCCACCTTTTCGCCTGTTCTTTCGGTCAGATCGGTAACACTGGTAGCCTCTGATTTTGAAGGCTATATTTTCATTGAGGTGAGTTTCTTGCAAGCAACATATGCTTACTTTTTCTTGGTCCAAGATTTTTTCTAATTCTATTTTTTGTTGCTGACTCTCTCCGCATTCCAGTGCATTATTTTAAGTCTTCGTTTAGTATGGCCAGTCGTCCTATTCTCATGTCCCCTGGCTCCACAGGACATCTGAGAAGGACCTCCAGTAGTTGGGGTTGGACCCTTTCGAGACATAGGGCCCGGCACTGCACCTGCCTGGGGGTCCAAAGCAGGGCGAGCACCATAACGATTAGCAGTAGTCGACATATTCCATTTTGCGTGATTGCGTGGCATCCTGATTTCTGTGGTGCGCCTCTTGGCTGGTTGCCTCCGTCTTCAGCCCCTTTCTTTGCTAGAGCAGACTGTGGTCTCACTCGAGTGTAGATGTGTACGCGCGCACACACCTGTCTGCGCATGCATGTACGTGCATACACATCTAGAGCATACTGGTTATTTTCCGGCGCCAGAGACTCGCCGTCGCCCCTTCTCCTGTTAGTTTAAACAGGTCCGCCACGTGAAGGCCAGGAGTTGGACTTTTGCTGCATAGGTTATGTATTCACGAGCCATTGAGGTATTTGAGCAATGTTGGGCGCTCACCCCAACACCGCGCCTCGGCTACATACATCAACATTTGGAACCCGCTACCCTGACAACATTGTTAGTAAAGGAAATCTAGCCCCTGGTGGATGGAGACTGCTACCTTTAAATGGAATCTGTAGTGAGGAAGTGACCCTTATACGCTGTTTTCTGAGGTTCATATCTAGGTTTGAGGTACTACTCTCGACAGAAGAACGAGAAAAGAGATGATTGGAAATGTGCCAATTACTGGAGTGTTTTTAACAAACGATACTAATTTACACACCATGTTCTACTTATATAAGAATCAAGTAGTAATGCATTGTTTAATGAAACATATTTGCCACTTCTCAAGCTTCCATTAATCACTGTATAACAGTTACTCTCCTGGAGAACTTACATCATAAAGTTTCACGGTTATTTTTCTAGACATTTGTTGTGAATCAATAGTTTCATTTGTATATTTTCTCTAGTATTTTCATTGATTAAAGAGTAGCATTCTTGCCCCTTTCTGAGTATTTGCAACTATTTGCTAGCACTATATTCTTAAATTTAAAAAAAGTCGATGCATCCATCGCTGATTATGTCATTTAAAGTAGGTTGTTATTAACTCTGCCCATTGTCTTCGGTGAATCTAGTATTCATGAAGCTGGCCTCATTCAGTCATGGACATAAAACTGTTAAAGATATTGCATTGCATTTTTACAAGTAAACATTTACAATATTCATGCATAGTTTTGTAGTAATTAGTGAAACGTGACATTCCAGTGTATGGGTGAAGTTTCACTTGCTGTAGCAGATCGTGCATAACTGAATGCTACAACCACGGGGCTATCGAGTGTTGTATAGTTAGCTGTTGTTAGGTCATCTCGAACCTAACAGAATTACTATAAGAGCTCTACCTATCTTATTTTGAGGATACTACTAAGAACAAAGAATGAGGTCCTAGAGGTGCCGATTAAAATAGTAAGAGCAAAGAAGGAGTTGCGAGGGGATATAACTCATGAATAAATAAGTGAGTGATTTTTGGACTGTTATCTTCCTTTATGAGAAATTTATTTATTTTCTTAAAGTTGTTAATGTAAAGATTACGGTTATTATTGGATGTAGTATGTATGACTTAGTGAAATTCGTTTTTAAGGGGCGAGTTAGTGGTGGTGAAGCTAGATAAGTGCTTCGGAATACTTTCATCATACATGTTACAGTTTAAAAATAATGAAAACCTTAAAAATTTTAAGATAGTCGGTATTACTAGTTGCAGTGGGTATGGCTTAGTGAAATTCATTGCTAAGAAGTGGGTGAGTGGTGGAGTAGTCAGATAAGTGCTTTTGAATATTATCATCATACGGGTTACAGTTTTTCAAACGAAAACCTTAAAAAAGTAAAGATGGCCGGTATTACTGGTTGTAGTGGATATAGCTCAGTGAAATTCGTTGTTAATGGGTGGGTCAGTGGAGGAGTAGCTAGGTAAGTTCGTAAGAACACTATCAGCATACGGGTTACAGCTCAATAAATGAAAAGCTTAACAAAGTAAAGATGGCGCCACTGGTTAGGAGGATTACCATAGACAACTTCGATGCATATTTGCGAATCCGTTCGTCAGAAGTAATTGGGTTTTCCCCTTATATATCTAAACTAAAACTAAAGACTAAATCTAAGGAAAAGTTACCGATTATATATTATAATGGCGGTTATTACTGTCTGTACTGGATGGACCGTAAACACTATCATCATATCATTGGCAGTGTGTTAGAGGTACAATTCTCATCATCGGTCTGTGTGACGATGTACAGCCAGTCAAAGTGTCACATGTCTAGGGATACAGCCAGGACACATAACTAATGGCTAAAACAGAATCACGCGAGGGAACAACATAAGAGAAGATTACATTCGGGACACGTGAGTAATGGTTACATCCGGTCAAAGATGGCGTTGCACCCAGTCACATGTGTAAGGGGTACATCCAAGACACGTGGTTAAGAGGGACACTACCTAAAAATGGTCGGCTGTCAGTTATCAAAGCAGGGGACCTAACTCGTTATGACCACCATGTATGGGAGTAATGCTGTTTCCTAGTCATCATAGCATCGGAAGGGTAAAATGATCGCACTTCTCTCTCGCTTTTTCATGTCTGTGTTATCCTAGGGTCACCGAGTGACACCAAAGAACATCCCGCCCTCAATACCACCTAAACTGGTCTTGAAAGCAGCATATGCACATGTAATCAATTCATCACATTGTCCGACTAACCCTGTCTCACAGTCATAGAGGAGAACTGTGAGCGCCTACGCTAGGCTAGGGGAAGCCGTATCTGTACGTAACAGCTTTGGGGTCATACAACGACGAGTGGTTAGCTCGTTGTTTCAGCTGTATAATATTACACACGAACACAACGTACTTGCTAAAGAAACACTTTTACAGACTACAGACTACAGACTACATACTACTCACGCATCTCTCTACACTCTTGGTTTCTTTTCTACCATAAAATAGCTATGTCTTTCATAGATGTCTTCACAACTTTTCCATGTCACATCACCAAGAGCTTCAAACCTCTATTGTACACGAACTAAAATGAAAGTAATGACGGCTAACATTTATGGCAACGTCGTCAGGGTTCCACCTGGCATAGTTTCTATATAATCTAGGTATTCGTATTCACGGGACCATTTCCCATGGCTGACAACTTTAACATTCCACACAACAATGTCTGCTACACTAACCTTTCATTGTTCCATCTCTCAACAATACAAGGGTTTTTCTTGAAGTCTAACCAAAATAGCATTTCTAACGTTGTCCACCACTAGCTCACTTTATCATTTCACAGTCGCAATAGCGTCATGTCTCCAACCACTAGTGTCTGGTATGAAATCGTCCATTCTTAAAACCACGTCTGCATAATGATCTCTTGAACACCATCTACCACATCGACTTTCAGCGTTTCATATCACGGAAAATTAACATTCTGATTACAGCACAACTGGTTTTCTGCTGATTTGTCAAATTTCCCAACCTACTAGAGATAAATCGGCTGCCCCTTTTTAGGGAATGAATATGGTCATCGACCAGGATGGTCACTGTTAAGAAGGATATCAATGACAGATGTCCATAAAATTATGATTCTACTCAATTATAATGAGAGGAATAAGAAAGACAATAAATGTTGAAAATTGGTGAAAAGCAGTATGGATGTGTGGAAGGAAAAGGGACACAGTAGACAAGATATAAATTACGAACATTAATAGAAAGATCAAAATAGAAGAGAAATGTCTTAACGAAGTTGATAATTTTATATACTTGGGATCATTTATAACATTAGATGGTAGGCATACAAAACAGCTTAAGTACAGAATAAGGCAAACAAAAGCTGTATTTCAGAAAATGAAAAGTATCTTATGCGATAAATCACTATCAATGAATGAAAAAAAATAAAATTTCAACAATTAAATTTCAAAAAATTAAATATTAAATTTCGACAATAAAATGTAAAAATTAAATTTCTAAATGAAACATTCAAATTGGATACAATAAAGAGACATGTAAATTTAAAATTTTATTTTCGAAATTAATATTTTTATTTAAGAACAGACCACGGACGAGAATTGTATCTCTATTGATTGATTGATTGATTGATTGATTTATGAATCGACATCACATCATTCGGGGCATTCCCATAAGTGCTCCGTCCCCATCCTCAGTAGCCAGCAAAGAGTTCCAACACTAATAGTACCAGTAGCAATCTGATTATAAGTCCGTCTCGCCTTTCCTCTGAGCGTTGAGCGTCGGCCAGATCCCTTCGTCACTCCTCGTTGTCTCATTCTTGCCAGACCATGGTAATCTATTTGCTCCTCTGAGGTGTGCACGTGCTCCCACAAGGCCGCAACCACGTCTGCCTTGTCATGTATCAATACTCCACCAAGTTCTGCAGAGCCAGCCAATCTGTCCGCCTGTTCATTTCCCAGCACACCGGCATGCCCCGGAGAAAAGATCCAGGCGATGCTTGTCACCCGTGACCTCCGAAGCGAAGCAAGCCACTCCGCACGAAGTCTGCCCGTCCTCACCCTCGTCAGCATGCTTTCTGAGTCAGTTACAATCACGATGTGTGTGTGTGTGTGTGTCGTATTCTCCATCCAGCGGAGAGCCGCAGTGACTCCCTCCACTTCCATTCTTAAGCTGGATGTTGTGGTATCATATGCCAGGCTCTCCTGCCCCAAACATCGACCATTAGCTTTGGCTATGAACCCCCAACCACTTCTCTCACCTCTTGACACCGAACCATCTGTGTAGATAATCACATCACTCGAGTAAGCATTGTCCTGAATTAGTTGCTTGATTTCCACTTCCGTGGCCCCTGCTGACCACTCCCTGCACTCCCGGCTTAATGTGATTATAACTCTGCACAAGTCTGACTGCTCCGCTGGCACTCTGACCCACTCCTCTCCACGCCTAATGTTCTCCAGGGGGCATAACTGTCTGATCGTATCCTCCGCCTGAGCCATCCATGCTTTCCCTCTTATCAGTCGCTGACACGTAACTGCGTCCAGCGCCTCATGCAGTGGGTGGTCTGTGCCTGCAGCTACTTTGAGGTATGCCTTCGCCTGCATCACCTTGAGCCTACCAGCAACAGTCGGCAGACCAAGGATGTAACGCATAAACACTACTGGTGTGTCTCTAGTGCATCCCAGAATGACCCGCATAGCTTCGTTCTGTATGCGCTCTAACTTCACCAGCTGACTCTCTGAGACAGTGAGCAGACCTAATCCATAATCAATTACTGAGAGGATCAAGTGCTGGTATAGTGTGAAAAGCATTCTCTGCTCTATGTCCATCGCAGCCATAGTTTTAAGTGCATTGAGTCCCTTTTGAGTTCTTGTCACGACCGTCTCCACATGGTCCTTGAAGGATAGGCTCCTGTCAAATGTGATCCCCAGATACTTCAGTTTGTTCTCTCTGCTGACATTTCTACCATCTATTGCGAGGCTTGGGACATCAGCTCTTACAATCCTGTTGTCCAGAGAGCACCACAAAACAGCCGCCTTTTCCGGGTGGATGACAGCACTCATTTCTGTGCACCAGTCAATCACTTTATCTACTGTCGCCTGTAACTCCTGGGCTGTTTGCTCCCTATCTCTCCCCTGCCTATATGCAAGAATATCATCTGCAAATGTTAGTATTCTTCCAACCCCTGGTGCTTCTAGGTTTGCAATCTTGCTCGTATACACATTAAAGAGCACCTAATTGTATCTCCAATACGATGCCAATGGTATGATGATAGTGTTTAGGGTCCATCCTGTACAGACAGTATTAACCGCCATTATAATATATAATACCTTTCCTTAGATTTAGTCTTTAGTTTTAGTTTAGATTTATAAGGGGAAAACCCAAGTCGTTCTGACGAACGGATTCGCAAATATGCATCAAAGTTGTCGATGGTAGTCCTCCTAACCAGTGCTGCCATCTTGACTTTTTTAAGGTTTTCGTTTGAAAAGCTGTAACCCATATGATGCTAGTATTTATGAGCACTTATATAGCTACCCCTCCACTCACCCACCCTTTAACAACGAATGACACTAAGCCATACCCACTACAACCAGTAATACCGGATATCTTTACTTTTTTAAGGCTTTTATGTGAAGAGCCGTAACCTGTACGATGATAGTGTTCGGAAGCACTTATCTAGCTAATCCTCCACTCACCTACCCCTTAACAACGAATTTCACTAATTCATACCCACTACATCAAATAATAACAGTAATCTTTAAAATAAAACTTAAGAAAATGAATAAATAAATAAAATTATCAAAAAAGAGAGGTAACAGTGCATAAATCACTCGCTTATTTTAATGAGTTATATTCCATCACACCTCAATCTTTGCGCTTACTATTCGCTTGTACACACAAACTGGGAGTATGGTCGGTGTCGAGGGTTAGTGCGTTCATATTGTAACCTACAGGAAGCCTTCGGAATACTAATGGATAGTTCCAACTGTGATGACGATAACCGTTCCAATCAATCAATCAATCAATCAATAAATCAATCAATCTATGAAGTAACGTTAAGTTCTCATAAACTACACTAAAAGCCACTACAAGACATTGGCCTTGTCCTTTTAATATGGCAATTCTGGGTATATGTAATATTGTCATCATGCAATAAGTCTTTTGCTGCACGTCACCCGCATCAGAACTCGGCTAAAAGTATGCCGAACTCTAGCCATTTCTCGTGCCTCATGCACCCTCATGCCCAGTGTGTCTGCGATGTCCTGTGTCTATCTTCGTGCTGATCGACTCTTCCTCTTCTTCTAGGAACCATGTTCTTTCCAAGCCACAGCGACGTTTAATATGGCCTAACTATCTCAGTTTGTATGTAATATTATGGTAGATTTACTACCCACATTAAAAAAAAAAAAAAAAAAACATATATTTTCACAAATAACAGCGTGGGCAGACCGTTTCTAAGAGTGCAATATGATAATTAATATGTAGAAATTAAAACATTCGTCAGAAATCTCCAAAAGTTGCTCCCTGAAATTGACATTTAAAGGTATTGTTTTAATGGGCGTAAAATTAATCATCATCATTCTGTGCCATGCTGATAAGCGTGAGAGGTCATGTGGATCTGCTCTGTGTTCTTGTATCGACCATGCCATGTGGTCAAGCCATCCAGATATTTATTCCCCTGCCTTCCCTTTGTTCTTGTCCCATCTATTTTACCATTTGTCACCGAGTTCTCTAGTTTATTTCTTCTCTTAATGTGCCCAAAATATTTTGACTGCCTGCGTCTAATTTATCTAATCAGTCTACGGTTTTCATTTGCTTCTTGTAGGACTTGCTCAGTGATTTTTCTGTCTGTCCATGATATTCGTTGTATTTTCCCAAGAAACCACATTTCCACTGCCATTAGATGTTTTTTTTTTTTTTTTTAGCTTGTCTGCTTATTGTCCACGTTTCCATCCATCCATCATGTACCATGCCGGTAAGCGTGGGCGGTCATGTTTTGCTATCTCACTCGATCACCATAGTCGTGGATCAGCTCCGTGTTTCTGTCTCAACCATGCCACGAGGCCAAGCCATCCAGGTATTTGCTTCTATGTCTTCATCTTGGTCTGTTCCCTTCGATCTTACCAGTTGTCACCAATTTTCACATCCATACAAAATTGGGGTTCTATGTAACACTTCAATACTATTTTTCACGTTTCAATTGACATTTCTTATGGGTTATTGGTTAGTATGTTTTCCATCTTGCAAAAAGCTACCTTTGCCATAGTGATTCTTGTTCTAATCTCTTCAAGGCACTCCTATCAGATGTTATGACTGTTCCAAGATAGTTGTACCGATTCACTTGTCTAAGTATATTACAATTTACCCTATATTAAATTGTGGTGTTTCTTTCTTCCAAACCCAGTTGTTCACTGTGTACAATAAACGTATCTACTAATTGTTGCAGATTCTGTTCATTGTTTGCAATCAATACTGTATCATCTGCACATCTAATGTTATTGATGTTGAGTTGAGTTGAGCTAAGAACTGACATCACTGCACTCAGGACATTCCCACACGCGCTCCGTCCCCCTCACTCAGTTGATGTTATGTCCCCCAATGGCGACTCCTCTTATATCTTCTATATTTCTAAAACAAAATATTTTCACTGTATAGGGAAAACAGATCTGGGGACATTACACATCCTTGTCGCACATCTCTCTAAAATAAGCTGACCTACTTCATTATTATAATTTACTTAAATTGATGTATCCACCCATCCTCGACAGTGTTTCTAACGGATATGGTGGTATTAACAATTTCAGCAACTTCGACAACTATGTGAACTGTTTCCAGACCCATCTACCTGCTTCTAACATCCCAGCCGATCGCTTCCTCCTGCTTGTCTTCTCCAGGCCCGACATGGAGCGAGCATACAGAGGACTCTGTACTCAAGACCTGGAAAGTAAGTTGAGCATGCTAGTTATCACTTACAGCTAAGCGTAAATTGTATATTATCGGTGCACTCATGTTAATTGTGTCTTCAGTGCAAGTATTACTATTATGCTACCAGAATCGTGCCGTCGTCGCTGAAAAACAGGCACTGATCGTCTGATAAACGTTCATTTATTGCGAGTGAATCTGTAGTTTCATCTGAAGTAAAGAGTTTGAAATTTTCTGAATCTGTTTTGTCAAGGCTTGCTTCTTTGGATATTAAATAGCAGGGAAGAGAGCACACATTCCTGTCTCACTACTGTATTGACTATGCACAGTGGTTCTCAACCTTTTTTGGCCCGTGCCCCCGTTCACCATATGTTCAGACTGTCATCCCCCCACCTTTCCAAAATTGTCAGCCTCAAAAGGTGAATTAAAAATAACATGCCTATAATAACACGCCATTGTTGGTAGTGCCAGGATATGCCACTTGCACATAATTGGTGTGTCCTTTGTGCACTCTAGGATCACCCGCATGGCCGCATTCTGTATGCGACCCAACCTTTCAAGCTGGCTCTTTGACACTTTCGGCAGTCCGAAACCTACTCAATGACAGCAATTATTACCTTCTGAAAGAGCCTGTAATGCATCATATGCTTTACCCCAGTTTCGGCCATCGCCATCAATGCATTAAGTCCCTTACCAGCCTTCATCACCAAAGCCTCCATATGATCCTTAAAAACATACATCTATCAAAGGTCATTCCCAAGTACGTCAATTCCCCCCCCCCCTCTCTTTCTCTCTCCCCACCTCCCCCCAAAAGGACATCCAACCAATATAATACATGAGACATCTGCCTTCACGATCCGGTAATCCAGGGAGTACCACACAAACGATGCTTTGTTTGGATTTATAACGACCCCTGTTCCCTGCACCACTCAGCCTCCCTGTTTACTGCCGTCTGTAAATTTACCGCCAAACCTTTTCAGTCATTTACCTGTCTATAAACCAACATATCATCTGCAAATGTCAAAATTCTACCAATTCCTGGTGTCTCAATAGCTGCGACTTTGCTGGTGTATACATTAAAGAGCACTGGATTTATGGCCAGATCCTTGTGGCAGCTCAGGAGTTATGGTACAGTGGTCAGAAGTCCAGAAACTCATGCGCTATGCAATTTGATGCTCGTACAGAACCTTCACAATTCATTGGACAATCCAAGGGCAGACCTCCATGTCCAACGGAGTGTATAACCAGCTTTGAACTCAAGCTTTGTATATACTGCTAGAAGTCCATGACTGACATCGGTAACACTGACTTGATTAGATAGAACTCTTCATAACAAAAAAAGAAAAAAAATCTATAATTTGGGAGCAAGTTTGTGACGTCATCGATTCAGGAGTACTAGTTTTATATAAGAAAAATCAATCGATAATTCGGGGGCTCTGGGCCTCAAATGCACGTCGAAATGCGCCTACTATACTACTAGTGTTACAATTTTTTGCTTTAAATATGGACTCTGGTAACACACGAGCGAGTAAAGAAATAGTAAGAAATAAACTTTTATTTATTGATAACTTTAAAACACAGATGGGCAAGACATGGTCATTTCGTAACTCAAATGGAAGATATATTTTTCTATTCAGAGAAATAAAAGGAAATACAGAGCGAGCCGGTTTTCTACCGTAGTTCTGATAGTTTGCCTTGTCTTGCCATGTCTTCAATAATGAGTGCCTTTCAAAAGTAATCCTCCATGGAACAGATGCAAGCAAATTACAAAGACAGTCCTGGACTGAGAGCATCACATGGACGTTACTCCTCAAAGGTCAAGGACATGCAGCAATAGGGGACTCTTTGAGTATCGATGCTTGCAATCAACACACTTGCTTCATTATCCTGATGATCCATAATACTACATGTCGCAGGCATCCACAAACAATAGCTTTTGATCAGGGCTAAATATATTTCTTGGATATTTGGCAGCTTCTGTCACACAGGTCATGACGATCATCATTATGTGCCATGCCGATAAGCATGGGCGGTCATGTTTCGTATCTCACACGATCACCAGAGTAGCTCAGTACTCTTGTTTCGACCATACCACGTGGGCAAGCCATCCAAGTATTTACTTCTCTGCCTCCCCCTTGTTATTTTCATCTCAATCATGCCAGTTGTCACCAATTCTCCAATTTATTTCTTCTCATACCTTGTCACAAAAAATGGCGACAATATGATTATAATTCTTATTTTTGTTAATATTCTAGAGCTACAAGCACACAGACTAAACACAGCAGGCTAAATACAGCATTTGCCACAATCATTCACATAGAAAACAAAAAACACTTGAAAACAAAACATTTACAAATAGCGCAATGCAGTTGTTTTATATCTTATGCCGATTGTATAAACAAAAGTTAGTTGCATGTCCTTTACAAGACGTTGCAGTCAACCCCAACATATTTTGGCTGTTCGTTTTACGTTCAGTAGTTTGCCATTGATTTCTGAACGACCAGCATCTATACCATTTCATAAAAAACCAACACATATGTGTTTCGAACACGGGTATGCGGGATTACGAACTGCGTCCGTAACCCCTTCCCAACGGAGCCGGTATAAACGGCTACTTTATTAACTAGTCATCTTCAATAATTTCAGATCTGCGTCGAAACATCCGTTGCCTGTTGAGCACGCCAGCAGTAAGAGCTTGCTACAACACCTTCAACCAGGGAGTCAACCAAGTTGTCAATCTACAAACTCAAAATCGTGTCCCCCGGGAAACCTTACAAACCTTAGCATGCAAGTATGTACTTGAGTGGAGCAATAGCTGTTTTTATGGGGTAAACTGTTGCCACTACACAGCTTCTTTAGCGATTGAAAATATCTTATATAAAGGAAAGAAAGAAGGATGAGAAAGAAAACAAAAGAGGTTAGAAACATGGAAAAGATGCACATATCTAAATTTAACTGCTGGACACTGAGACCATGCTGTAGCAGGCATTCCTTCCAATGCAGTGATTCTCAAAGGGGGGAAATTTAGGGTTTCCAGGGGGTAATTAAGATTATTTCAAGATCTCGTTAATACAAGAACCAATTATTTAATATTGTTTTCCTGCATACTTTGCGGTTCTGTACTTCTCGTCATTCTGAAATTTGTTTTATAACGTCAGTAGACCCGCAAATCATGTTTTATGTAGACGTCTAGACTTGTTCAAGTATGTGTTACTAAATTTAGCTTCTATTTTTAGGTATACTATGTAGGGGCGGGGGTGGAGGGGATTTATAGGTAGGAAATACAAAAGGGGGGATGACATTTTAAACATATGGTGAAGGAGTGCATGGGCCAAAAAGGTTGAGAACCACTGGTATAATGTGTTGTGTGAAGGTGTTAATGGCACAGTAATTATTAATTGTTTAATTAAATATAAATGACGAAATAAACTAAAGTCATGCTTATACGTCGCACTATTGTTCACATAATAGCATATCTCAGCCATTCCCTAACATAATAAATGTTGCTGTGTTCACAGTTTGTAATTATAGTTACCCTAATGAAAAATTTTGACTTGCTTATAGTACGTTTACAAATGATTGCCCTCATTCACGATCAATAAAAAAAAAAAAAACACTGTCTGTTGTATGAAATATTTACCCCCACCCAAGGAATATGTCATTGATAGGTCCAAAGGCAACTTAAATCAAAGAAAGCGGCGACATTTCTTTGATGTTTTTGGCGAAATTGTAGTGAATTCACGCTAACAAACTTGTTTTATAGTAATGCACGTCAATTTGGGTGACGAAACAAGGTGCATCCAGATTCGTATGGGTGCAATGTGTAATATTAGTAAAGGCAGAGAATTTACAGAGGCACGGGGTAAATAATGTGGACTCTAAATGGAAATGAACAGGAAAGTAGAAGGAATATCTTTCTTGCCTTATTTTTCATTTTCTTCTTGTTTCTTCAGCTGCTGATTAATAATGTGTACACAAAGGGTTATGTTACTAGGATGCATTTAGCTTTTTATACGGAGTTCGTGAAAGCCTCCAAACAGCTGTGCGTTAATATGCATATGGAGTGACCAGAGATGATACAGCAATTTAGTCATCATGTGCCACTTTTTAAGGATCTGTTCAGCTGTCTGTGTAGTTTGTTCACACATGCACATGGGTCAGGTCTTAGTCAGATATGACTGAGCTACCGTATGACAGTAGACGGTACTACCTACTTTCTGTCAGCGCCGAATGTTGGGCGGCGCTTACCAAACCCAACACCCCACATTGTGTCAACGGCTTCTGGCGGAAGAGCGCAATTAGGAGGGTACAAGCCTTATCCTGGTGCGAGGAAATGCAACCCAAAGACAAAATAAGTTATGGCAGGGCAGACCAGGCCCTAAGCCTTGGTTGGCAGCTGGTCTAGGATCGAAGCTCTGACAGGCGGACAGTTAGAGCATTGCTTTGCTGATCCGGCAGCTTCTTAGCGTAACGTCAGCTACGATTATAAGGAATCTATAAAAGTGCTGTGGATAGAATTTCTACGAATAGAAAAATAGGTCACTGGAGAAGACAAGACTGAATAGCTCGTAATTCTAGGCGGAATAAAGGTCCCAGAAGAAGTCTAATCTTCTGACAGTGTTCAGGCAGACAGGAATGGCGTACAACTATACTGGTTTGATACAGACAGTCTGCCAAGGTTGTCTAGCTACGTTGCCTGAAATAAAACAAAGCTCGAGCCCCCAACTCTAATCCCTCTCAATGACACGGAGAAAGACAGAGTAAAATATATAACAGAGACAAACTTTCATATCCTCTCACTCTACTATGACTAAGGTTAATTACGTAACAACTAGTGGGTGTAAAATTTAAGAAACTGACAATGTTGCATTTTAATCATTGACATGGCCTGACAAAGCTGGTATTATTTGCATGTAAATGGTGGTGGTGGTGGTGGTGGCCAACGGTAAGTTTGGCCACTTATCTTCTGGTTCTCCGGCTTACACAGTGCGTGTAAACCCTAGTTAGTAAGCATAAGTGAGATGGTGAGTGATGCTTCGCAATGAGTCACACAGGTTAGCGCATCTAAAGCTTGGCGCTGAAGGTGTCAAATCCTTCTAATCTACTGACCGAACTTGTCAGGTACAAACACTGCTCTAGGAATCTCTCTAATATATTTTAAATATATTTATGGCCGTAATACGCGCCAAAGATAAAACTCTTAACACTTTAAAAGTATTTTATAGAGCCTAGCGACTAGCAGATTGTTCCTACACCGACGTCTAGGTTGCGAAAGCACGAGTTTAGCTATTTTTCTCCTGACCGGAAGTGGTCGTGCCAGGGAGTTCGTTTCCTTTAATTTATCCGACCAAATTGTGAAATCGTCGTAGCCAAATTTACAGATTACTTCTGTAACGTATTATTTCCCACTAGTGTAATAACATTAAATAGCAGTTGATTTATGCTATGGACGTGGCCTATCTATACATATATAATTAGGTATAAATATGCAGATAAACTCGTATACAATTAAATAAGGGTTTTTAAAGAGAATTTACTCTACTTTACTCAAAAGATGATGGGGAAGCTGGAGACTTCGTCACATATGCCCACCGTTGAAAGTAAAGTTCGAGACTTCGGACTTTACTCCAGCCAGCACACTCATCAGATTTTGTTGGCACTTACTCCAACAACCCTGGAACATATGGACCAGTCTCCCCCTCTTCTTCAGTAGAACAATTCCTACTGAAATCCTGCTTCTTCGTTTCTAAGACATCTTCTAAGAAACCTCCTCCCTTGATGTCGTTTCCATGGAAACCTATGACGACCTGGTGGTCCCCACCCATCTTCTCTATTCTGAATTCCCAGAGGGTGTTCTCCCCTAAAGGAATAAGGGTTACTAGTTGGCACAGTAACAGGTAAATGATTTTGTCGGACTGGGTCAGTACGGTTTATCATCGTGTTTACTGTGTCACCTTTAATCCATCCAGGCTTATCTGTTGGCATAGGGGCATGAGAATCTGGAATTCGTCTCATCTTCCCTGATTCAGACGTCTCCGAATCCAGGTTGATAGAGACATCCTTCATTGTCTCCTGAGGCGTCAAGGGATACTCCGTCTCTGAGTTATCTCCCCCTCCGACCACATTTGCCACCGATAATGCCATCAGATGCACCGGTGGATCATTTAATCTTTCTACATGGTTCCTAATTAAATACATGGGAAAGACTTCCGGATTACCCTGAATGTTTAATTTGTAATGGGAGCGAGACACCTTATCTGTAATAAGGAATGGCCCTTGCCAACCCATATCTAAAGGATTATCCCCCTTCGGTGATAATACCAATACTTGATCACCTATCTTAGGTGGAGTTCCACTATGAGTAGGCGGAACCAGATGGCACTCTTTACATGACCTGACATATCGTTTGATATCCCGGGTCATCCCCGGCCAGAAATAGGAGAAATAAAGTCTTTGGATGGTTGCTTTCATCCCCATATGCCCACCGTCCGAGATGGAGTGTACCATTTGTAAGACATGGTTACGGTACCTTTTGGGTACCACAAACTGTTCGTGGACGTGATCCATAGTTCCCGCCCTACGGTATAACAGTTTTTCCTTTTCGTAGAAATCACCAGCTACCGGTGGATTTCTAGATTTTGGCAGTTTGCCAAAGCAGGATTGTAAAGTGGGACATGCTGCTTGGGCAGCCCTAATCTCCCGAGATAATGGGTGGATAAGAATGTCGGGTTCACTCAAAGCGGTGCCCTGATTCTGGGTCTGCATAGCACATGTATAAGTTGTGGACTTAGGTTCACCCAGATATACATATTTTCGCCCTAACATGAAGGGATATACTGGATCATCTAGCACAACAGCAGAAACTGTTCCGGTGACATATTTGGATGTCACCTTCACCCTAGCAACTTTAACAAGTTTAGGTTCAGAGCTCAGAGTAGCACCTCTTAACTCAATAGTGTGGTCGGTCAATTGTCCAGGTTTCACCAAGTGAGCTGCAATGGCCGCGTCACTCTCCAGACCCGTATCATATAAACACGGTACCTGTCTCCCATTAACAGTAACTGTCTCAACTACTGGAGGTCTTTGATTATCACCAGGGGTCCTCCATTGGTGGTTTTTATCCGCCAAAGTCAAACAAGCCGTGTAATGAACAGGGGTTTTGTTTTTGCAGGAACTTGTATGGTGGTCGTTTGTTCTGCAATTTTTACAATATTGATTACCCCCTCTATTACCTGTAGGTTGTTGAGGTTGAGATGACTGTTTACTATTGTAATTACCTGGATTTTGGTGAGGACTACTAGTGTGCCACCTGTTGTCCTTACCTTCAGAGTTATTGTTTGGATAACCCTGATTTTGTGTGGACGGATTATTTTGGGTCTTATCAGTATGACTAGGTTTAGCAGTACCTGCCTTCCCATGTGCAGTTAAATACCTTTCGGCTAGTGAGATTATCTCTTCTAATCTAACTCCACCATTTTCAGCTATGAACATTTGAAGAGCTTTCGGGAGACCCTCTTTGAATTGATCTGCAAGCATCATTTCCTGTAGCCCCTCATAGGTAGTATCAAATTTGCTCAGTCCTACCCACTTCGTAAAATACGTGTGTTGTCGTGAGGCGAACTGCGCAAATGATTCTCCCTGAGATCTTTTGGCTGTACGGAACTTCAGCTTGTAGGCTTCAGAGGTTAATTCAAATCTTTGTAAGAGAGCATTTTTGAGGGTATCAAAGTCCCGCTCAAGACCTGGCGGAAGCTTTGTAAATACGTCAAAAGCCGGGCCGCGGAGTCCTTGGGAGAGTTTGATATTAAATTTCTCTTTAGGCAGATTATACGCTTCACACATGATGACAAAGCGATCAAGGTATTCATCCATCTGATCCTCCTTCGGGTTGAAGTGGGCCAGTGGGAAGCTCATGGATCCTTGGGAGAGAGACAGTCCTGAAGAAATTTCACTACTGTGATGGGGGGAACTAGCACTACTGTACCTGGAAGCATCAGGATTTTGCAACTCCAATCTCCTGACTTCCAATTCATGCTGTCTCAACTGTGCTTCCCTCTTCATTTCCAGTTCTGCTTGCTTCAGCTGTTGGTCTATTTCAGCTTGTCGCATCTGCATCTTCTCTCTAGATTCAATTTCTGCGATTCTAATTCTTTCCTCTCTTGCTTCCTTCTCTCTTTCCTTAACGATGTCCAGTTGTTCCCTTCTCCACTCTCGTTCTGCTTCTTTTACATACTTGCCCAATTCGACACCTTCATACCCTAACAAAGTTCCTTCTTCTCTCAACTCCTCTTTCGTAGGTGGCTTTTCGGAAGACATTATTTGGTAACCAAGTTGGGATAATGTGAAGCACCCTGAAATACACTTACTCACCACTAAGTGATCTGTCCTGAAATTATGCAAGTAATAAATTCACTGACAGTATGCACATACACAACTGACGATACAACACAGGGACTTACCCGTCAGCCCACACTCACTTATGATATTGGCCCTAACTATTTGTAACCAGGTTAACTTATGTTATATTATGTTATCTTATCTTATATTGGCTATCTAGTGTTTAGTTATGCTATGTTATACTACCTATTGCCACTATTACTTTCTCTAGTTTTACTTAGTATAGTTTAATATTGAGATCTACTGTGAGGGAATACCTTACTAGAATCTCTAGTGAAAGAAGATTGAAAGTATGAACTATCTAGACCGGACGATAGCCAACCACTTGTAGCGTAACGTCAGCTACGATGATAAGGAATCTATCAAAGTGCTGTGGATAGAATTTCTACGAATAGAAAAATAGGTCACTGGAGAAGACAAGACTGAATAGCTCGTAATTCTAGGCGGAATAAAGGTCCCAGAACAAGTCTAATCTTCTGACAGTGTTCAGGCAGACAGGAATGGCGTACAACTATACTGGTTTGATACAGACAGTCTGCCAAGGTTGTCTAGCTACGTTGCCTGAAATAAAACAAAGCTCGAGCCCCCAACTCTAATCCCTCTCAATGACACGGAGAAAGACAGAGTAAAATATATAACAGAGACAAACTTTCATATCCTCTCACTCTACTATGACTAAGGTTAATTACGTAACAACTAGTGGGTGTAAAATTTAAGAAACTGACAATGTTGCATTTTAATCATTGACATGGCCTGACAAAGCTGGTATTATTTGCATGTAAATGGTGGTGGTGGTGGTGGTGGCCAACGGTAAGTTTGGCCACTTATCTTCTGGTTCTCCGGCTTACACAGTGCGTGTAAACCCTAGTTAGTAAGCATAAGTGAGATGGTGAGTGATGCTTCGCAATGAGTCACACAGGTTAGCGCATCTAAAGCTTGGCGCTGAAGGTGTCAAATCCTTCTAATCTACTGACCGAACTTGTCAGGTACAAACACTGCTCTAGGAATCTCTCTAATATATTTTAAATATATTTATGGCCGTAATACGCGCCAAAGATAAAACTCTTAACACTTTAAAAGTATTTTATAGAGCCTAGCGACTAGCAGATTGTTCCTACACCGACGTCTAGGTTGCGAAAGCACGAGTTTAGCTATTTTTCTCCTGACCGGAAGTGGTCGTGCCAGGGAGTTCGTTTCCTTTAATTTATCCGACCAAATTGTGAAATCGTCGTAGCCAAATTTACAGATTACTTCTGTAACGTATTATTTCCCACTAGTGTAATAACATTAAATAGCAGTTGATTTATGCTATGGACGTGGCCTATCTATACATATATAATTAGGTATAAATATGCAGATAAACTCGTATACAATTAAATAAGGGTTTTTAAAGAGAATTTACTCTACTTTACTCTAAAGATGATGGGGAAGCTGGAGACTTCGTCACACTGAGCTACCGTATGACAGTAGACGGTACTACCTACTTTCTGTCAGCGCCGAATGTTGGGCGGCGCTTACCAAACCCAACACCCCACATTGTGCCAACGGCTTCTGGCGGAAGAGCGCAATTAGGAGGGTACAAGCCTTATCCTGGTGCGAGGAAATGCAACCCAAAGACAAAATAAGTTATGGCAGGGCAGACCAGGCCCTAAGCCTTGGTTGGCAGCTGGTCTAGGATCGAAGCTCTGACAGGCGGACAGTTAGAGCATTGCTTTGCTGATCCGGCAGCTTCTGCAGCTTGTCTTGTTCCAGATGTATATGTGTTAACTTTCCTCTGGAGTGAACTAGGCAGGACGAGAGAGGGATCATGTTGCATGGGCAACACATGGTTTCTTTATTTTAGCCCAGGCTTTGTGCTATGGAGAGATCCCTCGATCAGGAAATCAACATCAGGATTGGCAAGGCAGCAACAACAATGAACATGTTAGCAAAAAGAGTCTGGGAGAACAGGAAGCTTACTGCCAAAACAAAAGTCCTCGTCTACCAAGCCTGTGTCCTTAGTAATCTTCTTTATGGCAGTGAAACCTGGACAACTTACTCACGCCAAGAGAAACGCTTAAACAGCTTTCATATGCGGTGTCTGCGAAGAATACTTGGTATTAAGTGGCAAGACAAAATCACAAATACTGAAGTATTGGAAAGATCAGGTTGTGTGACGGTGTATTCCATGCTCAGTCTTCGTAGACTTAGATGGATAGGACATGTTAGGAGGATGGATGATGGTAGAATACCAAAGGACATCTTTTTTGGTGAATTACAGACGGGTAGGAGATCTCAGGGTCGGCCTCTACTACGATACAAAGATGTGTGTAAGCGGGACATGATTGATACAGGCATAGATAATGCACATTGGGAGCAAGTCGCCGCTGAACGTGTTGCATGGAGGGCAAACATCAGAAATGGAATAAAGACAAAAGTGAAAATGATTGCAGATAAAGCACACACACAGCGTGAGAGGCGTAAGATGGTGCACAATGGTGGAAATGACCATGTTTTCACATGCATCTACTGTGGGCAAACATTTGCAGCAAGAATTGGCCTTACCAGCCACACTCTCCACCGCCATGGGTCGTAGTTATTAAGCCTTTTTGAAGCACAATGTACCAAACTATCGTCTGTCAAGACGGAAAGGTGCCAATGTAATGTAATGCACATGGGTGACAGAAACGTTTTGAGTCTTCGTGAAAGATTGTCTACTCTGCTGTTTACTGTTCAGAGACGGAATATGATTACCCGTTTTGCACGACGAATATAGTTGTGACTGTCCGTGTAGTGGGCTTCCTTCTTAACTGCCAAGATGGTGGTCCTCTTTTCATTGAAGTTTATAGATTGATTCGTATGTACGCCTGTTGTCCCCTCATTTGACAAAATTGTTTGCTCTCACGCTTCATGTTGTGCCACAATATGTCAGTTTCCACCGCAATATTACTCTTCTGTCGGGTATTCAATGCGCTTAGTGTTTTTTTTTTAAATGCCAGTTGTTTGTCACCGTTGAGGGCTTGCGGAACTGAAAATTCATCAGTGTGGAATACAGTGTGCTGTCATTGACACGTGGTGTTGTTTGTGCCGATGCTGTAATGTTTAGGACCTGCAATTCTTCTGAATAGTTGGAGCAAAATATCCCAGTAGGCGTGCATGTGGATTAATGTCTGCTATCTACCCACGCTTTCCGGCATGGCACATGATTGATTGATTGATTGATCTACCCAGATCTTAATCTGTGTCGGACGACTCCAGTAGGTTGATGACCGCTCTCGGTTGCATAACATTCAATCCATCCTTTCTCCAATAGTAACCTTGCTCTTTCAACACATGGTCCTCACATTTATTCCAGTAACTTTTATGAATATTTAATAGCGCGGACTGGGTTAGTATCTTGACGTCAGACAATTTGAATGTAGTACTGTTTTACAAGGGGCAACAATTCTACGAGGGTAAGTTAATAAGTAAGTCACAAATGGTTGTAGAAAAATAACTATGATAACAATTTGAAACCAGTTAATTTTTATACATACATTGTCCTTTTATTTCTCAACATAATTTCCACCAACATTGATGCATTTATAACATCGTTTTATTAGTCCTCCCAAACCGGCTGCGTAGAACTGTGTGCTTTGTTTTCATTTACCTGCCATCCCACAGAACTGTGACTTATTTATTGACTCGCCCTAGTAACTTTTTCTACCCAGCTATGCACCGCTTTACGGGAAATCGCTAGGGGCTAAGTCCACTGAAAACTCACCTTGGCGGGAGACATTTCGCGAGTGACGCCAAAGTTAACTTACCCTCGTAGCTTGAAATACGTTTCTGGAAATTGTATGTTTTCCCTTCGGAGCCATATCTTTATTGCTTCATTTGTGCTCGATGCCGTAGGCATTTTGTCTTCGTGGACAACAACATTGTGATAAGATGCATTGTCCATAATTAAACAAGACCGTCTATCTACGGGTGGAAGCACTGTATACTCGAGCCAATCTCTAAATACATTACAATTCATCTCATTATGATAATTCCTATCGTTTGTATGATTTGATACGAACACGAGTTTAGCATTCTGTAGTAAGCCATTATCAGTTATCAGTTATCAGTTGGGGTATCTTCATTGCACTCCGGACAGGTCCATAGGTGCTCAGATCCTCCCCCCCCCCCAGCACAAGCATCAGCGTTGGGTGGCTAATAGTGCCAGTTCTGTATTGGTTAACGAGGCACCTCGTTTTCCCGATGCACCTCTCGCGTCTGGCCGTGCCAATTCTTACTTCCAAGTCTTTCATCCTGGACAGCGATGTGGGTTCACTGATGTCAAAGTCTTCTATTCTCGACATGTCTTTAAGGACGTTAAAAACATCGGCACGATCCAAGTATGCACGAGCTCTCCAGATCTTGATCTTGTGGTTCATTGTCGGGAAGTCAAGGAGGTATCTCATCGCTACACAGCTGGTGTCTCTCGTGCAGCCCAAAATGATGCACATGGCCTCGTTTTGTACCTTTTCAAGTTTTCCAGTCTGTGTAGGGCTGACAGTAAGGATGGCCAGGGCATACTCGATGGGTGAAAGCACCAGTCTTTGGAACAGAAGTATTAGTAGTCTTTGCTCGATATTGGTAGTCGCCATGACTCTCATTGCTGACAAACCTTTTCGAGCTTTCGTTATGACATAATCGACATGATCTCTGATAGACAGGCTACGATCAAGCCTCACGCCAAGATATGTCATCGACTGGGCTCTACTCAAAATGCTCCCATCCGTTCTCACTGCCGGCAAGTCTGTGTTCACAATATAGTTGTTTAGGGAGAACTATGTAACCGAAGCCTTTGCAGGATTGACAATGGCACTGTCATTCGCACACCATGAGGAAATTCGATCTAGTTCGCCCTGCATATCATTGGCAACCGCCTGTCTATCTCGACCCTGTCGATACACGAGAATGTCATCAGCACATGACAGAGTCCCCTCCCGTCCAACTGTTGTTCAGTGATCGGCACCGTATACACGTTGAATAGTACTGGTGACAGTGGTGAACCCTGCAGCGATCCTGGACATATCGTTTTCGGTTCAGAAGACCAACTCCCACATCTGAGCACCACCTTCCTTTGGAGCAGGACTGCAGCTATCCATCGTACAAGGTGAGGGTGCACTTTCAGTCTGAGGATGGTTTGCATCAAGTGCTCGAAGGATATTCTATTGTATGCGTCCTCTAAGTCTATGGCGGCCGCACATGTCTCTTCTCTGACCTGAAATCCTTCGTAAACATCTTGAGCAAAGACTGCCGCATTCAGCCATGAATCTTTGTTACGTCTGTATCCTCCAAGTGTGGGCGGGAAGCAGCCGAGTTGTTGCAAGTCACAAGCAAGTCTGTGTGCTACAATTTTCTCCAGTAGCTTGCCGGCAGTGTTCTGCATCGTAATGATTCTGTAGCCGCTTATCTTGGAATGGTCTTTGTTCGTTTTGGCAGTGGCAGCAAGTAGCTGTGTAACCATTCCTCTTTGATCTGCCCCTCTGGATACTGGTGTTGAATTCTCTGGCCAGTTCTTCCATGTCATTATCTGACATCACCAGTAGGTCACGAAATCGGATGCCGTCTGGGCCTGGGGCGCTGTTAGGTGATTTCTTGAGCTTCGCACGTATTGTCTCAGCTGTGATTATGTATTCTTCGTCTGTCCCGACCACATCGCATAACTGAGAGAGTGTCGTTGTGGTCCTCTGTCTGGTTGGCTCGTCTTTCTGTTCAGTCTGCTCTATGTAGCGTGCAAGAAGGGCCTTACCTTTATCCGCATCCGACTTTTTCCATGTGAAGTATGTGCCTTGAAAGTCTGGAATACCCCTACGTTGTGCAGCACCGTTCACGCTCTTATGAAGGCGCCAGAATGTCGTCAGAGATCGCTATGAGCACACCTTCATGCAGAACTTGCCCCATTTCTCGGCCTTGACCTGTTTGGCGCAGGATTTGAATAAAGTCATCGTCCTATGGACCTCAGTCTTCAGGTTCGCCAACTCACCTTGTGACATGTTAGCCTTTCTGGCTTTTTGTCAGTCTTTGACAGCCTGGCTCTTTCCTAGCCATGCCTTCTCGACCTCTCCATTCCACCACGGTGGTTGCAACCATCTTTCTTGTCTCCTGCGGGAGGAAGTTAGTTTTCTTCTTCTGATCTTGCTTTTGGCGTCTTGGCCAGTGTTGTCTTACGGGAAGGCATTTGTCTTGTTTCCTTGGCTCTGTCTTTCTTGATCAGGATGATACAAGTGTAGTGGTCACTGTCGTGGTATCCTAGTGTTCCCCACCGGCACCTTGGTGCGATGGTGGGCGACACCAGAGAAATGGTCAATGATGCTGTCAGAATAACCTGGTCGAGTGGCCATCATAGTGACCTTCCCATCATTCAGACAGACTAGGGCAGCAGACGCCAGGGCGTCCTCCAGATCTTCTCCCTGCCTATTAGTGATGCTATTCCCCCATTGACTACCTCTGGCATTGAAGTCCCCACAGTAGTTGATATGCCTTTCATTTATCGAATAAACTCTGCCATTGTCGAACGTAGACCTTCCCATTACACGCATAAACGTTCATGATTACAATCTGCACTGGCGTCATTATTCGTAATGCCTGCACTTGCAGGGCATCACTGTTCCAGGCGGACATATCGATCTCAGACACCAGTATGTTGTCGCGGACCAGAAAGGCCTGTCCGAGGTGCCGCCTGTTATAGAAGCCCTGAAACCCCGCGACATTGACTGTTCCGTTGCCGAGCTGTGTTTCTTGTAAGACCACAATATCGTTTCCGTACAGTAGTTTTTCGAGAATGGGTCGGCGTTGACTAAATGATGCACAGTTCCAGTACAGTACTCGAACGTGTCCGATGCCCAATCTGTAACACTTTAACCGCTTCCTGCGTGCGCGTGCTCTTTTCCCACGCTGTGCCCTTGCCATTCGTCGCCTGGTTGTCGTTTATGGCTTAAATATCGCCACCGGGCGCCGATGATATGTTGAAGGGAGTCCGGGCGCGCGTGCACGAACTCCGTTGCACTGTCCGAACTCTATTCCACCACGAAAAACACACTTAAACTACAAACATTTAGGCAAACACACGCTCCGTTCTAAGGGACGAAAAAATGTCACGCCATCTTGCTCCAAGGAAGTTCTGTCATTTTTTTTTAGTCAGCCATTATGCGTACTACCAGCTAAGGCCAAATGATGTCATTTACTACTGGGTACACATTCCTTTTCACTTATGTGGTGCGCATTGATCCAGGTTTCATCGAACTACACTATGTCATAATTTTCTTTGCGTATTTCCCTTATTTCACGTAGGTATTTGCTTCTCATGGCTCCTAAATGCCGGTGCTCGCAAATGATATTTCTACCTCCCTTGAACCTTCTAAACGTACAGCACTAATGTGCTTATAATTTTCCACAAAATTATTTTGGATAGCTCTATATCGTTGTTCTTTCTCAACCAAACCCTACGTTTTCTTAGTCACTGTTTCTTTGGTATCCAGCATTTTTAAAACAGCTCGCCTTATGACATCCTTGTGTAAGCTGCCTACAGTTGCCTTTCTGCCTACTGTTTGCTTATTGTATGGTGGTTTCATTCCAGATTATTGAACCCAACGACGAAATGACCGTTTACTCAAACCCAATGCATGCACTGTTTTTTCTCGGGATTTGTAATAGTATGAAACAGTTTCCTGTTGTCAGCTACTTGGCAAAAATATGTGTACAACTTTATAGCGATGCTTTGAAGTGTACACAATTTCACATTCAATCCCATTCAACAATATTCACACAGTTTAGATGTTAGCGTAAATGGTAAGATTTATAAAATAATCACGTTTCATGTAAACACCCATTATCGATAGAATTATTGAGGACACCTCTGAACACTCCCGTTCAACTACGTGAGGTTTTTGTTATTTTCGTGTAGTACGAAAAATTTTACTATTGAACGCTGATGTTTTCGTGTGAAGATGTAACAAATTTCATAATATGCACTTCATCTATGACCCGTAAATTATATACCGCATATAAACAAACATTGAAATCTGCTGTACAATCTCCAGAACAAAAAAAAAAAATTTTTTTTAGGTATACATAAGGAGAAGGTTATTTGCTAAATCTCATTATTTTCCCCTCAGTTGGTTACAGGGATATGGATTTTTATATGAGGAAAAACAAATGTAAACGGACTATAGAACTACTGTCATGTGTTTCAAACCACAGTTAGACTTCAGTTACATTTGGGACAACAAGTAAGAAGTGTACTTATTTTGAGGCAGTAATTGCATCTCATTTCCTGGAAGATGTATCAAACAACAACAGTTGTCACTTGGTCGATTTGAGAGCCTAGCTGAATTGTAAACAAATCTTCGAGTCAAGAGATGTTCGAAGACATGGCCACCTGACCGGCCAGCAAGAATTACTGTTTTAGTTACTGGACATTAATATCACTTGTTTCATCTAAAATATTATGATGAACGTGTTTCCTTAAGTGTAGACATGATTGCTTTATACATTGCCGTTATCACATCAGTAATGAAAGGCTCATGAAATCTGATGCATTTAATCTGAAGTTAATCTTTTCACTGACAACGTGAATTTGTAATTTTAGAATCTGTACCATTGGTAGTTCTAACACATTAGGCTGCTTGGGGATACTGTTACACTCGCAGGACATCACATTCTGAAGTGGTCAATATACGTACAAAATAACGAATGTACTACTTTTTCTGTTATTTTTCAGTGTGTCAGTAGCCAGATACCAGTGCGAAACAGATATTTACTCTGTTTGTGATGCCGGAACGGGGCAGATTATGCGGGATTTTTTCTTTGCTACTGTGCCAGGAGAATGTAGAAGAGCTACGGGAGTCAGGTCACGTCATGTGGCTATTTTCAGCGGAGGAAATGCTTATGGAGGAAATACCAGCAGCTCAATCATGAACCTCCTGATGCTGACTGTCCTGGCATTCGTGTGGAAGATGTGAACCAGTCTGTTGTTGTTGTGTAGCCACGGAAAGTATTGTCTTCCTGGTTCTGCTATGTAGCTTCATAGAAGTTCCATCTTGTATGTGTGAAGCTAACAACTGATAACTGTTAATATTGTCTTATTTCCCCTAAGCACATGTATTGCATGTTAACTTGTGGAAGTGATAAGAATATTGTACAATTGTCTATACAAGCATAATGTTTATACGAGATTATTGTATCATTGTTCATGATATATATATATATATATATATATATATATATATATATATATATATATATATATATATATATATATACACTAGCTGACCCGGCCCGGCTTCGCCCAGTCCCTGGTGGGGAGCATCTCATTTAATTCATATAAGTAGTCATATAAGCTCCCGTTCCCGACTGTCTGTCTGTCTGTCTGTCTGACCCGGCATCGCCCAGCTCCTGGTGTGGAGCATCTCATTTAATTCATATAAGTAGTCATATAAGCTCCCGTTCCCGACTGTCTGTCTGTCTGTCTGTCTGACCCGGCATCGCCCAGCTCCTGGTGTGGAGCATCTCATTTAATTCATATAAGTAGTCTGTCAGGGTCTTATAATTGGCTCGTTGGCTAACACGTGTGAGACAGTACAAGTATAACGTGATTCGACGTAAGACACAGCAACACAAGTTCTATGGATTTATTGCCACATTAAATACAGAACGATAATTACAGCAATCTACAATATATAACTCACGACGCTCACAACCACAATACAGCTCATAGGTCTGACGCTCAAGATATCAGTCGTTCGGCTTTCAATCACGGAGATTCATACAAACGCCTTGCTCTCATCGCACATGTCCGTCCGGTCTCCAGTCCCAGCTCGGTCTGACCTTAGCACGCCAACTGCACACTGCCTCTAGTGGTGTCACGTGTCCTGCGTGCGTCTGTCGTCAGCCTGACCGCTGGTCGCGTGTCAGGTAACAATCTTGTCAGCCGGGTGTCGCAACGATGTTGCTGCACAGCTATACCATGTTAGGCTCTGACATTCTCCCCGGGTACCTCAATGAAAGATGTCATCTTTCATTCATAATGTTTGTATATACTGGGGTAGTGTTAACTTCATGTCAGAGACTACTCTTTCCCAGTGTTATGCATGAAGATACATATATGGCATGGAAATATATACAAAAAATGTAAGTTGCATTGAAATGACAAATGAAGTACAACTTTTAACACAACTTAGGTTTCATCCCCCTGATGGCTGGTTACCTCCATTGCAATAATACCCAGTCAGATCAGTAGTTACCAGCTTCACGCATCTACTTCGCAGCAATTTGAAAAAAACGTAATAATATGGTTGTTTTGCAACAGCCATCTAGCGAGACTGAAATACGACTTTACATAAGTCGCATTAACACTCAAACTCTGACCTCATTTGGCCAGGAGCTCTTATGTTGGTTTTGCAATGTTGGCAGCTATCTGCCATGCTTGGTGGACGCCTACCCGGTGTGTTAACCATTTGAGCAACAAAATGTCTATTTATACAATACACATTAATGAATATGTTTCAAGTTATGGCCCTTGGTGTAATTCGTAAATGCAAGGGAAGTAATTTTGACAATCAAGAAATTCAATAAATGACAATAATTATTTAATTTCTTAGCGTCATTGCTTGACGTTTCTTCATATTAACGAGAAAAAGTCGGTAATATGAATACATTAATCAAGATATGATTCTAAGATTACACTAATCAATTTAAATAAGTACCCAATTGGTGTATTATATTTTATAGATTCAAAAGGATTTTACAATCGTCATAAGTTTTTGAATATTTGTATATCGTCTGCTAATTTTGCTATACTTTTTAAATTACACAGGAAGTACACACGAAACGCAAGATTTGGTTGCTGTTTGACCACAAATGCTCCCGTTTTCTTTTGTAACGGATAGTTAAATGTTCTCAAAGTTCGTGTTTGATGTTCTAGTATCACAACTATCGGATTATGATGGAATGTTCTTATTTCCGATGTGTTCACAACTTCTGGATAAAGATTGAATGTTCTTATTTCCGATGTTAAATTGTCGAACATTTTGGATTAAATTCGATGCAGAGGTGGTGTAGAAGTCATTGTTCAGTCCACATTTGCACACGTCGTTAAAATATCACGGTGAAGAAAGTCACTCACAGCTGTCACTGTTAACTGGTAAAGTTCGCTTCTGGTAAGTGGTTAAGCGACTGTGACACTGTTCTTGGTGTATATTTACAATTAATAATGTTCTCTTTCTAACACACACTACACAATTATACTACACTCATTACATGGCTTGATTAAAATAAGTATATTATACATGTTGGTTTTTTAACCGTATCACAATTACAATTATAGACCTTACACAGTAGGTGAATAGAAAACATTCACTCATTGGTGGCTGTGTTGTTCTGAGTGTATTAGTACACTCTGCACTCAGACATTGCTTACTGGGTCGGTTGGACAACGGGACAAAAGATCGGCAATTGTATTGATTCTGCCAGAAATGTGACGAACCTCGAAACTGTAATTTTGAAGCTTCAAGGACCAGCGAGCAATCATATTGTTGGATGGTACTCCGGCATTTATATACCGTAATGGACTGTTGTCAGTTTCGATGATAAAGTGACGTCCTAGAAGATATCTGGATAGTTTCGTCACACTTTCTACTAAGGCAAGTGCCTCTAATTGCGGAATGGACCATGCCCGTTCTCTAGGCCTTAGCTTTCTTGATATGAAACAAATGGGATGCAGGATGTTGTTGTATTCCTGCAATAGGACTGCCCCAATCGCAACGGAGCTAGCATCTGTTCTCAATCTGAAAGGTAAACGAATGTTGGGCAATTTAAGGATGAGATTATTCGAATTCTTATCAGAAAAGTATGTCAAAACTTTATGAAATGCATTTCGTAGGCATTCATCGTGTACAACTTTTTCAGGCTTATCCTTGGTTAGTAAGTTAGAAAAAACTTCGGTCAGTTCTGAAAAATCAGGAATGAATTTCCTGTAATAATTGATCAGTCCCAACAAACTCCGGACTTGTTTCTTATTAGTCGGGAGTGACAGTTTTAGAATTTTGGAGACAATTTTGTTGTCTGTCATGACAAAGCCATTGGATATTCTGTACCCCAAAAATGATATCTCTTGGTAAGCCATGTTCACCTTTGAAGGCTTCACTGTCAGTCCGTACTGTCTGATACGTTCTAATGTCTGTTCTAGTGTCTTTATATGTTCCGTCATTGTCTCTGTATGGACACAGATGTCGTCAATATAGCAAATGATATTAGGAATGTCAGATAGGAGGATTCGTGTCATGCGTACGAATGTGGCTGGGGCATTGACTAGCCCAAATGGAAGTTTGCACCATTCGTACAGTCCCCAAGGCGTGGCAAAAGCTGTTAGATGTCTGCTGTCTTCATGTACAGCTATCTGCCAGTAACCTTTAGACATGTCAAGCGTCGTAAAGAACTTAGCGTCAGTCAGTTCTGTCAAAAGATCGTCAGTGTTTGCCATTGGTTCAAGATCTAAAACAGTTATTTTGTTCAGTTTTCTGTAGTCGATGCAAAGTCGTATTGTCTTGTCCTTTTTGCGTACAATGACCATGGGTGAAGAGAAGTCTGATAAGGATCGTCTGATGATGTTGTTTTTTTCTAAGTTGATAATTTCTTGATGTAACTGTTCTTTGTAGTGTAATGGTATTGTGTATGGTCTACATCTTATTGGTGTGTTTGATGTGAGTGTGATGTGATGCTGTACTAATTCTGTTTGTCCTGGGTTGTCTGAAAAGATGGTGTTGTATTGTTGTATCAACTGTTTGCAACTGTTTGTCTCTGCTTGACTTAAGTTTGGATTGATCTTGATTTCCTTCAAGCAGTTTGTCGTGTCTAATGTAGGTGTTGGAATCTCGTCGCTAGAATCGTCATCTTCGTGATCTATTATCACGGTGCAAGCTGTCGTATCGTCTTGTTCGTTGTCTCTGTTGTGGTATGGTCTTAGCATATTTATGTGAAATATTTTGTGTTTGTCTTTTATTAGGATTTCGTAGTCTACAGGTGAGATTTGTCTTGTCACTTTAAAAGGTCCCTGCCAAGAATCAGTCAGTAGCTCTCTGTCACTAGGTAGTAGTAGTAGAACGTCCTGTCCAGGTGTCAATGTTATAGTCCTGTTACCTTTGTCTGCGTACTGTCTGTAAGTAGCACCAGATAGTTTAAGTGCATTTTTAGCAATTTCACATGATTTAATAATCCTTTCACGCAATGATGTTACATACACAAATGATGATATGGGTTTCAGTATTGGAGTAGAATTAGTTAACATTTGGTGATAAATTGTTAATGGGCCTCGTGGTTTGGCACCATAGATTAGTTCAAAAGGAGAGAAACCGGTACTAGAATGTGGTACCTCGCGATAAGCAAAAAGGACAGCTGGTAAGTATACATCCCAGTTGTTGGGGTGATCTTGAGTTACTTTGGCAAGCATGTGCTTCAGGTCCCCATTAAGCTTTTCTATAATCCCGCTAGAGTGAGGATGATAGGGGGTATTGAAAACTTGCTTCACTCCTAACATTTTAGTGAAAGCTTGGGTGGATGCGGCAATAAACTGAGTGCCTCTATCAGACTGGATAGTATCTGGAAATCCAATTCGGGAGAAAATATGGAAGAATACTTCCATGATGTCGTTGGCAGTAATGTTCTTTAGCGGGATCGCTTCTGGCCATCTACTACATTGATCAACAAAAGTTAGAATATATTTATTCCCTCTAGTAGTTGTATGACTAAGAGGGCCCACAATGTCAACTGATAATTTTTCAAAGGGTCGACTGGCTAAGTCAGTGACTTGTAACTTTGCCTGTGGGTGTTTACCTTTTTTTACTAGTTTCTGGCATGTATCACAACTTCTGCAATATGTTCTTATGTCATTGCAAAATTTTGGCCAATGAAACTGTGTCAAAAGTCTTGACCTGGTTTTAACATATGCCATATGACCTGCAAAAGGTATATCGTGAGCAAGATGTAAAGCTTGCTTGCGATAAGTAGTTGGCAAAACAGTTTGCTTTGTTGTAATGTCACCTCTGGTGTAGTACCTGGTGAGTATATCATTGTGTAAAGCAAAATGCCATTTCGCATTTTTGGTTACTCTTGCCTTTTTGCCGATCAGGTCAAAGTACTTTGACAGTGAAGGATCAGCTTTTTGAGCTGTTATGAATGTTTCCTTCATAGAGTCACTAGGTGGTAATTCTGGGCTAAGCATTTGTATAGCCTCAGTTTGGTTACTTTCATCTTGCACTCTAGCAGTAGCTCTTGTTACTGCGTTCACACACTCAATGACATCAGATGATGATGGAATGATATCGTCGATGATGTGATGAGAACTTAGTGCTGCATTAGCTAACATACATTCAATAGGTGATATGACATTTTCAGTGATGACATTTGGTGGTGATGTGTTATCATCAATACATAGTGATGTTATGTCATGATTATGAGGTTTGTCATTCACCTCAGGTAAATTTCCTATGATTATATCGCACACTGGGTTTGTAAGTGCCGCGACCTTTACTTTCCCGGTGAGGAATGGTGTTTCAATGTATGCCCATGCTAATGGATATTTTTCAATATTGCCTGAAAATGTTCTACATGTGATGTGTCTGCCTGTATAGTCTGTAGGCGTTATAAATGTTGTTTTCAGGCCAATAAGTGTACTTCCGGTGTCGCGAAGTACTGTAGCAAACTTGCCATTAACATACCCGTGATGGATGTCTAATCTGCCTTTTGAGTCTATTACCAAGTTAGCTTCCTCACTGGCAATAGGGATGGCGTGCCCGCATGTTAAGATACCATCTTCATAGAAGGTGTTACAGACAGTGCATTTGTTAGCACTAAATACATCACAAGCCTGTGCTGCATTGACAGGATGTTTCTCTGGATTTTCGTCTTCTGACGCTGAGCTATCGAACAAGGCGGCATTGGCTTTGTTGGTCATATGCCTGCCTCTACAATCCATGCGATGGTGCCCGAAAGCCTTGCAGAGAAAACATTTACGTTTATTTTTGAACAATTTACGTTCTCTGTCTTGACTGTTTACTATATTTTGCAAGTATGTCTGGTATCCTGGGTTTTGATCGCACATCTCGTTCAAATGGTGAGAAAATTTACAAAATCTGCACTGTCTAAATTTTTCAGAGGTAGGCCTGTTTGGTTTTTGCCTACTATAGTTTTTCTCATAGTTGGCTGCTGCTACCCAGTTACTGTCAGTAGCTTCAGTGGCAAAGCATTGTTTGTTGGCCGTGTAATAGGCCGACCCACGTCTTTCAATTTCTTCCACACTTGTGCATTCATTCTCCTGTAAGAACTTAGAAAACGATGATGGGATAGAAGAAATGATTTTATCTCGAATGATGAGATCTTCTAATCTATCATAACTTTTATTAATTTTGGCTGCTGAAGTCCATTTGCTGAAAACATCTCGGACTAAACAGAGGTAGTCAGAGAACGTTTGAGTTGATTTTGGACTCAATTTACTGAATTGTTCTCTGTAACCTGCCTCGTCTAACATGAAATGTGCCATTATCTTAGATTTAATATAATGGTACTCTTTCCTTAGGTCTTTGGGGATGGTTTCAATGACTTTAAGAGGTTCCCCAGATAGACTCCTCATATAAAGAATATTCCATTCAGAAAGTGGAACTTGGTAATGTTCCATTAAAGTCTCAAAATTTTGGGTAAAGGCTGCTATGCAGTCACCCGAGGTATAGTTACGGACGATACCTTGATACTTCTTATACTGGTTTTCTTTTTCCAGTCTTTCAGATTTCTTTGATTCTTTATTCATCGCAGTCTCAGTGTCAAGTTGTTTCATTTTCAACTGTAACTCTAGTTCTTCTTTCTTACTCTGAGCTGCTATTTCTGCTTTCTTAAGTTCACTGTCTATCTCAGCTTGCTTTGTCTTTGCAGCCATTTCTACTTCGGCTTGCTTTAATGCTGTTTCTGCCTCTATTTGCTTGGCAGCTTTTTCAATCTCTGCCTGTTTCAAGGCTGTTTCAATCTCTGCCTGTTTTAAGGCTGTTTCTATCTCTGCCTGTTTTAAGGCTGTTTCTATCTCTGCCTGTTTTAAGGCTGTATCTGCCTCTATTTGCTTGGCAGCTTTTTCAATCTCTGCCTGTTTTAGAGCTCTTTCTGCTGCTCTTTCATCGCGTTCGGCAGCTTTTTCCTGAACAAGTAGGTATTCTGCGTATTTGTTCTCACTCCATTTTGTTAATTCATCACCTTCTAACTTCAATTTTAACCCCATATCGATGAAATCAAATAATGACGACATGATGGAGAAAATACGTCAATGAAAATCAACTATACAAAATATGTTGTAAATGGTTAGTAGAAAATAGTTTACAATTTATTTTACTATACGATGCGTGCCTACTATTGCATACGTAAAGTTAAAGTATAGAAAAATATACTCAAGTGCCCTGGATACGGTGAAGAATGGTTGGACACTCGGGCTAGAAAACTGTAGGGTCGTTACTTCGGAACCACTAATGACCTCTACGGCAAGGTTATGGATGGTACGAAAAAACCTGCTTTGTTTTTGGAAGAAAATAAGTTAGCGTCTATTTGTTGGTGTGTGTCTGCAAGTCACTAAGTGTTGACTAGGTTTGGATGGCGTCGAGTGTAATTGTATGTCGTAAATTTGTCGTCAACAGTTTCAACAGAAGTTACACTCTTTCCAAAACTCTTTGCGTTCCACCAACTCAATGCACAAAGACAATCTATCTGTATTTGAACACTCAATAACATTGATGACACATCACTTACATCAAGATGACATTCAGTAAGGACATAGACATCAAGTTTACAAGATGGCGACAAGGTCAAAATGGCGACAAAATAACAATGTCGACAAGGTCAAACGGTGACAAGTTTCACAAATCACAAATGTTTTACACGTTTACAGGATCAAACAATATGTACTGCACATTTACTAATGGTTTTACACATATTTAAACAATGTAATAATGGATCATACTGAGACTTTCACGATCACATTTACATAGCTATAACCTTGACAAATTTCACAAGTTCAAGAATTATAGTTTTAAATAAGAAAGACGAGCAACACACGTCTACATATATTAGGTTCTTAAACCCGGACGAGCCCCCACGTCCACACATGTCAGGGTCTTATAATTGGCTCGTTGGCTAACACGTGTGAGACAGTACAAGTATAACGTGATTCGACGTAAGACACAGCAACACAAGTTCTATGGATTTATTGCCACATTAAATACAGAACGATAATTACAGCAATCTACAATATATAACTCACGACGCTCACAACCACAATACAGCTCATAGGTCTGACGCTCAAGATATCAGTCGTTCGGCTTTCAATCACGGAGATTCATACAAACGCCTTGCTCTCATCGCACATGTCCGTCCGGTCTCCAGTCCCAGCTCGGTCTGACCTTAGCACGCCAACTGCACACTGCCTCTAGTGGTGTCACGTGTCCTGCGTGCGTCTGTCGTCAGCCTGACCGCTGGTCGCGTGTCAGGTAACAATCTTGTCAGCCGGGTGTCGCAACGATGTTGCTGCACAGCTATACCATGTTAGGCTCTGACAAGTCATATAAGCTCCCGTTCCCGTTCCCGACTATCTATCCGTCTGTCTGTCTATCTGTCTGTCTGTCTGTCTGACCCGGCCCGGCTTCGCCCAGCACCTGGTGGGAGCATCTCATTTAATTCATATAAGTAGTCATATAAGTTCCCGTTCCCGACTGTCTGTCTGTCTGTCTGTCTGTCTGTCTGTCTGTCTGACCCGGCATCGCCCAGCTCCTGGTGTGGAGCATCTCATTTAAATCATATAAGTAGTCATATAAGCTCCCGTTCCCGACTATCTGTCTGTCTTGGGTAAATGGAGGAGGGAGGAGGAAGAGGGAGGTGGAGGAGGAAAGAGGAGGGAGGAGAAGGAGACAGGGGGAGTAGGGAGGAATAGGAGGGAGGAGGAGGGATTAGGAGGAGGAGGGAGGAGTAGGAGGGAGGGGGAGGAGGAGGGAGAAGGAGGAGGATGAGGAGGGAGAGGGAGGGAGGAGGAGAACGCAGGAGGAGGAGGGGGAGGAGGAGGGAGGAGGAAGAGTAGAGGGAGGAGGGAGAGGGAGGAGGAGGGATTAGGAGGAGGGAGGAGGAAGAGGCGGAGGGAGAAGGAGGAGGGAGGAGGAAGAGGGAGAAGGAGGGGGAGAAGGAGGGGGAGAAGGATGAGGAGGGAGGTGGAGGAGGGAGGTGGAGGAAGAGGGAGGATGAGGAATGTGGAGGGAGGAGGAGGGAGGAGGTAGAGGGAGGAGGAGGAGAAGGGAGGAGGAGGGAGGGGGAGAAGGGAGGAGGAGAAGGAGAAGGGAGGAGGAGGAAGGAGGAGGAAGGAAGAGGAGTGATTAGGAGGAGGGAGGAGGGCGAGGAGGTAGGAGGAGGGAGGAGGAGGAAGAGGGAGGAGGAAGAGGGTGGAGGAGGGAGGAAGAGATAGGCGGAGAGAGGAGGAGGAGGGAGGAGGAGGAGGAGTAGGGAGGAATAGGAGGGAGGAGGGGGGAAGAGGAGGAGGAGGAAGAAGGAGGAGGAGGAAGGAGGAGGAGGAGGAGGAAGAAGAGGCAGGAGGAAGAGGAAGAAGAGGCAGGAGGAAGAGGGAGGAGGAGGAGAACGCAGGAGGAGGAGGGGGAGGAGGAGGGAGAGGGAGGAGGAAAGAGGAGGAGAAGAGAGGAGGTGGAGGGAGAAGGAGGAGGGAGGAGGAGGAATGATGAGGAGTGAGGAGGAGGAAGAGGGATGTGGAGGAGGGAGGAGGTAGAGGGAGGAGGAGGGAGGAAAAGGGAGGAGGAGGGATGAGGATGCGGGATGAGGAGGGAGGAGGAGGGAGAAGGGAGGGGGAAGAGGGAGGAGAAGGAGGGAGGAGGTGGAGGAGGAGGAGGGAGGAAGGAAGAGGAGGGATTAGGAGGAGGAAGAGGGAGGAGTAGGGAGGAGGAGGAAGGAGGAGGAAGAGGGAGGGGGAGGAGGGGAAGAGGAAGAGTGTAGGAGGAGGAGGAGGAGGAGGAGGAGGAGGATTATAACGCATATGCCTGTAGATTTAATAATGGCTGAAGTTGTTCCATGTCTTCGTAGAGTTGGCGACAGTGTAAAGAAATATAAAATCTTCAAACTTGATAGAGATAAGGTAACTATAATTTATTTATTATGTTGTTAATCACCGACATGACTGTAGGTAACTCTTTAAGCAATAAAAGATGAGTTACAATATTATGCATTGTGCATTATTTTTATGAAAACTTTGAAAATGCCTTAAAGATTATATCATTATTTATTACAACTCATATGCCGGTACATAACTACAGACAAAGAGTTTATAAATCTTTGAAAACGATGCAACAATATGACTATAAGCTATACAGAAAAGTTATTAAAAGTTATGCCCCTTGAAATAACTTTTATAGAGTTAAGTCCCTTCGCAATATAGAAATTATAATAAAATATGAAATATTAAATAATATTAAGTAAGCAGCCGATTTCACACTAAAAAAATATCACAGTTGGCTGCGCTGGAATGAAAGGAAGGCGTGTAGAAAATTTCATCTCAATCGGATGGGCCGTTCGCGAACGCATAAAGGACATACATATCCACACACATCCTTTTTATATATATATATATATATATATATATATATATATATATATATATATATATATATATATATATATATATATATATATATATATGCCAGGAATCCTGGTTGGTGGACATAATATAAATAACTTACGTTTTGTTGATGATACCGTCTAGATCAGTGGTTCTCAACCGGTGGGGAATCTCCAGAAATCTTTAGGGTTTCCATGGGGGTGGGAGGGGGATGGTGAATTAAGACTACAGATTGGCAGACTCAAAATGGCTTTAGGCACAATATCCTGGTTTTCTATTGAGCGTTTTATTTGACGAAGCACAATATTCTGGCATTCTGGTGTCGTGTATTAAGTAACAATTCTTTGACGTTTTAATTGTTTGTTTATTGCAATATGATTAATTTGGTGTGATAATAAAATATTGTGAATATAAAAATTGAACCTTTTGAGGCTGACAATTTTGTTTTTAAAAAAGAGAGGGGGGGGGGGGGGGGGTTCTTCTTCTTTCGTCGCTGGAAAGTGGGGAATGACATCCTGCATGGTTGGTGAAAAGGTGCATGGGCCAAAAAGGTTGAGAACCAGTGGTCTAGATAGCGACGAGTCAGAAGGAACTACAGGAAGTGATAGATACAGTGGTTGTAGAAAGTGGAAAATATGGGTCTTAGCTTGAATAATAGAATTTTAGAAGTCGTGGTGATATCAAAGAAACAGTGTTACAATTAAAGAAAATGGTGTTATTTTGGGGCAAGTGCAGAAATTCAGATGTCTGTACATATAGATAACATCAGATGAAAGATGCACCACAGAGATACAGAACAGAATAGGACAAGCGAAAACTGCATTCTGTCAAATGAAGAATATTGTGTGCAATAAGTCCTTGAAAGTTAGAAGAATAATTCTTGCGTGTTACATAACACCAATTTTAACATACGGCTGCAAATCCTAGACAATTAGTAAACAGACGATAAAATCCTTAGAAGCCTTGTAGATGTGGTTTTATATAAGAAAGCTCAAAATTAATTGAAAAACCAAAATCATCAATCTGGACATTTTGAGGAAGGCTAAGTCGCAAAGACATCAGACAGAAGCAATCATAATTTGTTGGCCACATTATGAGAAGACAAAAACTGGAACATGTTGCCACAACCGGAAAGATGTGTGACAAGGGAAATAGAGGGAGATGGTGTGAAAAAATTCTTCATAGTCTTCTGTCACGGCGCGGAGGGAAGTCAACATATGAATTAATCCATGCCGTTAGAGATCGCAATTTGTGGAGAAGCATGATCACCCATGCCAGCCGGCAAGGTACTTTATGATGATGATGACGTATCATACAACATGACTGTTGGGACGAGTCATACATGGCACAGCATGAATCACAAAATGCACTCTCACATTCTGTTTGTGACAAGTGTACCTCACATGTTAACAGATTCACCGCAAAACAAACAGTAGGTTTGGACCTAACAAAAATGGATGGCGGGTGAACAGGAAGTAGGGGTGTGTCACAGTTATCACTCAAAAGTTGTTAATATGGTAGCATAAATGTTATATTATATATCAAATAAAAGGGAGTTGTATGGGGAAAATAGTTATATATGACCATGGCAGATACGGGACGTCGCCTAAGACGATTAATCATCCAATGTCATTGAATCAGCTCATATGTGTGAACACTCACCTGGGCTGTGGAGGCTGCGGTGGTGCAGTGTCCAGCACACTGGCCTGCCAGCCCTGGGTTCTTTGTTCGAATCCCCATCAAGACTGGGATTTTCTGTTTTACAGTTGACCTGGGCTTACAGATCGACCCAGTCTAAAATTTGTACCAGCAACTTCTATAGAAAGTAAAGGTGTCCACGGTACCCATCAACTGGTCTGTACAAATATGGGACCAACACCATATACCCAATATGTCTGAAGGCGTGGACAAGGATCCTGTATTATAAACGGGTTGTGGCAGTTTGTTTTCTAGTTAGTGAGAGTATGTACACACAATAAGCACATACAGACTGATGTCAATTTAGAGATCTATAAATAATATTTACCAATATAGATAGATATATTTTACTCACAGGGGGAATTTTGTTATAATGACGTAAATGGATTTCTTTGACAATGCCACTGTGTTAGGATCACGTAGAACATGCCATTCTATTGTTGTGTAGATTCTAGTGAACCGACGAGCTATGTTGATACGATACATTTTATATGAGAGAGGAGTGGTGTTGTTAAAACTTACAAACATATATATATATATATATATATAAACAAAAATATGTATATTACACAGATATATATTTAAAAAAAAGTCGGCAGGGTCGACTTCATTGCACCGGGTTTTATCCCATATGGCTCGGTCTCTTTCCGCAGGCGGTAAGTGTCGCACAAATCACGAACTCCTTAGCTCTTGCGACGACCCACAGGAGTCTCCGAAAAATTTAAAGGACACGGCCCGGAATCGAACCCACAACCTTCGGAGCCCGAGTCAAGCGGCTTGACCACTTCGCCACGGAGACTCCCGCACAGATATTCATATATTACACAAATATTTCTTCTTCTTTGGCTTTTGATCCACTACCGGGGCATAGACCTTCAACCCCCCCCCCCCCCCCAACCGAGCCGTCTTGTTAGCTATCTCCTGCAGCTTCCCCCATGTCTCCTTATAGTTCATCTCTGTCTTTAAATCTCTTGTCCATATGTTTTGAGATCTCCCATTATTTCGTTTTCTCTGTGTGCTCCAGACAAGAAAGTGGCTAATTATATTATCCTCAGATTTTCTCAGTGTGTCCTCAGTTATATCCAACTCCATTTCTGCTGCTCGATATATTATCTGGAGGATCACTTGTGGCTGCTCTGTTCAGAAGTTCCTCAACGTATACAACCCATCTGTCCATTTGATCTCTAATGTCAGTGATAACTTTCCCATTGTTGTGAGGATATTTTCCGACTATTTACCTTGTGGTGCTGTAAAGGTCTCTGAGGTTTCCTTTTGCTCTTGCATTTTCTACCTCTCTTACTCCATCCGTCATGTGCCATGCCGATAAGTGTGGGCGGTCATGTTTTGCTATCTCAGTCGATCATCAGAGTTGTGGATCAGCTCCGTGTTTCTGTCTCGTCCATGCCACATGGCCAAGGCTTCCAGGTATTTACTTCTCGGTCTTCCCCTTGATCTCTTCCCTTCGATCTTGCCAGTTGTCACCAAGTTCTCCAATTGATTTCTTCTCATAACGTGCCCAAAAAATTGTGACTGTCTACGTCTGTCTCTAATTAGTTTACGATCTTCCTTTGTTTCTTGAAGGACTTGTTCATTGGTTTTTCTGTGTGTCCATGGTATTCTTTGCATTTTCCTCAGAAACCACATTTCCACAGCCATCAGATGTGTGTCAGCTTGACTGCTCATTGCCCACGCTTCACATGCATACAAAAGTACAGGTTCTATGTAGCACTTCAACACACTTTTTCTGGTTTCAATTGATATATTTTTTTATTGGTCAGCATGTTTTTCATCTTGCAAAAGGCTACCCTCGCAATGGCAATTCTTGTTCTTATTTCTTCAAGGCATCTCCCATCAACGTTATGACTGTTCCGAGATAACTGTATCGATTCACTTTTTTAAAAATATGCCCATTTACTTGTATATTATGAGGGGAAGTCAATGAGTAAGTCACAAATGGATGTAGAAAAATTACTAAATATGATAACAACTTGAAACTAGTTTATTTTTATTCATATATTGTCCCTTTATTTCTCAACATAATTTCCACCAACATTGATGCACTTATCCCATCGTTTTACCAGTCCTCCCAAACCGGCTGCATAGAACTGCATGCTCTGTTTTCTAAACCCCGTTTTCACTTCACATTCAACTTCGGCGTCATTCGCGAAATGTCTCCCGCCAAGGTGGGTTTTCAGTGGACCAAAGAGGTGGACATCACTAGGGGGCCAAGTCGGGGCTGCAAGGTGGACGTTACTCGCCTGTCACCTCTAATCTTCTCCTCCACCCGCTGCGTGGATGCTTCTGTTGCAATCTCAACAGGACGATCAGATCGGATTTCATCAACAATTTTAGAGCGTCCTTGAGAATATTTTTCTACCCAGCTATGCACTGCTTTACGGGACAAATATTTGTCAGCATAAACCGGAAGCATTTCCTTATGAATGTCCTTTGCAGGCAGTACTTTTGCCCCCCCCCCCCCAAAAAAAAAAAAAACAACGCACAACGGCACCTTGCTCTTTGGTTGTACACTCCATAAGTACAGTCGCCATTTCGTTTATGTACTGTGCATGCGCGTGAGACACCTAGCGCCACTTGACGAGCGGGAATATAAAGTTCGATGTTGCTGTCACCTAATGACACCTGTAGAAAACACCAACTACATTTACCTGCCATCCCACAGAACTGTGTGACTGACTTATTGACTCGCCCTCGTACATTGTGATATTTCCTTCTTTCCTCGCTTACAGGGTAACTAAATATTGTCTTTTATTCATCATGGGCCTCTTAACTTTTTATTAGCTTCAGTGTAATTTTCTTGGGCTCTGACTTTTAACAACTCCAGTTTTGATATTAATTAAATCTGCTTGTTTAGTTTTCCTTTCATTTATTTTCTTCAGGGTTTCCAGCGTTATCCGTACTTCATGTTTTTGTTCCCCTTTCCCAAGGATTTCCATGCATGAATCACTCCAAATACTTTTGACCTGCTGCCAACAGTGTTCCACGCTCACCTCGTCTACTGTTGTAAGACCTGTTACTTAGAGTCTGTGACCATACATTGTCCCTTAGTTTCTCAGTTAATCAGTGCTGGACTCTTGCAGCTTTCTCTACAACGTATGATAGGTCTTCTAGAAGAGGTTCGTTTCCTCTTAGTTGGCTGAGTTATTCTCTACAATGTATGATAGGTCTTCTAGAAGAGGTTCGTTTCCTCTGAGTTGGCTGAGTTATTCTCTACAACGTATGATAGGTCTTCTAGAAGAGGTTCGTTTCCTCTTAGTTGGCTGAGTTATTCTCTACAACGTATGATAGGTCTTCTAGAAGAGGTTCGTTTCCTCTGAGTTGGCTGAGTTATTCTCTACAACGTATGATAGGTCTTCTAGAAGAGGTTCGTTTCCTCTTAGTTGGCTGAGTTATTCTGTTTTCTTGAAGTGACTTGTTTATGGCTGGGTGGATGTTTACTACGTGATGGGCTAGCCTGCCCTAAGCACAACCTCTCTGTCGCCTCTGTCGACATGCCTGAAAGGGTGGCACTTGTACTATTCTTTGCTTCCCCTGAGGACATCTGTTACTGTCATCGTCGATGCACACATACTCTTATACATATGCAGTTGAAAAGATCACACTCTGAGCGCATGAAGGTTAAATTAATATTTAATTTCATGACATCATAAAATTTTCAAAATGAGCTTGAAATAAGGGAGAAAATAAACAGTAATGACATTCGTGATAGTATTGGCTTGCATCTCTTTCAAAGTATTGCATGTCTGTTCTTTCTCCATTACAATGTTAACATAAGCAAACAAGACAAACAACGTAATAGTAACATGAAAGCAGAAAAACAAATACTCATAATTGATACTCCTCTCTCAGGCTCAGCAATGGTGATCTGTACATACAACAGGCAAAAAGTCACATGTTATTGCGTAGATCATAAGTTTCAAAGACCACTTGAGTAAATGAAACAACTGATGAATAATAAGTGTCTAATGACTACAAAATGTGAACAGTGGGATGTAAAGGTAATGCATTGAAAGCCATCATGGGCCAATCAACTAATTTATACAATTAAGAAGAAAGCATTGTAGTGACAGCTCTGTGTGCATAAATGACAAGAACATCTAGTGAACACACTTTATACAATGACAAGCACATATTTATGTCATGTGTTTTGTGCCATTCACAAATGTCCTGCGGCGTAGATATTTTATTCTCACCTAACTTCAACTGATTCTAAACTAACTGCAAGTAGTCAAAGAAGTCAACACCAAATGTCTGTGGTGCATGTAACTGTTACCTCTTGACCCACACACACACATACAATTCTGCACACACAATGTGTGTATATATGTGTGTGTATGTGCGCATGCATGTGCACACGCACACACACACACATACATGTATTGATGTATGTATATATTCTCACATGTGCATGCACGCACACACACACACGCATGCACACACACACTTCATTGCCAGATGATTTAAACTAATACTACTCCCCAAGATGCTGACATTATTCGGTTATTTCCAGTGTAACAGTGAAATCTGGCAATGCTGAAACAGAAGATCAAATGTTTACTAAGATGCAAATCATGAAACATTCATTTCATGTATGGCCATTCAGTTAATAAAAGCAAATCAAATTTAATTGCCTGACATTTTCCTAAGAGTTAAATTACTGAAATGATACAGCAAACATCAATAAATATGTAAGAAAAATGTATGTAGACAAAATCCATCAATATAAAAGTTAAGAGGAAATAGGTAACAAGAACAACTGTTGAAAAAAACAGTAATAGTGTCAAAACGTAAAAGTGCATGTTATTTTTATGATAAGATCACAAGTGGAAAAAACATAATAGTAAAGATTACAGATGCATGTGCTAAGCAAAGCTACAAATACATATAAACACACCATTTTAGAACCAGCATTTATATTTACATGATGTTTTGTTGGCTTTTATCAACCAGCTAATTATTAAACTGTAATCCAGCCATTCATAAACACGTGAACTGAATTCAAGTTTTCAAAAACTGGATTTCACATTTCAAATAAAGAAACATGCATGTTCTGGAATATAATAACTTGAGGACACATACAAAGCATGTGAATACCATTAATTAAACACACAGAAAAAACCAACACAACTACAGAGAATGGTAACAATAGACTAGTATTTGCAACCATAAAAACATTACTGAAAAAGCATTCAACTAAAAAATCTGTGGTAAGACACCACATGTTAAAGCTGAAACTGGGAAATTTCTTAGGGCTGAATATTTGACTAGCTGAGGAATATTTGTGAAGAATTTATTATTATGAATGGTTATTAGAAATAGTGCTTTTGTAAACCTATGTATATATTATACATTGCACAAATTCACACACATATGGATATATCCTATTTACGTATATATATATATATATATATGCTTGTTTGTGTTTGGGTTGTCCAAATATAATGACAGGATGTTAATGATGGTTAACAAGTTAGCAGACATGAAAGCAATGTTGTCACATATTGGTAGTAATTTTGGCACTCAAGATGATAATAAGTGATATACACACATGAGATTGAGAAATACACTCATGATAATGATATTGCTATAAATGTTGATGTCGCTGATAACTGCTACTGAGAATCATATAAATGTTGATGTCGCTGATAACTGCTACTGAGAATCATATAAATGTTGATGTCGCTGATAACTGCTACTGAGAATCATATAAATGTTGATGTCGCTGATAACTGCTACTGAGAATCATATAAATGTTGATGTCGCTGATAACTGCTACTGAGAATCATAGTGGTCAATACTATTGACAGTTGTTGACTTTGTGCTACAGGCAAGCAACTTGAAACTGGTCTGACTATTGTTCTTCTTGCATTCTGCCTCAGAAATAGAGTGTTACCTAAAACTGTGCTCATGTTTCAAAGGCTCAGTGATACTTACAGTGGTATCTATTCTGTGACTGGATCTGCCAAGGGCCACAGCTTCAGTGTGTAAAACAGTTTGACTGCCAATTATAAAGGTTTATGCTTACTAAGTACAATCATTCCTGAGTTCCTTAGTAAAAATTACCAGTCATAACCCTAGCCTAAGAGATAATAATGTTCCATTAATACCAGTCTTTTTGCTTCCATGTGAAGAGATATTTTTTATGACATATTTTGCTGGTGACAAACAAATATTTCTGATCTGGCTGCAGGACTCCTTGACTTTCTGGCTGATCACTTGTTATTTTTAATCTACCTTTTGTCTGAAACTTTATCAATGTGGAATCATATCAGTTCAAAATTATCATTGACGTTGATCTCAACATGAATAAGATTGTATTTACTGACCAGAAGACACATAGAACATAGGGAGCTATAGTGGCCGAGACTGATGGTGTCCAACTCCACCTAAAGGATGGATGTCTATCTTCTCTAAAGTTTAGCAAATCAGAGGTCCTGTGTGCAAGCTGCATTCTTTACATTCTCTTGCTAGTTGAAAACTATAAATAGACTGCTCCCCTGGCAAATGTTCAAAATGAGAAAGCCTACCCACACAAGAGGGAGCCATGGTAGATGGCTAGCACAGTCATGTGTTAACATCCCCACCACTGTAGCAGCATGGCTAGCACAGTCATGAGTTAACATCCCCACCACTGTAGCAGCATGGCTAGCACAGTCATGTGTTAACATCCCAGCCACTGTAGCAGCATGGCTAGCACAGTCATGTGTTAACATCCCCACCACTGTAGCAGCATGGCTAGCACAGTCATGTGTTAACATCCCCACCACTGTAGCAGCATGGCTAGCACAGTCATGTGTTAACATCCCCACCACTGTAGCAGCATGGCTAGCACAGTCATGAGTTAACATCCACACCACTGTAGCAGCATGGCTAGCACAGTCATGTGTTAACATCCCCACCACTGTAGCAGCATGGCTAGCACAGTCATGTGTTAACATCCCCACCACTGTAGCAGCATGGCTAGCACAGTCATGAGTTAACATCCCCACCACTGTAGCAGCATGGCTAGCACAGTCATGAGTTAACACCCCCACCACTGTAGCAGCATGGCTAGCACAGTCATGTGTTAACATCCCCACCACTGTAGCAGCATGGCTAGCACAGTCATGAGTTAACATCCACACCACTGTAGCAGCATGGCTAGCACAGTCATGAGTTAACATCCACACCACTGTAGCAGCATGGCTAGCACAGTCATGAGTTAACATCCCCACCACTGTAGCAGCATGGCTAGCACAGTCATGTGTTAACATCCCCACCACTGTAGCAGCATGGCTAGCACAGTCATGTGTTAACATCCCCACCACTGTAGCAGCATGGCTAGCACAGTCATGAGTTAACATCCCCACCACTGTAGCAGCATGGCTAGCACAGTCATGTGTTAACATCCCCACCACTGTAGCAGCATGGCTAGCACAGTCATGTGTTAACATCCCCACCACTGCAGCAGCATGGCTAGCACAGTCATGAGTTAACATCCCCACTACTGTAGCAGCATGGCTAGTACAGTCATGTGTTAACATCCCCACCACTGTAGCAGCATGGCTAGCACAGTCATATGTTAACATCCCCACCACTGTAGCAGCATGGCTAGCACAGTCATGAGTTAACGTCCTCACCACTGTAGCAGCGTGGCTAGTAAAGTCATGTGTTAACATCCCAGCCACTGTAGCAGCATGGCTAGCACAGTCATGAGTTAACATCCCCACCACTGTAGCAGCATGGCTAGCACAGTCATGAGTTAACATCCCCACCACTGTAGCAGCATGGCTAGCACAGTCATGAGTTAACGTCCTCACCACTGTAGCAGCGTGGCTAGTACAGTCATGTGTTAACATCCCAGCCACTGTAGCAGCATGACTAGCACAGTCATGAGTTAACATCCACACCACTGTAGCAGCATGGCTAGCACAGTCATGAGTTAACATCCCCACCACTGTAGCAGCATGGCTAGCACAGTCATGAGTTAACATCCCCACCACTGTAGCAGCATGGCTAGTACAGTCATGTGTTAACATCCTAGCCACTGTAGCAGCATGGCTAGCACAGTCATGTGTTAACATCCCAGCCAATGTAGCAGCATGGCTAGCACAGTCATGTGTTAACATCCCAGGCACTATAGCAGCATGGCTAGCACAGTCATGTGTTAACATCCCCACCACTGTAGCAGCATGGCTAGCACAGTCATGTGTTAACATCCCCACAACTGTAGCAGCATGGCTAGCACAGTCATAATATCCCCACCACTGTAGCAGCATGGCTAGCACAGTCATGTGTTAACATCCCAGGCACTGTAGCAGCATGGCTAGCACAGTCATAACATCCCCACCACTGTAGCAGCATGGCTAGCACAGTCATGAGTTAACATCCCCACCACTGTAGCAGCTTGGCTAGCACAGTCATAATATCCCCACCACTGTAGCAGCATGGCTAGCACAGTCATGAGTTAACATCCCCACCACTGTAGCAGCATGGCTAGCACAGTCATAATATCCCCACCACTGTAGCAGCATGGCTAGCACAGTCATGAGTTAACACCCCCACTACTGTAGCAGCATGGCTAGCACAGTCATGTGTTAACATCCCAGCCACTGTAGCAGCATGGCTAGCACAGTCATGAGTTAACACCCCCACTACTGTAGCAGCATGGCTAGCACAGTCATGTGTTAACATCCCAGCCACTGTAGCAGCATGGCTAGCACAGTCATGAGTTAACATCCCCACCACTGTAGCAGCATGGCTAGCACAGTCATGAGTTAACACCCCCACAACTGTAGCAGCATGGCTAGCACAGTCATGTGTTAACATCCCAGCCACTGTAGCAGCATGGCTAGCACAGTCATGTGTTAACATCCCAGCCACTGTAGCAGCATGGCTAGCACAGTCATGTGTTAACATCCACACCACTGTAGCAGCATGGCTAGCACAGTCATGTGTTAACATCCCAGCCACTGTAGCAGCATGGCTAGCACAGTCATGTGTTAACATCCCCACCACTGTAGCAGCATGGCTAGCACAGTCATGTGTTAACATCCCAGCCACTGTAGCAGCATGGCTAGCACAGTCATGAGTTAACATCCCCACCACTGTAGCAGCATGGCTAGCACAGTCATGAGTTAACACCCCCACAACTGTAGCAGCATGGCTAGCACAGTCATGTGTTAACATCCCAGCCACTGTAGCAGCATGGCTAGCACAGTCATGTGTTAACGTCCCCACAACTGTAGCAGCATGGCTAGCACAGTCATGAGTTAACATCCCCACCACTGTAGCAGCATGGCTAGCACAGTCATGTGTTAACATCCCAGCCACTGTAGCAGCATGGCTAGCACAGTCATGAGTTAACATCCCCACCACTGTAGCAGCATGGCTAGCACAGTCATGTGTTAACATCCCAGCCACTGTAGCAGCATGGCTAGCACAGTCATGTGTTAACATCCCAGCCACTGTAGCAGCATGGCTAGCACAGTCATGTGTTAACATCCCAGTCTCTGTAGCAGCATGGCTAGCACAGTCATGTGTTAACATCCTCACCACTGTAGCAGCATGGCTAGCACAGTCATGTGTTAACATCCCAGGCACTGTAGCAGCATGGCTAGCACAGTCATGTGTTAACATCCCAGCCACTGTAGCAGCATGACTAGCACAGTCATGTGTTAACATCCTCACCACTGTAGCAGCATGGCTAGCACAGTCATGTGTTAACATCCTCACCACTGTAGCAGCATGGCTAGCACAGTCATAACATCCCCACCACTGTAGCAGCATGGCTAGCACAGTCATGAGTTAACATCCCCACCACTGTAGCAGCATGGCTAGCACAGTCATGAGTTAACGTCCTCACCACTGTAGCAGCATGGCTAGCACAGTCATGTGTTTACATCCCCACCACTGCAGCAATATGGCTAGCACAGTCATGAGTTAACACCCCCACAACTGTAGCAGCATGGCTAGCACAGTCATGTGTTAACATCCCCACCACTGTAGCAGCATGGCTAGCACAGTCATGTGTTAACGTCCCCACCACTGTAGCAGCATGGCTAGCACAGTCATGTGTTAACGTCCCCACCACTGTAGTAGCATGGCTAGCACAGTCATGAGTTAACATCCCCACCACTGTAGCAGCATGGCTAGCACAGTCATGTGTTAACATCCCCACCACTGTAGCAGCATGGCTAGCACAGTCATGTGTTAACGTCCCCACCACTGTAGCAGCATGGCTAGTACAGTCATGTGTTAACATCCCCACCACTGTAGCAGCATGGCTAGCACAGTCATGTGTTAACGTCCCCACCACTGTAGCAGCATGGCTAGCACAGTCATGAGTTAACATCCCCACCACTGTAGCAGCGTGGCTAGCACAGTCATGTGTTAACATCCCCACCACTGTAGCAGCATGGCTAGCACAGTCATGTGTTAACATCCCCACCACTGTAGCAGCATGGCTAGCACAGTCATGTGTTAACATCCCCACCACTGTAGCAGCATGGCTAGCACAGTCATGTGTTAACCCCCCAAGATGTCATCTGTTAAGTTGGCCTGGGCTTCCAGGTATGTCATCTGTTAAGTTGGTCTGGGCTTCCAGGTTGACCCAGCCTCAAAATGGGTCTCAGAAAATGTTCTGGGAAATAAAGGCAGCGGATGTGACACTGACCACAGCACCCAGTGAGCACCAATTGGTCTACACACGTATGGGGCTCGCGACACATATACAATATGGCCAAACACAATGAGAGGAGGATTATAAAAGGTCCTCTACTTTCACTTTATGCAGTACTGGAAATGTGTTGTGAATTTGGATTCTGATAGAAACACTAAGGTCCTCACTGGTGCTACAGAGTTTGTGCACTGAATGGTGATGTTTCTAGAGTGATCTGAAAGAGGAGACTGGGGCACCACTGGAATACTTGACCACTTTATTAATATGGTTCTCGAATTCAACTGACATAAACAATTCCATGCTACAAAACTTTGAAGTATGCTACAAACTAGACTTGTGTATATTAATATTTGATATTGTGAAATAAAGCACATACATATACTAGATTTGCAAGACATAGTGAATGTGTTTGCTTATTAAATAATACATATTCGTCTGATAGCACCCCACTGATGACCCAGAACTGGACGCAGAACCTGAAAGCCTTTCATTTGAAAATATGTGTAGGGTTTCATAAAGTGTGAACAGACTGTTCACAATAATTTCATTTTCATAAACATGTAAATGACATACTGATATCCTGAAAATGAATCATAGTCATTGCTTTCCATTTTTGTACTGCTCCATTATGCCTTTCAATGTCTGCTTATGAAGAGCTTTCTAGACAAATCTTTTGCGTGGGTTGTGTTAAAGGTGGTGTTTATAATTAGTGTTGTCACAAAATTATTAGTATATATGAATAGAATTAATGCAGTGGTTCTCAATCTTTTTTGGCCCATGCAACCCTTCACCATATGTTCAGAATGTCAATCCCCGCCCCCTTCATATTTCCTCTCTATAAAATGCCCCCTCCCCCCTTACACAGTATATGTAAAAATGGAAGCTAGAACAAGTCTTGACGTCTACTTTAAACATGATTTGCAGGTCTACTTACGTTATAAAACGATTTTCAGAAGGGTAAGAAGTACAGAACTGTAAAGTATGGAGGGAAAAACAATATCAAGTAATTGGTTCTTGTATTTACGTGATCTTGAAATAATCTTAATTCCCCCGGAAACCGTAAAATTCTCCCTAGGGGGGAATCCCCCATCGGTTGAGAACCACTAGAATAATGCCTTTGGTAAATTGGAAGGTGAGTTTTGATCTGCAGATGTTATGGCAGACATGAAATATGACCCCTTGAAATGATGATATGCTCTGGCAGCAACACACTAAACTTCCTGATATGAATGAAGATGGAGACTGCTTGATGTTGCTTGGTGTCTACAGATAATATAGTTCAATTAAATAAAGTAGCCATTTCCACGTCATGAGGTCTGTTGGGTATATGGTGCTAGTCTCATATTTGTATCAACCAAAGGGCACTCAATGGATGATATGGTCACTACCATGCCGACATCCTTGACTTCCTGCAACCTGTTTCACTTGGGTTGATCTGGGAGCCCAGGTCAATGTTCTCAGCAGAAAATCACAGCTGTAGACATGCTAAAAGGCAAGTGTGCTAGCCACTGTGCACCCAGAAGTCATAAGCATGCTCCAAAATGATCTAAGAACTTCAAACATCGTTGGTAAAGATAGACACAATCAGCGTTGCTGCATCCCTGTTCCTGAGATTGGATGTGGATGTAACTGGTACATTTTACAAAGTGGCAATATGATGACTACCTGCAAGATGCTCCAGGAGATGGAACTGTGACAACAGCTGACCACTTTTCTGCAAGCCTGTGCTAAGATGCTTCAAGAGACTAATATTAATGGTAACTAAGGTGATTCTGTTGCATGATGAGTTGCCAACTCAGTCACGCATATGTGAGTTATGCTATCTTTCAGAGTGCACTTTGAAAGTAATGATAGTGCTAATGTTTATGATGAATAACACAGAGCTAATGTTTGTAGCTGTTGACAGCTTGCTAGAACAATAACTGGATAATGCCAAACTTCAAGACATTTATTTCATGGTGTTTATTTTCACTGTTGATATTGTTCATGTCTTTGACATTGCTTTCAACAAAAAAATCCCAGCATGCTGGTATATGCAACAAAAATATGCAAAGTTTAAATAGGATAGTGGGAAATAAACACACAGCCAGGGATAATGAATACGCCATTAACACTAACATTCCTCAAGTTAAGAACAACTTCTAGAACAAGTAAAATAACAATAAAGAAACATTCCAAACTTGTTAAGGTGTGTTACTGTGAAAGTTTGATCAGTGTGGCCTTACTTTACTTATTCATGATGAGTGACATTCTGTTGATGAGGGGATAGAGATGATACTGCATCCAAACCTAACAGCTGGTTCTTCTTCTTATGTATGTATTTGCTTGTATTTGTTTCCTTCTCTTAGTACCACGCAACTCACCAAACATTGATTATTTATTCTTATGTGACAAACATGTTCAGCAAATTTCTTTACTGTTTCACAGCCAGACAGTTGTTACTAACATTTGCTCTATTACTTATATCTACTCTATTACCTACATCTGTTCAGACCTTGCTGTTACTTGAAATGTTTTTATTATAAATGTTACTATTACGTCTTCAGTGCAAGACAGTTATTCTTTATTTCCTCTGACTCAGGGTTTTAATATTTTAAAGTAACAATCATCTGTTACACAGTTAAGATGTCCATCATCCTCTCATTGTATTTGGACCTTGAATTTTAATGTGCATAGGAAATACACTTTTATTTAACAGGACTAACCTGTTGAATTGGTTTAATGGTGTTAGTAGATGCCTAGATGCAGTCATTGTTCATTCATTTTATTCCCTGTTTATTAAAAATTCATTATTCTATGGTTTGCTAAATATCCCTCAAATACAATTTTTAAATAGTCTTCATTCTGACAAAATTATTTACTGTTCTCACGCAAGTCATGGAGGTATGGCATGCTTCTTGGATATCACATCTACATGAAACATTGGCAGCACTAATGACTTTCATTTAGAACAAATCATAACTGTAGTCTGTGCACATTCATAGGTGATCAGTCTTCCAAATCAGTTGGTGAGGAGTATATATGTATTCTAGCAAGGCATGACATTTGACATCATTCTAACACTGTAGACAACCCAACAGAAGTAAAAAGAACACCCTCACTGAACTCCTTTTGCCGTGAAATATCACAGAGAGGGGCTTGAAATGCCTACACCATGAACATGAATGGTAAAATAGAGAACACCCAAAACGAAATTAATGAAAATAAATCCTAACATCTTAGATTTGAGGGAGATCAGATGGACAGAGACAGGAATAACTACATCTGACAACTATACAATTGTCCACCATGAAACAAAGAACTACCAAATATGTATAGTCATTATTTTAGATCTAGAGAAATTGAATTCTACTAAACGATAGCAGGTATGTCTTGTAGAATATTGTTGGTACTTATAGTTCAAAGACAGGCCTAGTTATGTTAACATCATCCACACGTACCGAGGAAAACATGTCTCGAAACAGGAATCGGCTACGGGTCTGTGATGTGCTAAGACCATCACATGTTGTAGGTCTGTGATGTGCTAGGACCCCTGATGTTGTAGGTCTGTGATGTGCTAGAACCATCACATGTTGTAGGTCTGTGATGTGCTAAGACCATCACATGTTGTATGTCTGTGATGTACTAGGACCAACACATGTTGTAGGTCTGTGATGTACTAGGACCAACACACATTGTAGGTTTGAGTGGATGGAGGAATGGGTGGCCAGTCTTTCCTTATTTAGTGGATGAACAACTGCAGGTGTCGAACCCTCGACCAACTGTGCTCATGACATTATTAGCATAGCAGCCTCCTTGTCGCATATGGCTTGCATTGGTTTTTATAAAATGGTACGAGTGCCGGTCGTTCAGAAAGCAATGGCAAACTAATGAAGGTAAATTTGTCAAGAAATCACAAACAGTGAAAATGTTGTTGTTGCATAATAAAACAACTTGTATGCTACCATATTAACAACTGTTAAGTCATAACTGTGACCCACAGCTGCCTTTTTTTTCGGATGTGATTGCGTTGTGCCTGTTTACAGCAGAGCTGCGTTCTTGCGCCGTTAGGCCGACACATCCGACTTCTGCGGGCATTTGTTGACCGGGTTAACCTTCCCGGGTTTTCTCATATGGCTTGGTCTCTTTCCACAGGGTGACCTGACGAAAGCGCCGCACAAAGCACAAACTACATAGCTCCAGTGATGACTCCCACAAGTCTCCTGAAAAATGCACTCGTGAACTGAAAAGGCAAATCAATCAATTCAGCAACAGCCGGTAGCCATTGTTCTGAACATGCAGTTCACTGTACAAACAAAAGCAGACAGATGTAAAAGCATTCCACATAAATTTCACAGCTCACAGAGTTGCGCCACGCACTCACTCAGTAGCAGGGCGACGGAACCATATACTACCAGTCCAACATGAGGAAAATGTGAATGCAAACCGCAGCCACAAGGATAAATACTCCAGAGGCTGTAGCGGTTCAATGCCTAACTGCCATGCCTGGGATCAGAAGTCCCAAAAATCTACTAAAGATTATAGCCAAATACGATTTATTGCTACTTTATTTTATAATTTGATATAGAGTGTTTTCACCATAGTAACTTAGAAAATGTGTCTATTTCTGTGGCTCCTGGTAGCAAACGTATTAAAAATAATAGATAAAAGAAAATGCATTATAAATAACTGAACAATGCAAAGAAACTCAGACAGAAATTGGACAGCGATGTAAAAAACAAAAAAAAGGTATAGCTGAAGGACAATTATAAGAGAATTAAAAAGAAAACAATGCATCCAAAATACAGTTTGAATGCAAAGAATTAAAGACTTGATCAACTACAGACAGAGATTGATTGCAGGCTCTAATAGAGTGACATTCTGCAAGAGACCAACTACATGATTATGTTGATGACATAATGAGTTGACACACCTGTATCTTGTAATGGTTTAATTTTGTTACAAGCCATTAAATAAAGCTGATGGAAATGCATAAATATCAGGCCATTAAATAAAGCTGATGGAAATGCATAAATATCAGGCTGTGGACACAGATGCTAGTCAGCAATGCATTTTCTGACAAAGTACAAATTTAGCCCGGGTGCAGAAGAAGTAAATTTGGTAACCAAAGAGAAAACTGAAGCTTAGGAGAAATATATGAATTGGAAATAATATAAATACAACAAAAATACTAAATAAGGTATGCATTATACATTAGGTTTAGTAGCTGACAGCTGATGTTTGCAACAATAAACACAACAACCAGTATGGAGTGAGAAATGCACAACAGTAAAGTCAAATCTGACACTGACCATGGAAGCTAGAAAGTTGCCGCAATCTCACATCTTAGCAGTGTAAATGATAGTATGACATTCTTTGAACATGTTTCATTTGGGAAGCCAAGCGTGGGTACACATTATACTCAGAAAGACAGGCTTATTACATACTGCACAGTCATTGCATGAAGAAATATATTTCATATCCCGTTTTAAGGCATTAGCAAATGAGACATATAAAGTTCAGTCGTAAACAAATACAACTATAAATATATTAATGAAGAAAATAACAAATACGAACTATAAAAATATGACAAACATCAAAAAGAAGGCCACTAAACTGCAGCCACTAAGAAACAAGAAACAGACGGACTCACGGATGTCTATGAATATTGTGCTAGCACTAACCAGTTATGTGGCTTTTTTTCATAAGAAATAAATAGTAATTTTGATCAAAATTATGAATGAACACAAAGTGAAAACAATGTAGAAAGACTCCATGAATGATTAAATAATGGCAACAAAAAAATCATTAATAAATGACAATCTGATACTCTAGTAATGATCATGTTTTGTTAAAAAATACAACATACAGATTTGCAATAACCAATGTCATTTTGACATTTATGAAAACATACATACACTCAGGTTATCGAACAGATGATGGAACATTGATTAAGTAACACAAACTTTAAAAGACAAATTTGTTCCATATGAAATGACAATCCATAAATGACTGTCTGTTGGAAAACAATTGCCAAGCTTGCAACTAATGGATTTCTGACAAATAATTTATGCAAAAGCATTATTGTTATCAATATAATAGTGGCGCTGATGTAATAAAATTTAAAAATGGAATTCATTTTCTATTACAGAATACATGGATTTTGTGAAGTAATAACATTATGAAATTTGTCTAAAATTAAAGAAATATTTTACCTTAGACTGCAAAAATATGTCCTTCACAGGCAAAAATTGGCACATGTCAAAGAAGATGCAAAGTAAACTTGTTCTCTTTGAATGCATGTCTATTACAAAACTATTATGGCTTTCAAAAATTATTTTAAAAACAATGTTCAGCAACATGGAAAACCGATATTAAAATTATTACTAAAACAGTCTTGTCGCTGGCATAAGTGACCATATTTGTATTCAGTGATACTGCTATCATGATGAATTTAAATTGTTTGGCACACACTGAAAACTTACTCATATATAATTACCTAATTTGTCATGAACATTATTAAGTACCAGTGGAAGTCAATAAGTAAGTCACAAATGGCTGTTGAAAAATAACTAAATATGATAACAACTTGAAATCAGTTTATTTTTATAATACATTGTCCCTTTATTTCTCAACATAATTTCCACCAACATTGATGCACTTATCCCATCGTTTTATCAGTCCTCACATAGAACTGCATGCTCTGTCTTCTAAACCACGTTTTCACTTCACATTCAACTTCGGCGTCATTCGCGAAATGTCTCCCGCGAAGGTGGGTTTTCAGTGGACCAAAAAGGTGGAAATCGCTAAGGGCTAAGTCGGGGCTGTAAGGTGGATGTTCCAGAACTTCCCACCTTAGTTGGTTAATTTTCTCCTGAGGTATTGAGCAGTATGCGCTCTGGCAGTGCTATGAAGAAGCAACACTCCTCTAGTCAGCAGTCCTGGAAATTTCAATTGATCATGCATTATGCTGTATGCTGAACCATGTGAGCACCCTACTGCAGATGCTACAGAGTCTATCGTTACTCGCCTGTCACCTCTAATCATCTCTTCCATCTGCTGCATGGATGCTTCTGTTGCAATCTCAACAGGCCGACCAGATCGGATTTCATCAACAATTTTAGAGCATCCTTGAGAAAATTTTTCTACCCAACTATGCACCGCTTTAAGGAACAAAAACTTGTCAGCATAAACAGGAAGCATTTCCTTATGAATGGCCTATGCAGGCAGTCCTTTTGCCCCCAAAAAACGCACAACAACACATTGCTGTTTGGGTGTACACTCTGTAAATACAGTCGCCATGTTGTTTATGCACTGCACATGCACATGAAACACCTAGCGCCACCTGACAAACAGGAATATAAAGTTCGATGTTGCTGTCACCTAATGACACGTGTAGAAAACACCAACTACATTTACCTGCCATCCCACAGAACTATGTGACTTACTTATTGACTCACGCTCGTATTATCTTTCTTTTGTTTTTATTTCTCAATTTCTCATGAACATTATTAAAGTGTTATCAACACTAATTCTGATCTATTGTCGCAGTCCAGTAGGACATATACAGAAATATTTATTCATGAGAAACATTACTTTCACACATAAAAACAGATGATGATGATACTGTTTGCCAAAAGTCTATGAGTATTCAAATGTAAAAAAAAAAATTTTAAAATAATATATACTTGGTGAACTAAAATTCCAAAAAAATGAACAGGGTGAATAAAAACATTAAAAATTGTACAGAAATACTGAACTAAAGATACATAAATTCAATACACAAAATATATGATTTTATTTGACTGCCTAAAGATCAACATGTTTTTATGTTTGTAAATGCAAGATTCAGACAAGCCAATATTAAATGACAATAGCACATATGATATTATAATGACACAAGGGCACATGCTGTGATAAACACAAGAATGGGGAAGAAATTAACATATTTGTGACCTCAGAAAAAAAAAAGTTGAAAAAAAAAAACATGACCAGGAAGCACGATTTTTAAAATGCAAATAAAAAATGCACTTCAGCAAGTTTTAAAAAGTAATGCATCCATAAGCTCAATATTGCACTGTATAGAAATGGATAAATTCTGGATGGATGCAGATGGATGACAGTGTTGTTGTTTGTAGTTTAGTGAAAGCGATCCATACTATGAAAATTGACAGTGGCAAGTAAAAACTGCAACATTTTCATCCGTGTTCAATTTAGGTAAATCTAGTGGGTCTTCAACAGATCTACAATCCTAATGTTCGTTTTAGAGTTCTTTTCTGGACATGTTATCATTATATTGTTGAAAATTGTTTTTGTTTTTCCATGTACTTCTGATGCAGTACATATTCATAGGCATACTTTTCCACAGGTAATACAGCTATCAATTCTTCTTCTTATAATCAAAGCCATGTGACGTCTTGTGTACAATCATTTCTGGCACTGCTGTTCCTTCATGTCCAGCATTTTATTCACTGTCTTCTCTGCTTTTCCTCCCTTCCAACTCTGCCATGGTTATGGGTTACTCTAGCTTTCCCTTCTCATGACATACCAACAGAAAATAGATTGTCTTTTTCTGATGCAAGTAACCTGTTCTCTTTCTGAGTTAACATCTTTCAAGATGTATTCATTACTTTATGTTTTATTTTTAATCTTACTGTTGGAAAGTACTGCAATGTTAAATACCAAGGAAGATGTATAATAACACCTACTGAAGTTCACAGATGATAATTTGTGTTAAAGATTAGACATGCAATACTGCAGTTACCTGTAATTTAAACGTTCATGTGAAAACATGAAATTAGAAACACTATTAGCTATTGTTTCCATCAAATCCACTAAATTAAATTTAAAAATACAGATTGTAAGCAGGAATACACTGGATTAATTAAAAAAATCTTCAGTACTACAGATACGATTTGAAAATGTACAGTGACAGACAAAATGTATTTAGTAAATTGTTTTTTCGTTGGACTGAATTCTGATTTGGCTACAAAATGTTGATAGTACTTTAATGACTATTCCTTAGAGATTTTGTCTTACATATATGTAAAAATTTATTCAGTAACGGATTTTTGAATTTAAAAAAAAATGGATTTACTATATCTTTTGCAGTCATATCATATTGTAAAAATATTTGTTCAAAGTCCTTGGGAATGTGGGAAATTTGATTCAAGATTTTCAAATTACTTTTTAAGCAAGCACATACTTCTGAGAGAAACACAAAACATAACATATTCTCCAGCAGCGAACAGAACTGCAATGCACTTTCATTACTATTTAATTTTGTATACAATTGATTTATACTTTACTAATCCTCAGGTTTAAAATTACAGCAAATGTAAATTATGTGAGTGGATTTTCCAAAATATTTTGCAACGATTGAAGTTCCTATAAGAACAAAAAAGAACTACAGGCCGAAATCTAACTAAAATCATTCACATTCACCATCCATATTTTGCCATTCAGTGTCAGATGAAGAAGAGACATCCGGTAACAGTTCTTGTGGATGCTTCATACATGGTGGTATTTATAACCTGAAATATTTGATCAATATGGACAAGAACATCTACATTCCTCTCCCAAGAAACAACATTTAAAATTGCTCACCGACAATTGTACTATCACACTAATAAGTCATGCTAGTAAAATCCTCTTGTGAAACATCACCAAGAGGATTGAAAAGATGTTAAAATATGAACTACAAGAAGTACAAGCAGGGGAACCAGGGACAATATCTTCAAAACAAGAGCCATCTTTGAGAAATGTAAATAGTACAATGTAGATTTCCATACTTATTTCATATATTACAGTAAGGCCTTTGACTGTTGCAATCTCCACCATACGTTTTCAACATATATACAGACAGTGGAATAAGAAATGAAAACAAAAAAACGATGAGCCCTGTGACAGTTTTGATCCACTTATAATTGGTGGAAATCCATTTCTAGAACTCAATAAGCAGGTAACACAATCCTCCACTCAAACAGTGCATAGGGACCAGAAAAGTTTACCCTGTCTGTCGAAAAGACACAGTGAGATCAAAATATTACAGAAAGAAAGTTTAACAAACATAGAATCTACATATGAACCAAAACTTGCAATCAATGATGAAGACATTAAAATGTCACAAACTTTGAATACTGTGGCTCAATAATTAACAACTGAGACTGTCCAAAAGAAGCCAGAAGGAGCCTGGTCACAGCAATAGAGATGTAAGAGTCTAGGACATAACACCAGCAGACAGATTAAAGTAACAATTATGAGAGCATGCATCTTTCCTGTGGCAGCATACAGATGTGAGCCAAAGACCATTTAGCAATCACTATAGAAGAAAAATAGGGCTTTAGGACTTAAATGTTACAGAAACATTCTTAGAATACTAAGAATCAAGAAGTAGAAACACTGATATTCTACAAGATCAGAACATCAAAGGAAATTGGCTCATAAACTGCATCATGTTTCAGAAATAAATACTCAGCCATATTATTAAAGAACAGTAATTGAAGACATAGCTACTGGAAGAATAGACAGGAATTTACCAGCACGAAGGTGGACACAGGACACTAAAGACACCTAGGGCATGAAAATAGATGAGGCAAGGAAACTGGCTAAAGATCAGGAGTATTTCCCGCAGGCCATGATAGGAGTAACATTCTGCAGAGTATCTGCTACATGATGATAATGGTGGTGATTTCATCAATCCATCGTTTGTAGGAGCTGTTTTCACAGTCTCAGCACTAAAGTTTTTGTACTTAACTCTTCTTATTGATCTCTGAATGGAGCTAAAGCTCTCAGTCAACTCATGCTAAGCTTTAGTGGACAGATTCATGATTAGTTTTGTATTGCAGCCAAAGTTTTCTATAGGATATGGTACTGTCTCACGCCAACCCTTCCTTGGTCATCCCTTACAACTTGCATGCTATGTTACAGTGCAACTATCCTTTGCTTCCCTTTTGGGCTCAGATGACTACATAACAAAATGATGCACTAAAGTTATGTTGTTTTCATATATTCTGTCCATCCAGGATAGTCACATAGCATAAGCAGGCAAACATAAGACATCAAACATGTAACACACTTTGAGTAGGAAGAGAATTGACAGACTGAAACAAAAGTATACACAATTATATGGTACCTGATGTAAAGATGGGAGTGACAGAGTGGAAGTCCATCTTCACACACCATCAGGTGCACTGGGCATATCGTGCTAGAGCTGTATGTTTATCACCCAATCAGCACTCACTCACCGATGTGTCCAGTATCTCGCGGGCCGCCTTGACTTCCCAAGTCATGTTCTGGTCCCATTTTAGGCTGGGTCAACCTGGAAGCCCAAGTCAATGTTACACATCTCCCTAATGCAGATTTAAACTCAGATCACCGGGTCGGCAGGTGAGCGTCACGCCATGACACTTTCATGACTCCCAAGAGTTTGTGCACAAAAGAAACTATACACTAAATAGCAGCAATTAAAGGATAATTTAGTAATTTTCCACATGCAATGATTCTCAGTGTCAGCCATTTAATATTTCTAATGGACCCTGGTAAATTCTGTATTTCTTGTGAGCCTCGGGTTTAAGTACCATATTTCTATTAGGCCATGGTAAGTGCCATATTTCTAATAGGCCATGGTAAGTGCCATATTTCTAATAGGCCATGGTAAGTGCCATATTTCTAATGGGCCATGGTAAGTGCCATATTTCTAATGTGCCATGGTAAGTGCCATATTTTTAATGTGCCATGGTAAGTGCCATATTTCTAATAGGCCATGGTAAGTGCCATATTTCTAATGGGCCATGGTAAGTGCCATATTTCTAAAGTGCCATATTTCTAATAGGCCATGGTAAGTGCCATATTTCTAATGGGCCATGGTAAGTGCCATATTTCTAATGTGCCATGGTAAGTGCCATATTTCTAATAGGCCATGGTAAGTGCCATATTTCTAATAGGCCATGGTAAGTGCCATATTTCTAATGGGCCATGGTAAGTGCCATATTTCTAATGTGCCATGGTAAGTGCCATATTTCTAATGGGCCATGGTAAGTGCCATATTTCTAATGTGCCATGGTAAGTACCATATTTCTAATGGGCCATGGCAAGTGCAGTAATTCTTGTGAGCCATGGGTTAAATGCCATATTTCTAATTGGCCAAAGGTTAAGATAGATCCATTTTTATAAAGGGACATGGCAAGTGCAATATTTTAAGGAAAGCCACAGTAACTTTATGAGGGCATCCAAAGTGAACTGCCAGTTGTAAACTCAATTATTATAGTCTATTTTTATATTTTCAGGCCTTATGCTCTGCTAGATATTTTACATCCATAAAAAGTTTGCATTTACACAACTGTCTGCAGTGGTTGTTTTATTTACTGACTACAAATACTTTGTATATGACAGTTTTGATTAACAATGGTGCAGATGATAAAGTACCTTCTTGTCTAATAGTTAACTTAAAGGCAAGAGGACTGATATCATTACACTGGGTTTTACCCCATGTGGCTCGCTCTCTCTCTCTCTCTGCAGAATGAGAAGCTACTACAGAGAGGATCACTCAATGTACTCTGTAGCTCTGGTGATGACCCCAGGTCAGAACAATTGCACCTGTGGACTGAACACCAGTCTGAAAACAAACCCACGATCTCAAAAGCGTGAAGGATACAGCATGACCACTTCACCATGGACACCTCCACCTAAATGGCAGCGGCTATGGGGGACATTGCAGTGGGGAATGAGGCCTTGAAATAAGGGTTAAGTAGCCCTGTTCTAAAGGTTTTTCTAAATACATATTTTAGCTTTACCAGCAGAAGCTTCATTGAAAATATAGCTTATTTCCACTGTTCACTTCTCCCAATAATTTCACCAATTTTGCAATAAACTCTCACCTTTTTCAGTTCTGCTTCTAAAACCCATTTACCACATCTGGGAAGAAAAACTCAGATGTGTTGTAATCATCTTTTGACAACAATTGTAGAAAACTAATTAAAACACAGAAATGACAATGACAGAAAAATGATCAATTGCTAATGTGGTATCAATGAAACATTCTAGGCACATGTAAATTTGTACCAAAAGAAGAACACAGTGTGAGATGAGAAAGTCAAGCAGAAAGAGAATGGCTATGGAACAAAACGCACAGAAAATGTTTAGATTTAATAGGCAAGTAGACAACACTAAGAAAATGAATGTTTACAAATAATTTAAATCTCTCTCTCTCTCTCCTCTCTACAAAATAATCACAATACATCAGAGAAAGAGAAGTGAGTAAAAAACACCTGTACTGAAAATAATAAACTACACAGACATGTGTGAATGTAGATTTAAACACTGGACATGCTAACCTTTAAATCACAAATGTGAAATAAAACAATATGGAGATGCAGTAATAGGTAGTCAACAATGGATTAACATGCAGTTTGAATGAAAACCAAGTATGGAGGTCAAAATGAACCTTGGGAAGAACAGAATAAGAATTAAAATAAAACCAAACAAAAATTAAAACATAAAGTCCATTAGCAGTTACATGTTTAGACAATGGAGAAATGAAGGTCAAACGGATATATGAGGATATAGAAAAAAAAAACACATAACTCTAAATGTGCTGAGTGAATACAAGATCATAAAAATAATAACTTAAATTAAGAATCTGGACAGATATTTTCTAACTCTAAAATGTCATCATTAGGATGACAGGAAAACTCCACAAACTCATGACTTCAATAGAAACAGATGGCAAGCAACTTATGCAGTCCTTTGTTCCTTGAGAAAAATAGATGAATAACCATGTTAACAATGCAGGGGAGATGAGGATGATACTAGATAAAAACAAAACAAAATTTAGACAAAAACTTAAGAAAACTGCATAAATGTTTCATAACAAGCGAATAGGGCAACACAGAAACACGTAATTTTGATTACATTGAAACAAATTCAAATGAATCATTACAAGAATTAGATAAATGTTGGCCCAAACATGGAAATACTCTATGTACACAACAGTGTACATATAAAAGCATGCATAAGAAAATGCCATTAAAACATATGTGCCTGCACATAAGAACATCAGTGATGAACTCTTAAGAGTGCTTGCAACTGTTACTTTAAGATGACAATTACGCCTGATTAAACAGAATAAATGCACACTGTTGTTCAATTACATTAACTATTCTGAACAAAACCACATGACTCTACAATGTTTAAAATAAAATCAAATCAGTTTGACACAACACAGACTTGTGAATTATTATTTTACAGAACAGCTCACAAGTGCCAGGAAGTTTAATTTAAAAGTAATCATATACACAAACTCTCACTGACACACACACACACACACACACAAAACGCAGATTCACACTGGAAATAATAAAGAAACTAAAGAAGTGAGTGCGGTCAGCACTGTTGTACAGCAGTTATCTCATTAAATCAGATATGTTTTGGATATGTGATCAGTGTTCCCACAGACAAAATACATACATGCCAATGCAACTTCATATGTCAAGCTTAGTCTGAACGTAATTCATATGGCTAGTTTGGTCACCAAAATACAGATCATTGAAATACAAGTCAGATTGTCTGAGGTCTCAGAAGCTGTGATCATCTTAAACAAATCGGTCACTGAATGTTGTCCTTAGTAAAGGTAGCATTCTGAGTCCAAATAAATTCACAATGCAGCAAACAGTCTGTGAGGTCCATTTCTGCAGCATTCATATTTGATATTAGAAAGAAGACAAGAAGACTGTCTGAATGTATATTCTGCCTTCTTCCGGTACTTGACAATATCACAAATTAACACATGAAGTCACTACAATCATTCTAAGCCACATAATTGTCAATCAACTGTTTGGCACAAAAGCACTTCAATAATATCACAAATTGTTTCCTCCCAGTCTCCATGCTCTGTGTGAGTGAAGACTGTAATGTATTGTTGAAATATGTTTTACAAGTTTTATTCTCAGCACAAGAATCTGAGACACTTATCTGGAATTTTAGCATGGCTTATAATGACGACTTCTGAAATGCATTCTCACAGACACATTTTCTTATGCATAGTTTTCCAGTGCAGTGCTGTTTATCAATTCCTCAATGTAATATCATTACATAATACTGCTTTCTAATCCCCTTTCTTTGAGTATTTGCACAGTTGAGATTCATGTGTCACATGTGAATTCCAATACATTTGAAGCTCACAAATGGCTCCACTATGGTACCTCTGCCACAAACCTGATATTGTTACAATCATCTGAAAGCTCAGGGTACTGGTCAGGCTGGTGAATGTAGTCTGCTACATAGCCAGTCACTCTTCCAACTGCAAGTATCTGATGCATTTCAGCATCTGACCAGTGATACAATGATGGCAGACTGTGCTGCAGCAAATGCTTTTCCCTAGCCCAAGCATGAGCAACAGCTCTGTCTTTGGCATGGCGAAGAACTCTTCTTATCTCACGATCCATTGTAGTACCATAGCGAATATTTAGCACAGTATGATTGCCGTGAATTCTAACATCCACTTCACGATGAGAGAGAACAAATCCATGACCATGTTGGCTGCGATGAACGGATACATTGATTCCAGACTCATATGTAACCAGGTCGCTGTGAATGCCCAGTTCTCTGAGATCATCAACAGCTTGTTGTGCACTTGGCTTCACAAAATAGTGCACATCTTTTCCAAGGATAGTAAAATGAACAGGTAGAATCTGTGATGAGTTGAGGAGCACAGTTGCTAGATTCTTGGCCCACGATTGTGCCACATCCACTATGTTGACAACTGTCTTACCCTCAAAGTCAGAAATGGTGACACCATGACCAAATATTGAGTCTAGAGGAGCAGGCTTTTCTTGAGGCAGATTTTGAAGAGGGGTCACCTATAGGGAAGACAATTAAACTCAGCATTATACTGTCTAACGTGTTTATGCATTGGTTAAGATACTTTTGGATAAATACATTATATTTTATGTTTCAGCATAAGTTTCAGTTCACATTTGTTACACTGAAATAATTAAATGTTAACAAAAGAAGTTTTGGTCACCAAAATATAGATCGTTGAAATACACCTTACTTCTCTACATCATACCAGTCACTATTTTTTACACCTGTAAATCTTGTGAAATTATAACACATGTATGCCCTGCCAGTAACAATTGTACGCAATCAACAAACCACACAGACTTCTTCGGGTACCTGATCTGGGGCAGACACGGGCTGTCATTGACACTCCAATTCCCTCTGTCAAGTGATATCTTGATGAAGTTGATGTTGCTTATATTACTATTTGTTGCCCATCTGTTTAACATTACCACTATGATGAGACGCCTCGGTTAGCATCAGAATTCCACAAGTTTGAAAGGAATTAAAGAGTCCATCAGAAAAGGATAAAAACACAAACAGAAAGGAAATCTTGAAAAATATATTTTGACTGCACTATAACGCTAGTCTGAGGAAACTTTGATGACCAAAGCAAACATAAGGCACAGACAAACTGGAGTCAGGCGGCTTTTCTATTAAAAGTTGAAAACTCACATTTTTTTTCAGCTGAAGATAAGGGAATGAAGAGGTGCGACCTTCCCACTTCATAAAATTCACCGACTAAAAATCCCGACTGGGAGATAAGATTTTCAGCCAGACGTGTTAGGTGACTACCCAGGATCGTAGGGGAACAGATGCCTAACACTTCATTGCGTCTGGGAAATAGGGCGTTCAGTGGACAGACATGTGATCTTAAGACGGCAATATAATGCAGGCCTACCACCTCATCTGCAACCCAGGAGATAAAGCTAGTTAATTCCTGAGAAAGTGAGGATGTAACATCCGATCGAAACTGTTGCATGACGCAATGTGACGTACATTCTCTGGGCAGCAAAATGAAGCATTGTTTCAGACACGTGATGGAGTGCCGGTCAATTTGATTGACAGGAAAGGAGAGAAGGGGTGAAAAGAATTCGGGACTTAATACATCCCGGTAACTCGTCCTATGCAAAAGATAGATGGAGTTAATGAAACTGGACATAAGTAATTATCCCACGTGAAAAGAGGAGAAAGATGGGAAAAGCATCATGGATGAACAGTATATGTAACAACTGGCATGGCCAACAAGACTTCAGATGCATTAACAATAGCGTACAAGGGAAACCAGAATTTTAATTTCCGGTGAGAGATTATCCTCTCATTTTGTTACTTCAATACAAAGTCTTGTGACAGAATTTCCTAGCTAAACTCAGGTAATACCAACAAAAGTTTGACCTATTTGTCTGCTGTTTGAGGCTTTCATTAGTATTTTGTTTCCCATTTTTGTCTATTCCAAACTGCAAGTGTGTAGATTTTCTGTGTTATTCATTGTTCCAGCTATAACCTTTACTATTCCACTGTGAACTTTGTTTTCTTCTTCTTTCATTCGAGGTTGTCTGATTTGTTGTATGTGATAACTTGGAGAAATCCAACATTATCCAAGCTACGCGAGTCGAGTGTGTGGCTTAGATTCTTAGGAGTTAGATTCTTAGGAGTTAGATTCATTCTGTATGAGTTCGACGCACACTGGAGACTGACTACTTAGGAGACACTCCTGAGAGCAAACAGTCTATTGATAGCGTCCAAATTAATGTTGATTATTTGGACCAACACTTGGAATGTCTACCAAGATTAGGGTGAAACCATTTAGAGGGAGAAATGTCACCAGTTCACCTTGTCTGCATGATGTCTGCATGAGGACAGACATGACTTAGGACACCTCACCCATCATAACACTGATCACATCACCCATCACAACACTGATCACATCACCCATCATATCACTGATCACATCACCCACCATAACACGGATCACATCACCCACCAGTACCGATTGATTTAAAAATATTGGGTATTCATTATTTTTTTATTTTTAAATGTTGCATATCCCTTACAGGATGTTGCAGTCAACACCAGCATTTTTCAGCTGCTGTTGATGTACTAGGCAAGTTTTACATTCAGTAGTTTGCCATTGCTTTTTGAACGACCGGCTCCCATACCAACACGTTATAACAACACGACACGGTCTATTCATTATATACCCAATACATTTTTAAACATACTTTCTTATTGATTATATATCACATGTAGCAGGCCCTCTGCACGTCACTCTCACCACAGCCCACTGAAACTTGTTTACTGCACAGAATGGGAGGCGCAACAACTGATCCATGACATTTCACAACCAGGCGATGTGATCATCACAGCCCACTGAAACTTGTTTACTGCACTGAATGGGAGGCGCAACATCTGATCCACAACAATTCACAACCAGGCGATGTAATCATCACAGCCCACTGAAACTAGTTTACTGCACTGAATGGGAGGCGCAACATCTGATCCACAACAATTCACAACAAGGCAATGTGATCATCACAGTCCACTGAAACTAGTTTACTGCACTGAATGGGAGGCGCAACATCTGATCCATGACAATTCACAACCAAGTGATGTGATCAACTACATAGATGGCTCTGTGTTGAAGAGGTAACAGAACTGCCTGGGGGGGGGGGGGGGGGGGGGTTCATGGCAAAGGTGATTAGAGTCTATTACCATTCATGAACTCTGCCTCTAAGAAGCAAATCTTACACAAATGTATATCAAGTCAGGCACAATGAGAGGTGCATAACAGAGAATGAGGGATTCTTGAAACTTACTTTCCATTTTAGCTATTAAAAAAGTTAGTTGCATATCCTTGTACAGGATGTTGCAGCCAACCCCAGCATTTTTTTGCTGTTTGCGATATCTTGGCAAGGTTACGTTCAGTATTTTACCATTGTTTTCTGAACGATCGGCACCCATCCCATTCTGTAAAAAACCAACACAGGGTGATCTGCTGCCAAATTGCCTGCAGCTGTGTTCGAATGCGGTAATACAAACTGTGTCCATAACTCCTTCGCCACGGAGCCGGCTTTTCTGTTTAGTTATTAGCATCATATAATTAGAATAATATAGGTTGTTTAGATTTTATCTAAGTAATTTCGTGCCTGTATATCTCACTCAAATATTGTGTGAATAAAACGAAAGGATTGCTAAACTATTTCTGACCATGAATTAGAATTGTATTTTAGCTTCTGATACCTTTGACTGTGGCACAGTGGATATGGCCAGCAGATTGTGCATGTCTCTACGAAATGTGCATTCAAAGGCTGATGCTGCTGGCAAGAGCTGCAGATCTGGATCCTGAGGATCTGAATTGAGATCTCCTGTATAAGTCACATCAGGTGCCATAGAGCGCACATCATAGCCTAGGACATTCAGCCAGTCTGAGAGACCTGAAAACAAATATTCCTTTTTAAACAATTTTAACATACTTAAGATGTAAAATGTGAAATATCTTCAGAAACAATTCATCGTTATCATATACTCTGACAGCAGGTCAGCATGATCGAATGGGTAAGAATGTTATAGTTATAGTGTTCTACTTATAGTTGTATATGGCATACTTATAGTTGTATATAATGTTCTACTTACAGTTGTATATGGCCTACTTATAGTTGTATATAGTGTTCTACTTAATAGTTGTATATGGCCTTCTTATAGTTGTATATAGTGTTCTACTTATAGCTGTATATAATGTTCTACTTATAGCTGTATATAATGTTCTACTTATAGTTGTATATAATGTTCTACTTATAGTTGTATATAATGTTCTACTTATAGTTGTATATAATGTTCTACTTATAGTTGTATATAATGTTCTACTTATGGTTGTATATGGCATACTTATAGTTGTATATGTTCTACTTATAGTTGTATATGGCATACTTATAGTTGTATATAATGTTCTACTTATAGTTGTATATGGCATACTTATAGTTGTATATAATGTTCTACTTATAGTTGTATATGGCCTACTTATAGTTGTATATAGTGTTCTACTTATAGTTGTATATAGTGTTCTACTTAATAGTTGTATATGGCCTTCTTATAGTTGTATATAGTGTTCTACTTATAGCTGTATATAATGTTCTACTTATAGCTGTATATAATGTTCTACTTATAGTTGTATATAATGTTCTACTTATGGTTGTATATGGCATACTTATAGTTGTATATGTTCTACTTATAGTTGTATATGGCATACTTATAGTTGTATATAATGTTCTACTTATAGTTGTATATGGCATACTTATAGTTGTATATAATGTTCTACTTACAGTTGTATATGGCCTACTTATAGTTGTATATAGTGTTCTACTTATAGTTGTATATGACCTACTTAGTTGTATATAATGTTCTACTTATAGTTGTATATAATGTTCTACTTATAGTTGTATATGGCCTACTTATAGTTGTATATGGCCTACTTATAGTTGTATATGGCCTACTTATAGTTGTATATGGCCTACTTATAGTTGTATAGTGTTCTACTTATAGTTGTATACGGCCTACTTATAGTTGTATATGGCCTACTTATAGTTGTATATGGCCTACTTATAGTTGTATATGGCCTACTTATAGGTGTATATAGTGTTCTACTTATAGTTGTATATGGCCTACTTATAGTTGTATATGGCCTACTTATAGTTGTATATGGCCTACTTATAGTTGTATATGGCCTACTTATAGTTGTATATAGTGTTCTACTTATAGTTGTATATGGCTTACTTATAGTTGTATATGGCCTACTTATAGTTGTATATGGCCTACTTATAGTTGTATATAGTGTTCTACTTATAGTTGCATATGGCCTACTTATAGTTGCATATAATGTTCTACTTATAGTTGTATATGGCCTACTTATAGTTGTATAGTGTTCTACTTATAGTTGTATACGGCCTACTTATAGTTGTATATGGCCTACTTATAGTTGTATATGGCCTACTTATAGTTGTATGGCCTACTTATAGTTGTATACAGTGTTCTACTTATAGTTGTATATGGCCTACTTATAGTTGTATATGGCCTACTTATAGTTGTATATGGCCTACTTATAGTTGTATATGGCCTACTTATAGTTGTATATGGCCTACTTATAGTTGTATATAGTGTTCTACTTATTGTTGTATATGGCTTACTTATAGTTGTATATGACCTACTTATAGTTGTATATGGCCTACTTATAGTCGTATATGGCCTACTTATAGTTGTATATAGTGTTCTACTTATAGTTGTATATGGCCTACTTATAGTTGTATATAGTGTTCTACTTATAGTTGCATATGGCCTACTTATAGTTGCATATAATGTTCTACTTATAGTTGTATATGGCCTACTTATAGTTGTATATAGTGTTCTACTTATAGTTGCATATGGCCTACTTATAGTTGCATATAATGTTCTACTTATAGTTGTATGGCCTACTTATAGTTGTATACAGTGTTCTACTTATAGTTGTATATGGCCTACTTATAGTTGTATATGGCCTACTTATAGTTGTATATGGCCTACTTATAGTTGTATATGGCCTACTTATAGTTGCATATAGTGTTCTACTTATAGTTGTATATGGCTTACTTATAGTTGTATATGGCCTACTTATAGTCGTATATGGCCTACTTATAGTCGTATATGGCCTACTTATAGTTGTATATAGTGTTCTACTTATAGTTGTATATGGCCTACTTATAGTTGTATATAGTGTTCTACTTATAGTTGCATATGGCCTACTTATAGTTGCATATAATGTTCTACTTATAGTTGTATATGGCCTACTTATAGTTGTATATAGTGTTCTACTTATAGCTGTATATAATGCTCTACTTTCATTAGCCTTTTTGAGGCACTTGTTAAGTCCAAAGTATTCCAACATTCATCTCAGAAACCACATCTCCATTGTTTAGAAGCCCTTCCCAATTTGCTCGTTTACATCCTAAGCTTCATTACCATACAACGAAACAGGTTGAGTATAATATTTCAGTACTCTCTTTCTGACAGAAACCATCACCTATAAAAATGGATAATTATCACTTTCATTTGAACAGTCAATATAAATATATATCTTGTAAAAATTAGCTGTTGAAAATATTGTTTACTAAAATCATTCCCACTGTGTCATTAATGTTCCCATATTACTTCTAAAGTGCTTCAAGAAGTCTTTCTCATCCACAGAATATGTGATGCGTGAGCAGCTCGTCTTCATGAAATTCCCACCAGCAACTGATGCGTTATCTTATTTTTCTTTTAACCTTTTATTCTGTCTAATTAACGGAAACAAAACTGAATTCCCCAATGACTATTTTAATGTATATTTCTATAACATTTGGGATATGAGTGTATTTCTGTGAGATTGCTACTGGGAAAAAAAAATGAAGATTTTGGCACTAAATGTTGTTGCTAGTCTGTGTTTATACCATAACCAATATGGTGATTCATAAAAATCCACCATGAAAGCTGAAAATATATTTAAAAAGCTTGCAACATAATTAGATAATATATTTACAAAAATAAAGATTTAGTTGGGTTAAATCAGAATAGTAATTATACTGACTTGTTTCAGTGTTTGTAAATCATTACTGAAACTGATACAGAAGGCTTGTTTTCACTGTTCTAGATGCTGAAACTGTCCTTGTGATGATTTACACTGTTTGCTTTTACATTATCTAAATAACCAATAGCCATATGGTTAAAAATAAAGAAAAAATTATGGACACTGCTTTTGCATCGATTTATAATTTTGTTCTTAAAGGTAAGGTCCACATCAATGTTCATTTGATTCCAATAGATAAAAAAACTACTGCTTACGACTGTTGTGAAATTGTGTACATATGTGTAGCAATGTTGTTATTTCACTTTTATATTAACTTTGGACACTTTTTATGAGAGTATCATGGAAAAACTGTTAAGTCTAGCATACAAAAAACTTTATTCCAGTTGTTGAAACAAGTTTCTATGTTATTTGTCTCTTTGCATGCTGATATTTAATTTTTGTTTAAAAAGTTGCATATCCTTTACAGAATGTTCCAGTCAACACCAGCATTTTACTGCCGTTGTTGATGTCTTGGCAAGTTTTACGTTTAGTAGTTTGCCATTGCTTTCTGAATGACCGGCTCCCATACCAACACGTTAAAACCAACGAGACATGGTCTGTTGCCAAATCGGTCACTGCTGCGCTTCGAAAGCGGGTAAGCGGCATTACGAATTGCGTCTGCAACGTTATCGCCACAAAGACCAGCTATTTCATTTTTTTTTTTAGTTGCGTATCCCTTCAGGGACATTGCAGTCAACATCAGCATTTTTCAGCTGCTGTTGATGTACTAGGCAAGTGTTATGTTCAGTAGTTTGCCATTGCTTTCTGAACGACCGGCTCCCATACCAGCACGTTATAACACAACGCGACACGGTCTGCTGCACAAATCGGTCGCAGCTGAGCTTCGAACGCCTGGTACCCGGCTCACGAACCACGATTGCAAGCCTTTATAAAACTATTTTTATAAAGCAATTCTCCAGTTTAACACACAATAAAGTTTATGTATATCGTCTGCATTTATTGAGGCTCATGAAAGAATGGACTTGTTATTGCTCATACTAGTAATTTCCCTTCTTGGGTGTGCTAAACAATATAAGACACAATAATGACACTGGTATAATCCAGTTAAAAACTTACTCATGCGGGGATACTGCTGCTGCTGTAGATGAGCGTTGACCAAAAACCTATGTCCATACAAGTTCAAGATCTCTGGGTCTTCGGCCACTGTTTTTAGTTTTTTGAAAACATTAGCATAATCAGGTGTAAGAAAACGTCCAAGGTTGGCATCATAAACTCGATCAGCAAAGTGGACAAGCTGTGTAACAGGGTTGTATAAACCACCTTGAAATCCAAAAGCAAGGTCAAAATCTGGATCAGAATCTGACTCCTTGACTCCCAGAGGATTATAAGTAATATGTTTGACGATGTTCCCATCTTTATCAAACACAACTATTGGGCTCTGAGTGGGATCCACAACAATATAATAGAGGCGTCCTCCTCTTTGTAGACCCACCAAAGTACCTTCAGTATCGCGTAGGTACTGTGTTAACTCCCCTGTTGTGTGATTATATACGTAGGTAATAGTGTTCTTTGCTCTCGTGTCACCATAAAAGAACTGTAGTATACGACCATATCTGTCTCTCTGAACTGACAAGCGACCTAAGGCATCATAAAAATATGAGAACTTGAATAAGCCATGACGTGAAATAGATATGAGCTGGCCAGCTGAATTAAAAGTGACATGATCCAAACCACGTTGTGCCATGAGACCATCACTGTCAAACTTATAACTGACCCCTCCCATCATGGTTATTTTGTCTCCAACATCAAACTCCATGTGTCTGGTTGTGCCTTGAGATGTGATCTTGTGAATATTGCCATCAGCATCATAACCAAATTCCCAAGCTGTCTTTCCTTGTAGGAGGACATCAGTCACATGGCTGTCAACATCATAAATATATTCCACAGCAACGTCTTTCCACTTGTCTAATTTTCTTTTCCACTCGTGAACTCGGCCAATTTTATCATAATCTATTTCCATGTTAAATTTGACTTCTCCATTAAATTTTACTGTAATGTCCATCAATCGACCATATCCATCATACTCTCTAGCCATGATTATGTGGCCATCACGAAACAGTTGCTTAGCTTCTGTCAACCACTCAACATTTATTCCTGCAATATGCGACATCTTTCCATTGTCATTGCTGTATGATCTGTTGGAAAGACTGCTTATGTTGTTGGAAAGATTCAGCATTGTTTCCACTTGACGAAAGTTGTTGTCATAGCTGAACTTGAAACTGGCACCAACGAGGCTGGCATCTTGTGGGAATGTGACTGATGCATCATGGACCAAAGAACTGAGATAGCCAAATGTCAATTTATTGGCATAGCCTCGAGCCACCAATGATGCTTGAGACAGATGAAGTACTTCCTTGTGGTATGTAAGTTCAATCAGGGTCTGGTCAAACATTGTAAGGGATCTTTGTCCCATGTCATTGTAACGATGCACCACACGTCTCTGCTCACTTGGATAAATCACCTGAACAGAAAATGCAGACTAATGTTAGAATTTCAGATTGCAAAGACATTTTATAGATATATCAAATTAATATAAAAATGAACAAAATTCTATATTATAACAAGGTGTGTTTAAATTTCATGTCCTAATTTTTTTAGTCAGTTCAGCAGCAATCATATATCTTTCAACGGTATACAAATTGTTTCTTAATTTGTCATTAGAATCACCTGCATGCTAACATTCATTCTGCATCATCAGCAGCACAACTTTGTGTGCAATGTTTCTCAGCTTATTATCTAGCATATCTCTCACTAGGTATGGAAATGCCATTGGGATTATGTGTTCTATGTATTAATTCCAGACTAATTCGTAGGCAAAAGGGGAAATTAGTGCATCTAATTATATGTAAGTAGCAATTCTTGGTAGACTATGTTCAAATGAGGATTTAAATATTGTAAAACATGGGCACAGGTGTCAATAAGTTATCACTTAAAAAGCAATCATACTTGTGAAAAAAAAGTTTACAGGAGAATACTGACAATAATGAGAGTATTAAAAATATAGTAAGTGTGAACATGATGGCATTAGAATTCTTCATGCATTGTTTCTGCCTAGCACCCTATTAATTAAAACTACTACTGTAAGAACACTGGCATAGTGGCAAAGGGGTTAAGGACCCATTTTGTAATCCCGCATTCCGCGTTTGAAACACAGCTGTGGGCGATTTGGCAGCAGACAGCCTTGCATAGGTATTTTCCATACAATGGTATGAGTGCCAGTTGTTCAGAAAGGAAAGGCAAACTACTAAATGTAAATTTGCCAAGACATAAAAAACAGCAAAAAAAAAATAAAAAAATGCTGGTGTTGACTGTGACGTCCTGTAAAAGATATGCAACTAACTTTTCACTGTAAGAACGCTCATCACCAAATGTAGTGTTGCTGTAAAGTTGCCCAGCTTGTCACAAGCACCGACTCAGCATTTAAATTACAGTAAGAAGAACAGCCTGAACATAAAGAGCTGAGCCTTTAAGAAGGCTACAAGGTTAACAAATTTAGTCTCTTCAAACATGATCATACAGTGTCTTGCCAACTTGTATGAATGATCATGTGTCTACACAATCTCTGTTGTCTAGCACTATACTTCAACTTGTATGAATGATCATGTGTCTACACAATCTCTGTTGTCTAGCACTATACTTCAACTTGTATGGATGATCATGTGTCTACACAATCTCTGTTGTCTAGCACTATACTTCAACTTGTATGGATGATCATGTGTCTACACAATCTCTTTTGTCTAGCACTATACTTCAACTTGTATGAATGATCATGCGTCTACACAATCTCTGTTGTCTAGCACTATATTTCAACTTGTATGAATGATCATGTGTCTACACAATCTCTGTTGTCTAGCACTATACTTCAACTCGGGTGCTGACATCTTTCAATGCAATGATGTCAAACTGTCCATGAATTGTCTTTCCCTATCATCCTCAATCTTGTTTCCAATAATATTCCCAGTTGTCACAGTATGTTCCAGTTTTTTTCTTCTCATTATGTAGTAAAAGACTGCTAACTTTTTCCATTTTATGCCTGTGACAAATCTCCATTGTATTGTGGTCTCTATAAAAGGCATTAGATTACTCCTTTTTGGCCATCAAAGCCATGTTTTCACTTATCAGTGAAACAACATTTGTCTCACTTCAAGATTCACAACAAAATGTTAAAATAAAGTGTATGAAACACATGAGAATGATTTTTCTTACTTAAGATCATTTTGTTTAAATGCAGTTGTTGCTTGTCCTATTGTATTGAATGTTATTTATGTACTCAAGGATAACATGAACCGTTTAACACAAGTGCTTTAAATTAGCAACATTGACAGTAACTGTACATCTGGATGGATCCAAAGTGTTGTTATAATTACTTCTGTATTCTTGCTGTTTATACACATTTTCTAACACCAACTAAAACATCAATACTTTCAAAGGCAGAACTGTATACAACTGTTGAAACCTACCTGCAGCAATTTTCCCATGGCATCAAAATCCTCAATGTACGGCAGAGAGAAACCTGGGGCCCTGTACAGAAACCTTCTCATTCCTAAAGTGAGCAATGTGTTGAAGTGATGGTGTCCCAAGAATGGTGTCATGACACTCTGAAGATTGCCTTGTTTGTCATGTTTGAACAGGTACTGCTTGCCACTTGGCAGGAAAATATCTGTAGGCTATCATACAAGAGAATGCAATGATATAGCTGACATACAAGAGAACACAACAATGTAGTGGACATGCAAGAGAACACAATGATATAATGGACATTAAACAGAACACAATGATATAGCTGACATACAAGAGAACACAATGATATAGTGGACATGCAAGAGAACACAACAATATAGCTGACATACAAGAGAACACAATGATATAGCTGACATACAAGAGAACACAACAATATAGCTGACATACAAGAGAACACAATGATATAGCTGACATGCAAGAGAACACAACAATATAGCTGACATACAAGAGAACACAATGATATAGCTGACATACAAGAGAACACAATGATATAGCTGACATACAAGGGAACACAATGATATAAGGGACATACAAGAGAACACAATGATATAGCTGACATACAAGAGAACACAATGATATAGCTGACATACAAGAGAACACAACAATATAGGGGACATACAAGAGAACACAATGATATAGCTGACATACGAGAGAACACAATAATATAGTTGACATACAAGAGAACACAATGATATAAGGGACATACAAGAGAACACAATGATATAGTTGACATACAAGAGAACACAACGATATAGCTGACATACAAGAGAACACAATGATATAGCTGACATACAAGGGAACACAATGATATAGCTGACATACAAGAGAACACAATGATATAGCTGACATACAAGAGAACACAATGATATAGCTGACATACAAGAGAACACAATGATATAGCTGACATACAAGGGAACACAATGATATAGCTGACATACAAGAGAACACAATGATATAGTTGACATACAAGGGAACACAATGATATAGCTGACATACAAGAGAACACAATGATATAGCTGACATACAAGAGAACACAATGATATAGTTGACATACAAGAGAACACAATGATATAGCTGACATACAAGAGAACACAATGATATAGCTGACATACAAGAGAACACAATGATATAGCTGACATACAAGAGAACACAATGATATAGCTGACATACAAGGGAATACAATGATATAGCTGACATACAAGAGAACACAATGATATAAGGGACATACAAGAGAACACAATGATATAGCTGACATACAAGAGAACACAATGATATAGCTAACATACAAGAGAACACAATGATATAGTTGACATACAAGAGAACACAGTGATATAGCTGACATACAAGAGAACACAATGATATAGTGGACATAAAAGAGAACACAATGATATAGCTGACATACAAGAGAACACAGTGATATAGTGGACATGCAAGAGAACACAATGATATAGTGGACATGGAAGAGAACACAATGATATAGCTGACATGCAAGAGAACACAACAATATAGCTGACATACAAGAGAACACAATGATATAGCTGACATACAAGAGAACACAATGATATAGCTGACATACAAGGGAACACAATGATATAGTTGACATACAAGAGAACACAATGATATAGCTGACATACAAGAGAACACAATGATAAAGCTGACATACAAGAGAACACAACAATATAGGGGACATACAAGAGAACACAATGATATAGCTGACATACAAGAGACCACAATAATATAGTTGACATACAAGAGAACACAACGATATAGCTGACATACAAGAGAACACAATGATATAGCCGACATGCAAGAGAACACAATGATATAGCTGACATACAAGAGAACACAACGATATAGCTGACATACAAGAGAACACAATGATATAGCCGACATGCAAGAGAACACAATGATATAGCTGACATACAAGAGAACACAATGATATAGCTGACATGCAAGAGAACACAATGATATAGTTGACATGCAAGAGAACACAATGATATAGCTGACATACAAGAGAACACAATGATATAGCCGACATGCAAGAGAACACAATGATATAGCTGACATACAAGAGAACACAATGATATAGCTGACATACAAGGGAACACAATGATATAGCTGACATACAAGAGAACACAATGATATAGTTGACATACAAGGGAACACAATGATATAGCTGACATACAAGAGAACACAATGATATAGCTGACATACAAGAGAACACAATGATATAGCTGACATACAAGAGAACACAATGATATAGCTGACATACAAGAGAACACAATGATATAGCTGACATACAAGAGAACACAATGATATAGCTGACATACAAGAGAACACAATAATATAGCTGACATACAAGAGAACACAATGATATAGTTGACATACAAGGGAACACAATGATATAGCTGACATACAAGAGAACACAATGATATAGCTGACATACAAGAGAACACAATGATATAGCCGACATACAAGAGAACACAATGATATAGCTGACATACAAGAGAACACAATGATATAGCTGACATACAAGAGAACACAATAATATAGCTGACATACAAGAGAACACAATGATATAGCTGACATACAAGAGAACACAATGATATAGCTGACATACAAGAGAACACAATGATATAGCTGACATACAAGAGAATACAATAATATAGTTGACATGCAAGAGAACACAATGATATAGCTGACATACAAGAGAATACAATGATATAGCCGACATGCAAGAGAACACAATGATATAGCTGACATACAAGAGAACACAATGATATAGCTGACATACAAGGGAACACAATGATATAGCTGACATACAAGAGAACACAATGATATAGTTGACATACAAGGGAACACAATGATTTAGCTGACATACAAGAGAACACAACAATATAGGGGACATACAAGAGAACACAATGATATAGCTGACATACAAGAGAACACAATGATATAGCTGACATACAAGAGAACACAACAATATAGGGGACATACAAGAGAACACAATGATATAGCTGACATACAAGAGAACACAATAATATAGTTGACATACAAGAGAACACAATGATATAGCTGACATACAAGAGAACACAATGATATAGCCGACATGCAAGAGAACACAATGATATAGCTTACATACAAGAGAACACAATGATATAGCTGACATACAAGAGAACACAATAATATAGTTGACATGCAAGAGAACACAATGATATAGCTGACATACAAGAGAACACAATGATATAGCCGACATGCAAGAGAACACAATAATATAGCTGACATACAAGAGAACACAATGATATAGCTGACATACAAGGGAACACAATGATATAGCTGACATACAAGAGAACACAATGATATAGTTGACATACAAGGGAACACAATGATATAGCTGACATACAAGAGAACACAATGATATAGCTGACATACAAGAGAACACAATGATATAGCTGACATACAAGAGAACACAATGATATAGCTGACATACAAGAGAACACAATGATTTAGCTGACATACAAGAGAACACAATGATATAGCTGACATACAAGAGAACACAATAATATAGCTGACATACAAGAGAACACAATGATATAGCTGACATACAAGAGAACACAATGATATAGCTGACATACAAGGGAACACAATGATATAGCTGACATACAAGAGAACACAATGATATAGTTGACATACAAGGGAACACAATGATATAGCTGACATACAAGAGAACACAATGATATAGCTGACATACAAGAGAACACAATGATATAGCTGACATACAAGAGAACACAATGATATAGCTGACATACAAGAGAACACAACGATATAGCTGACATACAAGAGAACACAATGATATAGCTGACATACAAGAGAACACAATGATATAGCTGACATACAAGGGAACACAATGATATAGCTGACATACAAGAGAACACAATGATATAAGGGACATACAAGAGAACACAATGATATAGCTGACATACAAGAGAACACAATGATATATCTGACATACAAGAGAACACAATGATATAGTTGACATACAAGAGAACACAATGATATAGCTGACATACAAGAGAACACAATGATATAGTGGACATACAAGAGAACACAATGATATAGCTGACATACAAGTGAACACAATGATATAGTTGACATACAAGAGAACACAATGATATAGCTGACATACAAGAGAACACAATGATATAGCTGACATACAAGAGAACACAATGATATAGCTGACATACAAGAGAACACAATGATATAGCTGACATACAAGAGAACACAATGATATAGCTGACATACAAGAGAACACAATGATATAGTGGACATACAAGAGAACACAATGATATAGCTGACATACAAGAGAACACAATGATATAGCTGACATACAAGAGAACACAATGATATAGCTGACATACAAGAGAACACAATGATATAGTGGACATACAAGAGAACACAATGATATAGCTGACATACAAGAGAACACAATTATATAGCTGACATACAAGAGAACACAATGATATAGCTGACATACAAGAGAACACAATGATATAGTGGACATGCAAGAGAACACAATGATATAATGGACATTCAACAGAACACAATGATATAGTGGACATTCAAGAGAACACAATGATATAACTGACTTACAAGAGAACATGACACAGCTGACACATATTACCATTCTGAAAAACTGAAGACTGCCTAGTGTCATCACAAAGAGTTTAGCATTTAATGTTACATGAGCAAGATAAATAACAAGAAAAATAAAATAATTGCCTTACTTTTCTAGAATGATTGCGGTAGAAGTATCTAAATTGTTTTCCTCCAGGTTTCAGTGTTCTCTGTTTAATGAGACCTGGGTCCTTGTACTCTCTCTGCTCTATAAGGTCTCCATATTGCCACTCCAGTATGTCACCATAACTATTGTAGGTCACATTCATTGAATGATGTGATGAGGCAGGGATGAACTGTATTGGCAAGCCAGCCGAACTGTACACGACTGTGATAATGTCGTGTAGGCTTTTGTCCAAGACTGTCTCTGTGTGGCTGCGTCTGTCATACTCAACAGTCAGTAGATTTTCGCCGTTGATCTAAACAAATTTAAAAGAAATCATATAATGGTAAATATATAAATTTATTTTACACTAACACATGTATTATTATCTGGTCACAATGTAAATGCCTTGCATTGGTTTCCATACAATGATATCAGTTCCGGGCATTCAGAAAGCAATGGCAAACTACAGAATGTAAACATGCCCAGGAATCACAAACAGCCAAAATATGCTGGAGTTGACTGCTACGTCCTGGATATGGTATGCAACAAACAATATATATATATATATTTCCAGAGTTACAGTGTAGGCAGAAGTATGACATTTGTATGTAAATTATATATCCTGGAAATGAGCCCACGTGAAAACATATGTTAGAAGAAGTACATTACCATTTGAGCACATATAACATACACTCAATGTCTAACAAAAGCAGCACCATCTGTTTATACTGAACACAACACTTATTTCCCTTATTTGTAGGAATATACTTTTTATGAAAAGAATTTTGGTGATTTGAATGTAATGTTCTCATTTAAACTCAAATTCCTACTCATGTAAATCTGTTTCTGATAGTTTATCAAACAACCACATTCACCTGTGCACCATTTCATGAAGGAAACACTCCTAGCAATCTTTGTTTAGTTTAGTCGATGGATCAATATCACGGCAGTAACCCATAAGTGCTCTGTTCTACTCCTAACTCAAGCCAGAGTCCAGAGAATCTCAGCTCAGTGCACAGACTCCATCACAACGACAAGGATCCTGAAATACTTTGGGTAGATTTTTTAACTCAAAATTTTGCCCGGGCAGCTCTGTCAGGCTACTCTATTTTTTATTTCCAACTGCCAAGGGACTTTTTACGTTCACAACAATACACACGGGATTCTGATCTCACTACCAGAGACCAGAGGAAATTTTGTTACTAGAAGTCCACGAGAAAAAATCCCGGCCCTCACCAGGGCTTGAACCCGGGACCTCCAGCACTTGAGGCGGACACCATACCTCTAGACAACTCAGCCTGTTTAGTTTTCCCTCATTATAACACAATCCCCTTGTGAATGCTTTGCATCTTCAAATGTTATCTTATTGTTTCGTCCTTTAATTTAAGCATGGAATCTAGCTGTTTCTCCATGTGTTTATTTAACTATCTGCCACACTGATGGTCACAGGTTGTTCTTTTACAAACTGATAACCTACCACCAACTATATGCCTTATGCATGATGTGCTTTCTGAGGAAAATGCAAAAATTACCACGGATGAACAGACAAACAAATGAGACAACCCTGCAAGAAAGAAAAATGGAAACTACACTGATTAGAGAAATCAGACCTAAGCAGTCAAGATTTTGACCACATCAAGAGGCAATATACATCTGAATACTTAGTGACAACTGACACATTTGATGGGAAAAGATAAATAACCTGGGCGGTTTAGCAACATGATATAATCAAAACAGCACATACCTAATACAAGACACTGGTGAATATGTGAAATGACAAACCGTGACTGTCCACACATATCAATATCACACATGATGATGATGAACATCATCATCACTTGGTACACCATAAATGACTTCTATACTACAAACTACAGATGTATGCATGATGCAGGCTTGATCATACATGAAAGGTTGATGGATGAAAACAAACAGAATGCATCTTAATATTAACAATTCATACACAGGATACAATACAGTCTACAATTTACAGATACTTTCTAGACAGTGTTAGTAAACTGATCAAGCCAAAATTGTGTGTGTGTGTGTGTGTGTGTGCATGCGTGTGTGTGTGTAAGGATCGTTCATTTGAAACCAGTTTCAATGGCTTTATTACAAAAGCATGAAACATTAACAAGGTGTGGTAGAATTAAACAATGCATTCATTTTGAATGAATTATGCACCATGGGCTGGTCAGAAGAAGCCGCCGTAGACATTCAGGCAAGCATTCTTCTTCTTCTTCTTCTTCTGCGTTCATCCGGAGTTTTTTTCCGGACGTGATTGCGTTGTGCCTGTTTACAGCAGAGCTGCGTTCTTGCGCCATTAGGCCGACACATCCGACTTCTGCGAGCATTTGTTGACTGGGTTAACATTCCCGGCCCAGGCAAGCATTCCATTGCTTAGGTAGGCGGCGAATGCCGCCCGCAAAAAAAGGATTGTGGTTGCTCACTGAACCAAGTGTTTACCGTGTTCATTACGTCTGCATCTGTGTGAAATCGTTGCCCCTTGAGTTTTTTTTTTTAAGAGGTCCAAACAAAAGAAAATCACATGGTGACAAATCAGGACTATGGGCTGGATGTTGCAGAATTTCCCACTTCTTCCAAGCTAATGCTTCCTGCACAATCTTTGCAATATATGGATAAGCATTATCGTGCAACAACATCACACCGCGAGAAATCATGCAGGGTCATTTATTCTTGATAGCTTTTTGCAGCTTGTCTAGTGTTTACAAGTAGTGGGTAAAGTTGATGTTGACACCAAGTTCTTTAAAGTCGGCCAACAATAGCCCTTCATGGTAAAAAAAAATGCCCTCAGTATAACCTTACCAGCGGAAACCTGTAACTTGAATTTTTTGGCTTTTGGTGATCCAGCATGCTTCCACTGCATGCTCTCTCTCTTTTGCTGCTCGGCTCAAAGTGGTGACACCATGATCAACACCTGCCACTATGCGGAAGAGAAATGCATCACCCTCCACTCTGTAACTGAGCAAGTGGTTCAGACACCATCCTATGCATTCCTCATTTTGGTGGTCGGTCAACATCTGTGGTACCCACTGTGAACATACCTTCCGATATTGCAGTTTTTTTATGAACGACCTTTTGTATTGTCCCAACTGACACATCAAATTCTTTCGCTAGCGAACGTATGCTTCGACAATGGTTCATATGTACCACTGCATCAATTTTGGCGATGGTTTTTTTGTTGTTGCAACAATATGCGTTTGACCCGGCCATCGAAGATCTGTCGTGAACTGACGTCCTTTCCGACACATTCATGCCCAATCTGTCACTGTTGTCTTTGACACACATTTGTTACCGTACACTGCCTGCATTCTTTGATGAATGTCCACTGGTCGACATCCTTCAAATGAAAGAAACTGAATCACCGCTCTTTGAGCTTCTTTGGACGGATTTTGGATCAACCTGGCCATTTTCTCAACGGTCAGAAACAGAACCTATGCATCATGTGACCATAAGCATTTGCTCTTTTATTCATTGGTCAGTACTTACCACATGACTATGACACGATCATTTTCAACGTACGCAATTATGTGCGGTGCGGCACGAACGGATTTCAAATGAACGCTCCTAATATATATATTTACAGCGGAGGTGTTCAAGCCAGAGGATAAAACATAATTATGGCACAGTTTTAATAGCAGAGGCAGAAAGCAGTCAGCTGACCATTCTAGACAAGATGGTTGGGGACAGAGAGAAAATTATCATTAAATGTTAGGAAAACTGATTGCACACTGGTTTCCAAGAAAGCTCAAATTCCAATATATTTTTCTATAGTACATGTGTAAAAATCTTTTCAAATATCTAGGCTATACAAGGACATCCAATAGAAGATATTAAATAGAGATGAAAAGAACTGCCACATCCAAAAGACTGCTTTACTACAATAAGTATTATCATAAAAAAGAGAAATATCACAAGCACGAAAGTGTTCTTACTAAACAGCTGTGTGTGGCTTGTTCTTTTGTATGCGTTCAATCAATGGTGTTAAGCTTACAGACAATTCTAACCTACATTAACGTCTTCAGTTACTGCCTCTCCACAAACACCTACTTTTTAATAAGGCTAAACTAATTCCAAAATCCTATTTCAAAATGCTCCAAGCTACATTTAGCCATTGTTTAAATATAACGCAAGACATAGCGAACAACTAAATATACTTCATGTCCTTAAACCTAGGATAGACTTATATAAAACAAGCTTAGCATACTCTGCCACTCAGTTGTGAAACAATCTTCCACAAGAAATCAAAGACACCACCAATCATTATACATACAGTCGCAATCTGTTTGAACACTACCTCAGGACAGACTACATGCCCCCCAAAAACAGCAACAAAGACAATAATAATGGTAAATTATCTTGAACGACAACTAGCCAAAAAATATTCCCATATGTATGGCACGTTACTACTTCCTTGGTTATTTATAATGCCCATGTTAAACATTGCCTCAGTGAGTCATGTATTATTGATTATTTTTCATGCATTTTAATGCTTATTGTTCTTTTGTTGTCAAAGATTTGCTTCATAAGAGATGTTGAATGAAAGAATGTATGAGAGGAAATAGAAAAGAAGGGCAGAATGTCAGACGGGCCTGCACGTCTAATTCTAAACCCTTTGAAAATAAAGATTTTCATTTGTTCGTTCATATGGGTATGAAAACTGGGTAATGAGTTATGAAAAGATGAAGATACTGGAGGCAGTGGACATGTTTTTGAGAATTACACAAATAAACACACATAGTATTATTTGGCACTCACAGAAGGAGAAGAAGGAAATAGATACGAGAAGACGCACTTGACAACATAAAATTTGAAGGCTATAGTTACCGACCGGGGTTGAACCTGTCGCCTCCAAATGACGACGGCGCCTCGCTGCAGGAAGGAACAAGTGTACTTCGACGCACGACCAACTAGACACTCCATATCTAAGTGTGTATAGAACTATAGCTTTCAAATTTTATGTTGTCTGGTATCTATTTCCTTCTTCTCCTTCTGTGAGCGCCAAATAATACTATGTATGTTTATTTGTGTAATTGTCTTAGTGCCCTCAACGGTTCTCCCCATTGATTTCTTATGTTTTTGAGAAGAATGTTGAGGACAGAGAATGTTGAGGACAGAGAATGTTGTGGACAGTGAATAAATCAAATGCTGAGGTAGTCAATAATACAGCTGCAGACTCTCAATAAAAGTCAAGTCCCAAGTCAAGGACCCTTTCTTCTTCATTAAAGCCTATTGGGCATGTGGTGCTAGCCCCATATTTGTATTGGTACCCGAGAGGTGGTGCATATTTTAGGCTGGACCAATCTGGGAGCCCAGGCCAATTTTTAAGATCCACCTGGATGAGAATTCAAACCCATGACTACTGGGCCGACAGGCAAGTATGCTAGACAATGCACTACTGCGGTGTTCACAAATCTCAACAAAACCATAGGGAACAGACAAATTAAATGTATAGGTCATTTCAACACAAGAGGTGAAACAGAGAATTAGCCTAATGTGAAAAAATACAAAAGATGAAGTGATAAAACCAAAAATTACAATCAACAATTAGAAATTGTAAAAATGTGCTTGGTTGCATAAGTAACAATGGGAAATGTTTAAAAAATAAGTCAGAGAAAGACTGGCCATAGATTAAAACCATGCTAATTAAAAATGCATGAGGCAGGGAAACTGTCAAAGGGTCGAGAGTATCTTGTGCAGACATTGAGTAGAATAATGTTCTGTACAGGACTGGCTCCCGATGAACAGATCAGGTTCTTGAGACTCACAATCATCAATGTTTGCTCAAGCTAAAACAGAAAAAGAAGATGAAGAAGAATAAACACGAAGAGGAAGTGAAAGAGCAGGATGAGAAAGAGAAGGAGGAAGCAGGAATCTTATGTCCAATGCTTTGTTTGGCTTCTTTTAACTCTGCAGCAGTTGCCATGGGTGATCCTCCTCCCTATCATCTTAATGTTTTCCTCTCTCCTTACACATTTTCCTGATCCATTTTCCCCGACACATATCATCTTTTTTGTTTATATTTCACACTTTTAATCTCAAGAATTTAATACGCATCATTTTATAGTTTCTTTTTCTTCTTCAGGTGCTTGGTCTGGAGCACACATCAGAGATCTTACTCTCCAATCCTTTCAGTCATTTTTTATTTATGGTCCATCTGTTGAAGCTATACATCTTTCTCTGTTTCATTTGCATAGGTTACATAGTATTTTCCCCATGCAAGATTAATGTCTCTATTCCATCTTTTCTGTAAAGCTGCTCCATATTTCAGTATGATCTTTGGTGATCTAGTAACATCTGTTGCTGTCAATACCTTGGTGTTTGTCTTCCCCCCCCCCCCCCCCCTCCAATCACAATTTTCCTAAAATTATTCTAAACAAACCTACATCTTATTAACATTTAATACTTTAGTATTTAGCTACTTGTTGAAATAAATTCTGATACTCCATTGGTGATAACAACCAATTCATTTTATGTCAAGTTTGGTAATAAATTTTGGCATTAATTGCTGATCTTTTTAAAACCTATCTTTGTCTCAATTAATATTTCTTTGCCTCTCAATAACATCAATTTATGATTTGTTTCGCTGATTGAGCATACCCATTTGTTATGTCTGTGAATATTTATTGAAATATACAGCTTATATGACCTTGAAACAAAACTTTCAAGATTAGCAAATCTTTCAGACTGGATTTTGGCTTCCTTCCTTCCATCTTTCTCCCATTCTGTATAACTTATTTTCACACACCTTTGTCTTAATCACTACTTCAGTTCTTTCCCTTCTGACACCTCTTTCTTTTTTTCCTGTGACTGTTTAATTAAGTATAGTACTGGACCATAGCAAAATATAACAACATGGTGCTAAAAGCCACCAATGTTCAACTCCAGGTAACAGTCAGTTAATATTCAATTTGTGACATCTGTCTGTTAATTATGGAACATGATAAACTGGTCTGCATGTGAATGATTGACAGGATGCCACAGTCAGTCATGTCTATGAGTGCATTAACACTTGTTCACATTCTCTACTGATGTTTACTGTGCTCTCATTTTGGTTTGAAAGCCTGTAGGTATTGGAAATGACACTGAAGCTACAGAAATAAAACAAAGATGGGCTGAAAACATGTAGAAATAGATGAAACATGATGGTTTGTAAAGATTTAGTCTATAGCAAGTGTATGACCACAAATATATGAATCACAGTTTAATTAACAGATCGTGTTAGAGCAGTGGTTCTCAATCTTTTTTGGCCCATGCCCCCCTTTACCATATGTTCAGAACGTCATTCCCTCCCTTTCGAATTTATTTAGAGGGAAAAACAATATCAAGTAACTGCCCCCCCCCCGAAACCCTAAAATTCCCCATTGGGGGGGGGGGGGGGGAATCCCCACCGGTTGAGAACCACTGTGTTAGAGCATTAGCAGTACTTCTAACAAATGCTTAACTTATAACCCATTAAGTGGAACAATTAAACTGCAATACTTTGAACTAAGGGACTTAAAATCAGCCATGTGAGAGTGCACCAACCAGACCCTGGTCTCAGAAATTACTACAATATTCAATATGGTGAATCTAACAAGAATTCAATGTATGTACTGAGTGATTTAGAGTAAAAACATGCTCATCTCTTGCAGGATACTGCTCCTTAAGCAAATATAGTCATCATCATGTGCCAAACCGGTAAGTGTAGGTGGTCATGTTTCATCATCTTACACAATCACCAGAGTCGTGGATCAACTCTGTGTTTTTGTCCCGACAATGCCATGTGGTCAAGCCATCCAGATATTTACTTCTCTGCCTTCCCCTGGTTCTTTTCCCCTCAATCTTGCCAGTTGTCACCAAGTTCTATAGTTTATTTCTTCTCATAATGTGCTAAAACAATTTGACTGTCTACGTCTAATTCCTCTAATCAGTTTGCGGTTTTACTTTGCCTCTTGTAGGACTTGCTCATTGGTTTTTCTGTCTGTTCATGGTATTTATTGCATTTTCCTTAGAAACCACATTTCCACTGCCATTAGATGTTTTTCAGCTTGTCTGCTTATCGTTCACGTTTCACATCCATACAAAAATACATTTCTATGTAGCACTTCAACACTCTTTTTCTCATTGCAATTGACTTTTTATTAGTCGTATGTTTTCCATTTTGCAAAAGGCTACCTTTGCGATTCTTGTTCTGATCTCTTCACAGCATCTCCCTTCAGATGTTATGACTCTTCTGAGATAGTTGTACTGATTTAATTGTTTAAGAATATTCCCATATATCTGTATATTTTTCTCTCTCTCCTCTCACTCACTCACTCTCTCTCTCTCTCTCTCTCTCACACACACACACACGCGCACGCGCGAGGGTGAGTTAATAAGTAAGTCACAAATGGCTGTAGAAAAATAATTAAATATGATAACTTTAAACCAGTTTATTTTTATACATACATTGTCCCTTTATTTCTCAACAGTTTTCACCAACATTGATGCTTTTATCCCATCGTTTTATCAGTCCTCCCAAACTGGCTGCGTGCAACTGTGTTCTCTGTTTTCTAAACCACGTTTTCACGTCATATTCAACTTCGGCGTCACTTGCAAAATGTCTCCCGCTAAGGTGGGTTTTTAGTGGACTTATCCCCCAGCGATTTCCCGTAACGCGGTGCATTGTTGGGTAGAAAAAGTTACGAGGGTGAGTCAATAAGTAAGTCACACATTTCTATGCGATGGCGGATAAATGAAAACACAGCATGCAGTTCTATGCGGCCGGTTTCGGAGGACTGATAAAACGATGGGATAAATGCATCAATGTTGGTGGAAATTATATTGAGAAATAAAGGGACAATGTATGTATAAAAATAAACTGATTTCAAGATGTTATCATAGTTAGTTACCAGAGTTGAGTCGAGTCTTCTGGACTGAGCCCCTAGAGGGGAAAGACCCTAGGTTGCGTGAGTGAGAGAAAGCAGAATCCAGGGACCTGTGAGGGGTCAGGGGACAAACTTCACCCGGGTCTTGGCCAGAACGTATCCTACATTGTAAAATGTACCCATAGTCCAACCTTCGCCCACTGGCATTGGGACAACAAGACTAATAGTCTACAGTTTTATTATAGATCTGGTTGCAAATATATTATTTGTAATTTAGAAACAAGCATGCATTGTTTGTTTGACTGCGGACATCCTGTGATTAGCATTGGCAGCATTCAGTTCTGCATTGCAAAGGTATAATCATTAATGTCACTGCTGTCATGCGATGCAGCTAATTAAATATCATATTGCTGTCTTTGCATGTCAAATTATAATAAAAGCATGTGGAGTGAGAAAAATGGGGATATATAAACCAAAAGAAACGTTGTTAAAGGCTGCTGCATCTCTTCAGCCAGAACAAACTAGAACATTCATGCTGTTTGCAATGCCAAAATGACTGTTTCATTGGTTATATCAGATACAATAAAATAAGTAAGTACAATACAGAGCTATTGTTTCAGCTCTACAGCGATCTCTCTCCATATTATTCTTCTGGATAAAATTGCATTACAATCATGCTGTTTGTATACTATAGGATAATAATTAAAACTTGCAAGTATTACATACTGCAACTATGGTGCTGGACTCTTCAACTGACCTGACAGAATTCTTGATCAATGCATACATAGCATGCTGACAGTAACCAGCAATAACAAAGCAAACAGCAACAATAAAACAACTACAATACTAGTGTTCATCTGTAAGTATATGTTTGCCTGTATGCTCTTCAATATTTATGACTGTTATAAACACTTGTGATATGCCATTATAATGGATACAATCTCCATTTTCAAATGTTTAAATATGGCTGTTAAGTTAAAATAAGTGCGTTAGATCAAATGGATATTTGAGGGCAGCATCAAACATACCATCAGGGCTTTATCTCTGCCCTCTCCTCCTAGAGAATCATGCACAACATGCTGCCGACCCAGGTCCCCTACCCGCATACGTTGACCAAGTTTCTCTATGACTCTGGATGCCCGCACACGACCACCACGTCGCAAGTAGAATCTCCATTCTAAACGATGAACTGAAGAGCCAGGCACAATAATTTTCCGTTTGTAGTGCATACGATTTTCACTCTCCATTACCGGATGACTTCCAGTTTCTGTGGCAACTGTAAGGTTGCTGGGAAACAGAACAACAACTGCACCATCTGGTAAGTATGTCACTTTTGTTTGTGTTGAACCTATTTAGAAGTAAACCAAGAGCATACATTAGTAACATGAAACATGGCTTCATCATATTCTGTGTAGCATTATTAACATAGATTAGTAGTACTAATTAAATAAGTTTGAGCATACCTGACCCTTATAGTTGGAAAAATTAATGAAGTATTAACATAAATGTAACAAAACACGGTAAAGTATACATAGAATTAGCATACATAATGTATGACAGAAGAATTAAGCAAGAGGAAAAAAATTACATAATTAAATGAAAATGTACAAATTATTGCTTTAAGTATATCCGAAGAAACAAATTGACAAAATAAAAAACAGTGTAAGAATACTGCAAATTTCAGAAAACAGTATAGCAGAAATGAACACAATTGTTCAGGAAACATTGATCAAAGACTCAATTACAATATCAATACAGTTTATATAACTTCTTAGAAGTATGGAAACATCAATAAGCTGCCTTTTACTCTTAATTTTTGACTGCCACATGCTACATATCACTGAAAGCTGAATGCCACCATAACTATCTAGACAACAAACCGAATAAAAGACAAACAGAAATAATAAATATGTCTAATACAAGTACACAACATCAAAATAATCAAGTTATTTATTTCAGATGGTATGTTAGCTAAGAAAAGAAAAAGTGTTTCTTTTGTTTGATACATTAACACATTTTTTAACACATTAAATGGTTTTGTTATGTAGTATTGTTAAGATAACTGAGTATTAAGCCAGTGAAAATACAGTATGATATGTACTGATGGACTCATAAAGTACTAATGCAAATGAAAGTGATATTAAATAGTATTAAAATAATTCTAACTAAAAATGTTACCTTAGGAGCGGCAATATGGCTTGTTTAGTAGCTTAGGGTGCTAGTAATGTGTAGGAAACTGTGATTAATATGGAAACAGGTGTACAGAGTGCAAAAACGGCAATGCAGGATGTGAAGATAAAATCAAAGTTGAGGAGGATATATAAGGTTCAAACAATGCGACACCCACAATTAATGTTACCTCTTTGTATGTGACTTTGATATAGCAGCAAAAGAAAGTCTGTACTCTAATTTAATTATATTTATGACAGCAGAAGGCAGGCAGACAAGAATAGTTCTCATATTTTGGCTGTTGTTAATACATGTTTCTCTATGGTGACTCACATTTTAAGATACTTAGACAAAGATTGACAATTTTAGATTGACAATTTAAGTAACTGGTTTTTTGTTTGAGTAAAACCATGTGGCATCTTGATCATAATGTAAAAGATAATCAAAGTGTAAGAATTCTAAGACTGAATATTAATAATCACAATATCTTTTGTTATACATTATCTTTTTGTGTAATCATATTAGTTTTAGTATTATGTAAACATATATTTTCACTGTTCTATAGTACTGTTAATGGTTATTATAGAATGATTGCTGCATGCCTATATTTGTCTAGTTAACCATGAACAAAGTCAGTTTCTGCTGCTGATTGTTAAACTATGTCATGATAATGCAAGTAACTCACACACCTACTGCATGAAACCCGTGATTGAGATGTATAATTATGTTTGTAATGACAAGAGAGCAAATATATAAGTGCATGTGAAATACTTTGGCTCAAAGTTGTGAAAGGAAAGGACCCTTTTCCAAGGCTAAGGCGTACCGGGTATTTAGCCGTATATTTGTATAGACCAATCAGGTCCAGTTGCATGATGTAGTCAATATCACACTGGCTGCCTTGTCTTCCCATAGCGTATAATCCAATATAATCAGATTGCTACTGGTACTATTAGTGTTGGAACTCTTTGCTGGCTGCTGAGGATGGGGACAGAGCGCTTATGGGAATGCCCCGAATGCTGTGATGTTGGTTCATAAATAAATAAATCAATCAATCTTCCCATACCATTTTCTAGTGCCCATTTTAGGCTGGATCGACCTGGTCAGTTAAACAAACCCTGCCTCAATAAGGATTCAAATACATGACCACCATGCCGGCAGGTCAGCAGGCTAGCCACTGTGCTCCTGCAGCCCCCAAAGATCTGAACAGGGTCGCTACTGACACCACTGTTTGCTACTTTTGAAAAATAACTTGGCTAAAACTAACAGGTTGTTTCCCAAATTAAGCTCGTACATGATTGGCAAACTGAAAGGTTAGTGATTTCAAATTGTCTAATTTGTACCTACACTTTGCCATGATGAAGAAACTATTGCTTGTGAGAAAAATATACACTTTACATTAAAATGCAAGCATAAAGTTGAAAAATACACACAGAATACACAAATGTGCAGGCAAATGCACAAACAAACAAACAACATGGTTTTTGTTATAATTTGCAGAAGTAAATGTATGCAAGTGAGGTGTAATATTTTTGAAGTGTCAGTTTCTAATGTGAGAAGTAAATCAGAAGCAAACTACTTCATGGGGATCTTAAAGTAATATCAATATTTTCCTCATATTACTAAAATCATATTTTTGTTATGAATGCTCTCTAATTATCTCTCCATTAAACAAAGTTAGACAAGCATAATGGATTCAGTAGTTTATGGCTTGTTTCACCAATAAGTTGAGAATCTTTCACTCAAGCGTTATTATAATAAAAGCATATTCCTAATATGAAAAAGAAAATATCTTGTGCTATCAATTAAGAGAAAAGAGCATTACTAGAAAGCAAGTTAACTGAAGCATTCACACCATGTTATTCAGGGCCTAAGAAATATCTTTTCATGCAGTTAGTTTTCTTAACTTTTCACTCTGTACATTAAATTTTTCAGGATTTACAGGTTATAATTTTGACAGGTCCAACTCTACTGACAATGTGGCTCTGAATGACACACATCCTATAACGTGTATTTCTATATAGTGAAACATGATTTTGGTCCAAAATAAAATGTATACTTGCAAGTTAAATATAGCAGAGACAGCTAAAGTAAATGTGATGGCAAAGACACAATTAACTGGTGCACAAAAGGTGTGGAAACCTAATATTTGAAAGTGAGTCTATAGAAGAAGTCATGATATGAGTGTGACATCTTCTATTGCTCTTGTATGTTTGCTTTCTGATATATTAACACGTTGACAATAATTTCTGATATTGTTCATGTAAGTTGATGTCATCTGAAATTTAAATTTATAACTTTAAGAACATTAACTGGCTTCTGAGGGCACAACTTTTTTACACTACAGAAAACAGATCTAAGGGACCTGCAATTTGTAATGAACACATGGGTGTTCTTGAACGGTATTATTTATGGAACACTAGTGATAATGCAGGACGAATTAGTTAATATTAAGACTGCAGTTATGATAACTGTTTAAACATTTCTGAAATTGCAATACTTTCAAAATAATATCTTGATCTGATAGATACTGTTTAAAAAAAACTGGTTAGATACATATAGATGTTTCCAAAAATATGCACAAGAGGTAAAGTTTATACACAATCTATTTATGTGTATCTGTGCTTTCTTAATTGTATGTGAAATATAGCAATGTAAATAAGGAAAAGCAAATATCATTATTTGCTGTATTTCAATATAAATGAAGATAAAATATAAATCTATCATACCCTTAAAATGCAGTGTGCAACCTGTAAAGCCAGGGAAAGATATCAAAGCCAACACCACACCAAAATATCTGACATACACAAGTTCAGTATGCATGGATGAATATGTTAGTAGGTCTAGATGCATAGCAATAACACTGTTTTCTATACTTAGCTGGAAGTATCTGACTTAGTACGGATCAATTATGTACAAAAACACACAACATTAAACACATGACTATTGAACAACACATGTTTGTTACTGTACATTTCATTACTAGACTGCTATTATATAATAACTAGCAATGACCACAAGTGATCTTCGTAAGACTATGTATATTGCCAACTGAATATTATTAAATTATCTAATTGTCAATTTAAACTAAATATTAATTAATTGCTGGTTGTTACTGTCACTTTAACCTATGAATAAAATAACAACTATCTTAATAAGACAGAATAATTATAGTTTATATAGCCTTTTGTGGTCTAGTTTACTTGTGACATAAATATAATGCTGATGGTCATGAGAAATAAAGAGAAAACTATACATGGTCTAAAACAAATAGCAAGTAAAGACAATTAAGTTAAATTGTTGTGGTGTTTGACGGTACTCTCAGTATGTCTATAATGTGTATATGTTTGTGTGTGTGCATGTGTATATGTGTATCAACTTACTTTTAATTAGGTTAGTGGTACAAGTTTCACATATTAAATTCTTTACTGTTTCACTTACTTTAGAATACATGTAGGCAATGATAAGTAATACATTATTTTCTTACATTTTCCATAAATACTGATAATCTGTGAATTATGGATTGTAGTTAAGTCTGTGGTATATTTTCTGGTGACCTATGTATATGTTTGAAATTAACTGACTGAAATCATAATCAATAAAAATAGGACAGAAATAGTGTAATTATATGTATAAATTTTAAGGATGAAAATAGGGTGGAAAAGAAAAAGAGCTTCAAAGTATGTACATACACAAATTCATAGCAATAATTATTTGTTTACTTTTTATCAGTGAAATTCTTTTGCTAAAATCATTTAAACCTAAACAACAGGATTTGTAAATCAGCTTTTATCAGTTAAATCCAGACAATTACATTGAGTAGTTCAATTTGTTTAAGAACCACACCTATCAATATAAAATTTGCTGCAATACAGATTAATAGTTAATATAATCTGCTAGATCTTAGCTGCTAAAATTTGTGTTTGTACAAGAATAATAAAAGTGTAAAAATAGGTGGCTTAGCAAGCAACTTGCCATGCATAACTGATTGCACGCTCCCGTAGGTAGCCATGGCGCTCACATGGCGCGTACCAGTAGCCACACGAACAATGGAACCTGTTGTATTGATGTCAGTTGTCAGGGTAGTGATCTGGCCTGTAGGCTGACGAATGGTCAACAACCGGCCAGTTTCATCATAATGATACAGGAAAGTCTGACCACCGCTGTCCTGTTTGGATTCAAGCAGTCCCGTGTTCACAGTGTAAGTGAAAGTTGCGGACGAGTTGTCAGAGGCTAAAAACTTATGCAGTCTGTGTCGATTATCCATGACTAATACACACTGCTCATTTGTTGGAGATATCACCTCCTTGGCTTGTGCCTGATAATCTCTTTTAATTTGGATTTTATTCTGAGCTGCATCTTCAACTGTTATTAAACGTCCATAGGAAGAAAACACATTATACGTAAAGTTGTAAACATACTGTCCAGTATGAATATTGATTGTGTGGCGATGTTGCCCATACATATTGAAAACATATAGTTCTTGAGTCTCTGGGGCTACTACTTCATAATGACGATCATTCAAAACTGGCAGCTCAGAAACAACAGAAAACACACGTAAGTTTCCCATGTCTGCCAAATGAAGGACTCCGTCAGGAGTGACAGTGACAGATGTGGGATCACTGAACAAAGCCTGGGCTGCAAGTGTTTCTTGAGGATTGAAGCAGGCACATTTTTCCTGAAATAAACAATTTAACAGACTGTAGCACCACAAGACAATGCTGAGGGAGGGCAGGGGAGGGAGAGAGAGAGAGAGAGAGAGAGAGAGAGAGAGAGAGAGAGAGAGAAAGAGAGAGAGAGAGACAGAGACAGTAGGGAGTGAGAGAGAGAAGGAAGAGAGAGCTAGAGAAAGAGAGAGGGGGGAGACAGACAGAGTCAGAGAGAGGAAGAGAGCTGGAGAGAGAGACTGAGAAAGAGGGAGAATGGTTGCACATGTCACTCACATATGTATATATTCACCATCATGTAGCACATGTCACTCACATATGTATATATTCACCCTCATGTAGTACATGTCACTCACATATGTATATATTCACCATCATGTAGCACATGTCACTCACATATGTATATATTCACCATCAATGTAGCACATGTCACTCACATATGTATATATTCACGATCATGTAGTACATGTCACTCACATATGTATATATTCACCATCAATGTAGCACATGTCACTCACATATGTATATATTCACCATCAATGTAGCACATCCTGCACAGAACATTGTTCTTATCACAGTCTGTTGGAAAGACACTCATCAGATCTCCTTCCTCATGCATGTTCATACATATGGTATCTTTACATGTCCTGTGTCCTACATTATGTTGGTTAGTCTCTGCCTTACCATAATCCTCCAGCAACCATGACTTCCATTACTGTTGTTTCTGAACTCCTGTGCTGTCTGACATAGCCAATGTACTTTGGTTTCTGAGAGATTATGCTCTTCATAAGCAAGTTTTCTTAGATGTTCCAATCTAATAGAATGTTTTTATTTTTTCCCCATGATATTCTAAGACTTTTTCTATAATATTTATTTCAAAATCCTCATTTCCTATCTTAGTCATTGTGATAGGGTTCATGAATCACATCTGTATGTTACCATACCTTCTGCACTCGTGCAGTCTATAAGATGACATTTTTAGGAAATGCATTTAAATGCAATTAAATATATCAATAGAAATAACAATCAAACCTGTCTGCAGTCACATTTGCTTTTCGCTCCAGCAAAATGATGAATACGGCCGTCTGTACTGACCACCCTGACTCTGTTGATGTGGTGAGTATCACTTTCTACAATGTACAGATCTCCATGAGGTCCAAAAGTGATGCATTTTGGAGACACAAGAGTCACATGGTCAGCCACACTTGAAGCCTGCTCATCATCAGTTAGAACTCCACTTGGAAGGAAAGAGGAGTGGCGTGGGGGACAATAAACTGGGCGTCCTGCCACAGTCACCAGCTTGAAATCACTGGTCAGCTTTAGTACAATGGAGTGGTCCAGAATATGAAGAGAGTCGTCCAATGGGTTAATGCTCAGGGACGTGGGCCACTTCAGTGACACCTGTAAAAGAAAACACAGAATTGAGCATAAGAAAACAGGCTGACAGACTTGATGAAGCTGAATGTCTACTGAATGAAACAAAAATAAAAAGCTTTACAAATATAATAAGTAAAACAGACAAAGATTGAGGAACAGTTAAGTTGTAGGAATGTGAATTTAAAACCTTATTCCCTGTACTAAAATGTCAGTCATCTCCAAAGGCTATATTTAGCTCCCTTCCGGGAGGCAATATGGCTGGAGTTATGCTGACCATGACAACCAGAGTCTCTATTCCTCTGTGCACTCAGGCCTACACAGATGTGATGATCCTAACATTTCACATTGCCACAGCAAGTTCCTGCTTCGGGACTTGGTTTATTTTTTTCTTTTTAAATAACAACCACAGTGCATTTTGATCAATATTGACTTTGCACTATCAACCAAATATGCCACAATGCCATGGGAAGCAGGTCCATTTTTTAACTCATTACATTAAAAATTCTAGGTAAATAATAAATCATTCAATTGATTGTATTCAGTTATCTAATTCATTTGAACTATAATTTTTCAAGGATCTATATCTTTGCTTTATTGACTACACAAAGGGTTTCGATAATGTAAGACATGTTGACATGATAAGGATGCTTGAAGATCTACAGATTGATGGAAAGGACCTTAGACTTGTAAAAAAACATATATTGGAAACAACAAGCTGCCATAAGAATTGATAACGATGAAGGTCAATATCAGCCTATTAAAAGAGGTGTGAAACAGGGATGTGTAATGTCTCCAGATCTTTTTTCCCTGTACAGTGAATATATATTTAGAAATATAGAAGATATGGAAGGAATTAACATTGGGGGACGATACATCAATAACATTAGATATGCAGATGATACAGTCTTGATTGCAGACAATGAACAAGACCTGCAAAATTTAGTAGATGCGGTTGTTGCACACAGTGAACAACTAGGGTTAGAATTAAATTGTAAAAAGACACAGATTATGGTCGTCACTAGGAAGAAGGAAATACCTCAATGTGATATACGAGTAGATGGACATATTCTTAAACAAGTGAATCGATACTGTTGTCTCGGCACAGTCATAACATCTGATGGGAGATGCCTTGAAGAGATTAGAACAAGAATTGCCATTGCGAAGGTAGCCTTTAGCAAGATGAAAAACATACTGACCAACAAAAAGATATCAACTGAAACGAGAAAAAGAGTGTTGAGATGCTACATAGAACCTATACTTTTGTATGGATGTGAAGCGTGGACAATAAGCAGTCAAGCTGAAAAACAGCTAATGGCTATGGAAATGTGGTTTCTGAGGAAAATGCAAAGAATACCATGGACAGATAGAAAAACCAACGAACAAGTCCTTCAAGAAACAAATGAAGATCGTAAACTGATTAGAGTCATTAGACGTAGACAGTCAAAATTTTTTGGGCATGTTATGAGAAGAAATGAATTGGAGAACTTGGTGACAGCTGGCAAGATCGAAGGGAGGAGACCAAGGGGAAGACCTAGAAGCAAATACCTGGATGGCTTGACCTGGTGGTATGGTTGAGACAGGAACACAGAGCTGATCCACAACTCTGGTGATCGAGTGAGATGGCAGAACATGACCGCCCACGCTTACCGGCATGGCACATGATGGATGGATAATTTTTCTAGGACTCATTTAAAAACATCCAACTTAATACATATGGATACAGTCATTGCTTCTACAGACACACATGTCAAGTGCCAGCTAAATCAACGCAAACTGTATGCAATTCTGTGATGGAATAGACTTCATTACCCTCTCAGCAGACAAAATATCATCACATGGCATGGGAGTCCACTCCCTGGGCTGGGCCTGGGTACCAATAAGAGTTGTGATAAGACCATCTGGAGTTATCTTCCTTATATTGGGACCATCAGCTACATAGATAATCCCATCTTTGTTGATAGCAATCCCTGCAGAGAAAAGATAACATTCCAATATTTAACAGTTCATATATTTTATGTACACATGTCAATAAATATTAAAACAGTTCAAGCATAAAAGAAGTAAAAGAAGTGTGGACAATTATAAATTGTTGGAACTAAGTGTCTTTAACAACTTCTTTATGATTCTTCATAAAGTTTGCTTTTTAACTCATCAATTTTTCTCATCTTTTATGAGCTCCATTCTGAATAATTTTTGGCAATGTTTTTCTTTTGTTTGTTACATCTAGAGTCAGTTTACGTGACCTTTTTGTTTAAATTTCATTTTATACTGTCATTTGACCTATTTTCAGTTCTCTGTTTGCTGGTCATATCACTTTAACAGTTCAATTAAAGGATCTACAACTAGCATGTTATATACAGCATTTCATATTTAACTTTAAAAAAAAGGTTAATAACATTTTACATTAATATCTGACAGTGCACTGTAAGTAGTTCAGAATGTTTTCTATTTAATCTGAGATGTCTGGAAGTTATTTTGCACCCTTTTTTTCCCCCTCGAATATCCTTTACAGGACATTGCAGTCAACACCAGCATTTTTCAACTGCAGTTGATCTCTTGGCAAGTTTTATGTTCAGTAGTTTGCCATTTTGCTTTTTGAACAATCGGCTCACATACCTCCGTAAGTAACCAACACAACGCGATCCGCTACAGAATCTCACGCTGCTGTGGTTCGTACGAGAGTATACGGGATTACGAACATCCTTAACCCCTACACCAGGGAGACCGGTAGTTTGCACCCTACCCCCTCCTTATGCACTCTTTAACATGTCACTTCTGTTATATGTTTTAAATCAGCTTGGTTAAAATTCTTCCAGGAGCTGCATATAGTAAATTGCTTTGTGACACCGTGACAATATTCCACATTTACCATTACAGAATTGTTCACTTGTAATACAGCTATTGCATCAGCTTTGAATGAAAGGCACAGGAAGCAAATGGACAATTGTGAAAAAACTCATAAGAAATAGAACTCACTGAAGTTGAAGTGATCTGATACATAATGACAATAATCCTAGTGATGTGAAAACATAGTGACAATCCTCCCAGAACTAATCATGAAGGTTTATTCATAACTCAATAAAGGATTGGGCAAATTAGTTACAACCACAGTGTGGCAGCTTGAATTTATTCTGAAATGTATGACCACATGATGCTAAAACTGACAGTCAATCAAACTATTTCAAAATATACATCACTAAATGCACTATAGGAATGTAATGATGATAATATTGCAAAACACACATGCGGCAATTAAGTACGTGTATACCTTTAGGATATCTCAGGCGTGCATTAACTGCAGGACCACCATCTCCACACAGATCTGCTTCTCCAGGTGTACATTCTTCTCCATTTCCAGCTACAACTTCATAGTTATCCAGCAGATCAGGTACTGGACCCATTGTCCGAACACGGATAATTTTGTGGCTCATGAAGTCGGATATGTACAACCGTCCATCGACAGGACTAACTGTCATGTAAAATTTGTATGGTGTTGTAATGGTGCTGAAATTTAAAAAAATATGTTTTGGAACCTGGTTATGATTTTGAATCATTGCTAATGTTCTGCATTCTCATTTACAAAGTTTGTAAGAATAAAAAAATCCAAACAATTTACTTACTTCAGTGACAAAACCAGTGACAAATGTGTATCCATATAAATATACACACTCTCACACTCCCTCTCTCACTCAGTCATTATCTCACACACATGCACATTGACACATTTTAGACTGTCTAGTGTGGACAAATAATGAATTCAATAATAAAGTTAATGCAATTAGTTTATAAATGAGTATTCAATAGGATGAGAAATTAGCTTTACATGGTATAAGTACAAACCTCATCTGCAGAATGCTGGCAATTTCTTCTCTATGTGGAGATAGTTTACGAATAAAGTTGTAGTCCCCTACATAAAGACTGCCATCTAAGCCAGATGCTAATGCTACTGGGCTCAACAATCCATTGTCTAAGGCCTTTCCATTGCAGGCTTCACAGTCCAGTTTTCGTCTCTGGCCACTGCCGAGGATGTTTATTATCTTCTTTGGCTTCTCCTTCAAGTATATGTTGGTCCCATCTCCCTTATGTAAAATACCTGTAAAAACAGTCTCAATTTTATCAAATGAATGGTAACTGAAATGTTAGATACAGTTTTGCGGCATATCAAGAAACAGCTACAGTAATAATTTATTTTATTTTATCAAACTTGTTTCAGTAAATTTACACTTTTGTTCACAATCATTTTGGTTAATTACCTTATTATTTCCACAGAATCATTCCCTGTAACCCAAACACCCATCATCAACATAATGTGCCATTCCTGGGTGGTACAGGTAATCATAGTATTACTATCCACAACACAGAATGGCATAGAAAACCTAATAGCCTCAACCCAATTGAATAGTGAAAATCACAACTTGTATCTTAACATTGCAAAAACAAAGATAATGCATACAGATAAAACTACTATGGAGAAAAAAATATACATTAATGGGGGAAAATTGGAGGTGGTGGAAAATTTTGAATTTCTTGGGTCATTGATTACAAACAACGGTGACACAATGAAAGAAATTAAACGGCGACTATCAATTGCTCTTCAAAGACTAAAACAGCTGAATAAATTATGGAGTGGGACAGACAGAACTACAAAAATTAGATTTTTAAGAGCATGCATCTTTCCCATTGCAACATACGCCTGTGAGACATGGACATTTACTAAACAAGCTGAACGGCGCATAACAGCCTTTGAATATAAATGTTATAGACAAGTTCTAAGAATATCTTGGGTAAAGAAAAGAACAAATGCATCCATACTTCAAGAGTTGAATATTGAAGAAGGTTGGCTTTAAAGACGATAAAACAAAGAAAATTGAAATATTTTGGTCACTTGAAATGTCACGAAAGTTTGGAGAGAACAATAATGGAAGGGTATATGCCTGGGAAGAGAGGAAGAGGAAGGCCAAAGAGAAGATGGGTGCAGGATGTGGCGGATGATGGTGTATCAGACGCGGGACATCTTGCTTATGATCGAGAGGTTTTCCGGAAGGTTGTTATGGGAGCAAGGTTCTGCACATGACATGATACTGTATGAATGAATGAACAGGTAATCATGTTCCTGCATAAATATCTGTCCTCTATAAATCCAACCAGTGATACCAATCTGTGAATCCATCCAACATTATCTCCCTCTGATTAACCATCTCCAACACCCAGGATCATCCCACCTGTTTCATCTTTCTCTAGATCCTCTTGTCTCATAACATCACCAAAACATGACGAATGTCTTGTCCTATACCATTTTATATCATAAGTATGAGTGTTCAAATAGTAAACAATAATATATAATAATTCATTATGCATTTTAATAATAATAATAATAAATCGAGTTTTAGTCCTACAAAACAGACAAGTTATACTACATTAGAAAAGTTCAGATATTGTAAATTAAATTACAGATGATTTATCAAATATCATGTAGTACAGAAATAGTCTCATTACTTGAAAATGTGAACATGATCAAGTGGGCTGTTACTCTGTTGGAATTTAAGTCTATTTATAATGATGAGTTTTGGTAGTACTACATACACATATGCTACAAGATATACACATAACATTGTTTGCTGAAGATAAGGATGATCATTTATACAACATCAGAAGAAGAAGGGACATGAAGATCATGATTTTCTACATGTTTATCATCCATATAATATATTTATTTATTTTCTTAATCATAAAAATGGGTACGGAGTAAATAAATAATATACTTGGAGACTTGGTCCTGCCAATCCCTGGAAATATAATAGATAGCTTACACTGAGCCATGCTATCCATATGACCCATGATTGGGTTATGAATTAAGTTCATTTTATTGTTAAAAATCAGAAAATAAACAGACTAATCCAATATACACAAAAGTTAGTGTTAATAAAGCTGACCTTCCTGATGGTTGTATGTGTGATGAATATCCAAGTTCCAACCTCCGATGTGAGAAGCTGTCATGTCATAGCCATTCAAAGTAGCACTACGTGTCTCCCAGTACACATGGTCACAGCCCAGATACTGGTAGCCAACATACACTGCAAAAACCACAATAAGATATGCAATAAATACTGAAACATGATCAATTGGATGGAGATAAATATTGAAGGAAGAAGTCAAACAAAATGGTGTATATTTCTTCTCTTCCTCCCCTTTGATGTCCTCCGTCATTCCTCTTTTTCCTTTCAGAATGAGGTCAAGAAGAGACATCAGGTAAGACTACTGGTATGTGCTTCATGCATTCATGGTGGAATTTGTAGCTTCAGATATCCAATAAAATATCCACTTTTTGCTGGCGTGATCACCGGGTGTTTCGATTGTGTCTCTTTGTAGGGCACTACCTTGTGATTATCTTATTACATGACCAAACCACTTGATTTATTTTTCTTAATATAGTCTGGGTCAACTTACTCACAACAAGAGAAACGTTTAAACAGCTTTCATAAGCGGTGTTCTCTAAAGAATACTTGGTATTAAGTGGCAAGACAAAATCACAAATACTGAAGTATTGGAAAGCTTGGGTTGTGTTGACAGTTTGTTCCATGCTCAGTCTTCTGAGACTTAGATAGGACACACTAGGAGGATGGACGATGGTAGAATACCAAAGGACATCTTTTTTGGTGAATTACAGATGGTTAAATGATCTTGGAGTCGGTACAAAGATGTGTAAGTAGGACACAATTGATATTGCACCTTGGAAGCAAGTTGCCACTGATCGCATTGCATGGAGGGCAAAAATCAGAAATGGAATAAAGACAACAGAGAAAACATACAGGTCACACACAGAGTGTGTCAAACATTAGATGGTGTGTTATGATGGAAATGACCATGTGTTCACATACATACATTGTGGATGAACATTTACGGCATGAATTGGTCTGATCAGTCACATTTGCTGTCACCATGGGTTGTAGTTATTATGCATTTTATAAAGCACAATGTAACAAACTATCATCTGCCAAGACAGCAAGGTGCCAGAAATATAGTCTAAAGCTGGTGCTTTCCCTTCTTGAATTCAGATACAATCACTTTTGTCTTTTGGTTATGTTTAGAATTTGTCATAGACATGTAATATATAATGCTTTAATTTTTATTGTCTTGCTTGTTGTTAGCATCCAAGCTAGACACTGATAATGTTGGCAGGAAGATTGTGTTAAACAGTGCTCTTTTTGTGTCATTGAGTACATGTTTGTTCCGCAATACTAAGCTAAGTGGGAATCACAGCATCTAGGCTGCCAAAAAGACGGTGCATATTACAAACTCTATAGAAGAGAACTCGTAACAATCTTCAGGCTGCAGACAGGATACAATTGACTGAAATACTACATGTTTAATAAACAAAATATACAAGATACTGATGGTTGTAACAGTGGAACTGGTAAAATACCAGCTAAACATTTGTTGCAAGAGAGTCAAACATACACAGATGGAGAAATTTATTTTTTCCCACAACTGCTCCATTTGAAGACAAACTCTATGGTGGTAACAACAAGCTAAAGTTGACTGCTGCTTTTTTAAAAATATATACATGTTGATGTCTGAAGGTCTTTAAATCAGATGGCAAATCAGATAGAGAGATGGAGACAAGAACTAAACAAGCCAATAATGTTACATATCAAATTACACCCATCCTGAAACATCCAGCTATTTCCATGGAAATTAAGAAGAACATTATAAATGCAATATTTATACCAACGTTTTGCTTTCAATGCCAAACATGGGCACTAACTAAAGAACAAGAAAAAAAAACAACTCACTACTTGTGAAATGAAATGCCAGAGAACAGCACAAACAAATCAGAACAGGACCATATTAGAAATCAGGAGATCTATAAAACAGTTGGAGCAACACCAGTTGTTAAATTCATCGATAGACAAAAACTTAACTGGTTCGGCCATCTAGTGAGAATGAACACAATGTTGTCTGCAGCAAGAGCATACACCATGAAAATGGAAACATCAAAGCACAGGGGAAGACCCCAGAAAAGATGGATCGACTGAGCCATCAACATCTTAAAAACCCACATCTCGGCATATCAAATGACCAAGCGAGCCCTAGTTCAGAAGCTAATCATCAAACAAGCCTGTGACGTCTAATGACATAGAGCAGTGAAGGACAAAAGACAGAAGAGATGTCTGAAGGTGTGCAAAGAAAAAAAAAAAGAATAACATGTGCCACACTTACCTCTTGCTGTGACAATGCCATACACTTTCTGAAAGAATAACACGTGCCACACTTACCTCTTGCTGTGACAATGCCATACACTTTCTGAAAGAATAACATGTGCCACACTTACCTCTTGCTGTGACAATGCCATACACTTTCTGAAAGAATAACACGTGCCACACTTACCTCTTGCTGTGACAATGCCATACACTTTCTGTTTATACGCATTTAGCCTGTCCCAAGCAAACGTATACTTCAAATTTGGGTCTGCTTCGAACAATTTCTTGATCTCAACTCCCTGAACGGAGACTCTCAAGTGCACTAAAGAAAGTGTGTGTGGAATTCTGCTTGGAGTCATCTGAATCATTATAAGGGACATGTAGCCTGAAGATTCTGAACTGTGATAGACTAGATGAACATCAGTGCCAGGAACGTTCAAACTTTCTTGTAAAACCTGAGAACAGTCATTGCAAATAAAGTGGGTATTTACTTGTGGCAGTGTTTGTTTGTGAAAATATTTACTTGTGGAAGTGTTTACTATTACTGGTGGAATACAGGTCAATGTATGTAATGGTGGATGTATGTAATGGTGGATGTATGTAATGGTGGATGTATGTAATGGTGGATGTATGTACTGGTGGATGTATGTAATGGTGGATGTATGTAATGGTGGATGTATGTACTGGTGGATGTATGTAATGGTGGATGTATGTAATGGTGGATGTATGTAATGGTGGATGTATGTAATGGTGGATGTATGTAATGGTGGATGTATGTAATGGTGGATGTATGTAATGGTGGATGTATGTAATGGTGGATGTATGTAATGGTGGATGTATGTAATGGTGGATGTATGTAATGGTGGATGTATGTAATGGTGGATGTATGTAATGGTGGATGTATGTAATGGTGGATGTATGTAATGGTGGATGTATGTAATGGTGGATGTATGTAATGGTGGATGTATGTAATGGTGGATGTATGTAATGGTGGATGTATGTAATGGTGGATGTATGTAATGGTGGATGTATGTACTGGTGGATGTATGTACTGGTGGATGTATGTACTGGTGGATGTATGTACTGGTGGATGTATGTAATGGTGGATGTATGTAATGGTGGATGTATGTAATGGTGGATGTATGTAATGGTGGATGTATGTACTGGTGGATGTATGTACTGGTGGATGTATGTAATGGTGGATGTATGTACTGGTGGATGTATGTACTGGTGGATGTATGTACTGGTGGATGTATGTCCTGGTGGATGTATGTCCTGGTGGATGTATGTCCTGGTGGATGTATGTACTGGTGGATGTATGTACTGGTGGATGTATGTAATGGTGGATGTATGTAATGGTGGATGTATGTAATGGTGGATGTATGTAATGGTGGATGTATGTAATGGTGGATGTATGTAATGGTGGATGTATGTAATGGTGGATGTATGTAATGGTGGATGTATGTAATGGTGGATGTATGTAATGGTGGATGTATGTAATGGTGGATGTATGTAATGGTGGATGTATGTAATGGTGGATGTATGTAATGGTGGATGTATGTAATGGTGGATGTATGTACTGGTGGATGTATGTAATGGTGGATGTATGTAATGGTGGATGTATGTAATGGTGGATGTATGTACTGGTGGATGTATGTACTGGTGGATGTATGTACTGGTGGATGTATGTACTGGTGGATGTATGTACTGGTGGATGTATGTACTGGTGGATGTATGTACTGGTGGATGTATGTACTGGTGGATGTATGTACTGGTGGATGTATGTAATGGTGGATGTATGTAATGGTGGATGTATGTACTGGTGGATGTATGTAATGGTGGATGTATGTACTGGTGGATGTATGTAATGGTGGATGTATGTACTGGTGGATGTATGTACTGGTGGATGTATGTAATGGTGGATGTATGTACTGGTGGATGTATGTACTGGTGGATGTATGTACTGGTGGATGCATGTAATGGTGGATGCATGTAATGGTGGATGCATGTAATGGTGGATGCATGTAATGGTGGATGTATGTAATGGTGGATGTATGTAATGGTGGATGTATGTACTGGTGGATGTATGTACTGGTGGATGTATGTACTGGTGGATGTATGTACTGGTGGATGTATGTACTGGTGGATGTATGTACTGGTGGATGTATGTACTGGTGGATGTATGTACTGGTGGATGTATGTACTGGTGGATGTATGTAATGGTGGATGTATGTAATGGTGGATGTATGTAATGGTGGATGTATGTAATGGTGGATGTATGTACTGGTGGATGTATGTACTGGTGGATGTATGTACTGGTGGATGTATGTAATGGTGGATGTATGTAATGGTGGATGTATGTACTGGTGGATGTATGTAATGGTGGATGTATGTACTGGTGGATGTATGTACTGGTGGATGTATGTAATGGTGGATGTATGTAATGGTGGATGTATGTAATGGTGGATGTATGTACTGGTGGATGTATGTACTGGTGGATGTATGTACTGGTGGATGTATGTAATGGTGGATGTATGTAATGGTGGATGTATGTAATGGTGGATGTATGTACTGGTGGATGTATGTAATGGTGGATGTATGTACTGGTGGATGTATGTACTGGTGGATGTATGTACTGGTGGATGTATGTACTGGTGGATGTATGTAATGGTGGATGTATGTACTGGTGGATGTATGTACTGGTGGATGTATGTACTGGTGGATGTATGTACTGGTGGATGTATGTACTGGTGGATGTATGTACTGGTGGATGTATGTACTGGTGGATGTATGTACTGGTGGATGTATGTACTGGTGGATGTATGTAATGGTGGATGTATGTACTGGTGGATGTATGTAATGGTGGATGTATGTACTGGTGGATGTATGTACTGGTGGATGTATGTACTGGTGGATGTATGTACTGGTGGATGTATGTACTGGTGGATGTATGTAATGGTGGATGTATGTACTGGTGGATGTATGTACTGGTGGATGTATGTACTGGTGGATGTATGTAATGGTGGATGTATGTACTGGTGGATGTATGTACTGGTGGATGTATGTACTGGTGGATGTATGTACTGGTGGATGTATGTAATGGTGGATGTATGTACTGGTGGATGTATGTACTGGTGGATGTATGTACTGGTGGATGTATGTACTGGTGGATGTATGTACTGGTGGATGTATGTACTGGTGGATGTATGTAATGGTGGATGTATGTAATGGTGGATGTATGTAATGGTGGATGTATGTAATGGTGGATGTATGTAATGGTGGATGTATGTACTGGTGGATGTATGTAATGGTGGATGTATGTACTGGTGGATGTATGTAATGGTGGATGTATGTAATGGTGGATGTATGTAATGGTGGATGTATGTAATGGTGGATGTATGTACTGGTGAAAGTATGAACTGGTGGATGTATGTAATGGTGGATGTATGTAATGGTGGATGTATGTACTGGTGGATGTATGTACTGGTGGATGTATGTAATGGTGGATGTATGTACTGGTGAAAGTATGAACTGGTGGATGTATGTAATGGTGGATGTATGTAATGGTGGATGTATGTAATGGTGGATGTATGTACTGGTGGATGTATGTAATGGTGGATGTATGTACTGGTGGATGTATGTAATGGTGGATGTATGTAATGGTGGATGTATGTAATGGTGGATGTATGTAATGGTGGATGTATGTACTGGTGGATGTATGTACTGGTGGATGTATGTACTGGTGGATGTATGTACTGGTGGATGTATGTACTGGTGGATGTATGTAATGGTGGATGTATGTAATGGTGGATGTATGTACTGGTGGATGTATGTAATGGTGGATGTATGTAATGGTGGATGTATGTACTGGTGGATGTATGTAATGGTGGATGTATGTACTGGTGGATGTATGTAATGGTGGATGTATGTACTGGTGGATGTATGTAATGGTGGATGTATGTAATGGTGGATGTATGTAATGGTGGATGTATGTACTGGTGGATGTATGTAATGGTGGATGTATGTAATGGTGGATGTATGTACTGGTGGATGTATGTACTGGTGGATGTATGTACTGGTGGATGTATGTACTGGTGGATGTATGTACTGGTGGATGTATGTACTGGTGGATGTATGTAATGGTGGATGTATGTAATGGTGGATGTATGTACTGGTGGATGTATGTAATGGTGGATGTATGTAATGGTGGATGTATGTAATGGTGGATGTATGTACTGGTGGATGTATGTAATGGTGGATGTATGTAATGGTGGATGTATGTAATGGTGGATGTATGTAATGGTGGATGTATGTAATGGTGGATGTATGTAATGGTGGATGTATGTAATGGTGGATGTATGTAATGGTGGATGTATGTGCTAGTGTCAATGATTTTATCCAAAAACTAAAAGGATCAATACAGCAGCCATGATGAATGTGCAAAATGGTGTTTTGCTTCATTAATTCACAAAAAGTCACTTGATAATCATCCAGCGGCCTGTCCTCTGTACAACTCTGACCTTCCCCCCCCCACACACACAAGTCTTTCACAATTTCTCTTTCATATGCCTCTAGTGCTCTCATGCGTGCATTATCTTTCACATCTGTGCTGCAGTCTTGTCTTCCCTTCTCCTTCTCTATCTTTCTGGTATACTTACCTTCATAACTATCTTTTGTAAACTTTCATGGCTATTTACATGTTCATTTTCCCCATTTTTATTTTTATTTTTCAAAAACTCTCATGTGCACTGTCTTCCTTGGTTGATATTGAAGTGTACCAAAACCTCTCATGTGCACTGTCTTCCTTGGTTGATATTGAAGTGTACCAACTGTGAACGCATCGACACTGTCCCTACTTGTGACCATGCTTGTTGTTGAAACAAATTGATGCCAAATGTCAAAACGACAAATATTATGGCATGGAAAAAAAAAACAAGGGGCCATGATGCAGTCTGGATATCAAAGCTTGTTTCAACTGTCAGTTTTAGTGGTGGCGTCTTATTCATGTAGTTTTCAGGGAGGGTGTGCTGAAAGTGTCATGAGCGTGGCTGGACGGGGATTTGATGCTCGTGTTCATCATCAGTTAACAGAGGAAAAGATTGGGCACCTATTCCTCTGTACATTCAGGCCTACACAATGTAATGATCCTATCACATCACAGACCCCTTTCAGTGAGCACACAATTTGTGTCTGTGCTGCTGACTTGAGTACTCAATGTTTGAGTGGGCTGATGGAGTCACACACACAACTAGAGACCAGCACCAAATCATGACTAAGGAAATGCTACTAGACTGACAACAACTGCAACCAGGTCATCAGACCGCAGTGTAAGTTAGCTTCCAGCAGCACAAAGATGTCAAAATCATACATGATCTTCTGAATTACAGATGCACGTTGGGTGGTAATTCTGCAGTACCAGCATCTGATGTGTTTTACCTCTCTCTCTGCTCCCAACATAATGCTTCCTTCCTTAGTTCATAACTCCATATTCTTCTTCCTTTGCACCACTGATTCTTTCTGACTTCTAAAAGCATCAACAACAGGGCTTGAACATGTTGCTTCATCATAAATCTGTACACATTGCTTTCATCCATATAATAAATGTGTGTACAGATTAAACAAACAGTCATCCAGGCTGAGCCAACATGCCAGGAAAGTAGCAGATATGTCCCTAAACCAGACCGTAGGGACGTCCATCTGCCTGGTTCAACCCTAACCTGTACACCAGACAGCTGTTGTTCATAACTGCTAGCCCATAGTGGTTCTGTCACTGAGCACATTAAGGCAGTCAACAAGGGCCTATTGAGCCCACTGATAGGGGTGTCGATCATAGGGAATCAGGCCATACCCATATGCCAGCATTATGTCAAATCAGGGGTCCAGAACTCCTACCAAGATAGAACAGAACATCAGCAAGAAACACTATAAACAGAAAAGTAAAGGACACCTTTCCATGCCATGAGGTGAACTTGGTATATGGTGCTATCCCCACATTTGTATAGATCAGCACATTAACATGCCAGCTGCCTCTACTTCCATGCCATGAGGTGTACTTGGTATATGGTGCTATCCCCACATTTGTATAGAACAATCAGCACATTAACATGCCAGCTGCCTCTACTTCCATGCCATGAGGTGAACTTGGTATATGGTGCTATCCCCACATTTGTATAGATCAGCACATTAACATGCCAGCTGCCTCTACTTCCATGCCATGAGGTGTACTTGGTATATGGTGCTATCCCCACATTTGTATAGAACAATCAGCACATTAACATGCCAGCTGCCTCTACTTCCATGCCATGAGGTGTACTTGGTATATGGTGCTATCCCCACATTTGTATAGAACAATCAGCACATTAACATGCCAGCTGCCTCTACTTCCATGCCATGAGGTGTACTTGGTGTATGGTGCTATCCCCACATTTGTATAGAACAATCAGCACATTAACATGCCAGCTGCCTCTACTTCCATGCCTTCAGGTGTACTTGGTGTATCGTGCTATCCCCACATTTGTATAGAACAATCAGCACATTAACATGCCAGCTGCCTCTACTTCCATGCCATGAGGTGTACTTGGTATATGGTGCTATTCCCCACATTTGTATAGAACAATCAGCACATTAACATGCCAGCTGCCTCTACTTCCATGCCATGAGGTGTACTTGGTGTATGGTGCTATTCCCCACATTTGTATAGAACAATCAGCACATTAACATGCCAGCTGCCTCTACTTCCATGCCTTCAGGTGTATTTGGTATATGGTGCTATCCACACATTTGTATAGAACAATCAGCACATTAACATGCCACCTGTCTCTACTTCCATGCCATGAGGTGTACTTGGTGTATGGTGCTATTCCCCACATTTGTATAGAACAATCAGCACATTAACATGCCAGCTGCCTCTACTTCCATGCCTTCAGGTGTACTTGGTGTATGGTGCTATTCCTCACATTTGTATAGAACAATCAGCACATTAACATGCCAGCTGCCTCTACTTCCATGCCTTCAGGTGTACTTGGTGTATGGTGCTATTCCCCACATTTGTATAGAACAATCAGCACATTAACATGCCACCTGTCTCTACTTCCATGCCATGAGGTGTACTTGGTGTATGGTGCTATCCCCACATTTGTATAGAACAATCAGCACATTAACATGCCACCTGTCTCTACTTCCTTGCCATGAGGTGTACTTGGTGTATGGTGCTATTCCCCACATTTGTATAGAACAATCAGCACATTAACATGCCAGCTGCCTCTACTTCTATGCCTTCAGGTGTACTTGGTATATGGTACTATCCCCACATTTGTATAGAACAATCAGCACATTAACATGCCACCTGTCTCTTCTCTACTTCCATGCCATGAGGTGTACTTGGTATATGGTACTATCCCCACATTTGTATAGAACAATCAGCACATTAACATGCCACCTGTCTCTACTTCCATGCCATGAGGTGTACTTGGTGTATGGTGCTATCCCCACGATTGTATAGAACAATCAGCACATTAACATGCCACCTGCCTCTACTTCCCAGAACATTTTCTGGTACCCATTTTAGGCTGGGTTAACTTTGGAGCCCAAAATCCCTCAGTACCCAACAGGTGAAGTGGTCAATTTTTATATTGTAATACTAATGATATTAAAAAAAAAAAAAAACAGGTACAATAATTCTATGGCAAATTTGACTGTAGGGGTGTGAAGTGTCAGTCCTACATGACATTACTCATTGTACAATAACTTCTTGTAGACATCAGTCATTGCACAATAACTTCTAGTGTATATAAATCACCAAGTGCCCTGCCAGCTAGTGTAGGCGTTCATGTCTCTCTACAGATTGCAATCCTTAGTGTTCAGGATCAACTCTACTGATGATATTCCTCCATACTGCTGTCTCAGTCCAACCAGCATCATTTCTGCCTCTCTTCCCCTTGATCTTTCCATTTGTCTTGATGTTCTCCAATGCCTCACTTCTCATCACATGACCACAGAAAGCCATTTGTCTCATTCTTATAGTTGTATATAATGTTCTAGTTTCATTAGCCTCTTTCAGACAATTGTTGTTAGTTACTCTGACAGTCTAAGGAATTTATAACATTCGTCTCAGGAATCACATCTCTGTTGCTTCCAAGGTCTTTCTAATTTGTTCAATTACATTCCAAGATTCACTGAAATACAGCAAATCAGGCTCTATATAGCACTTCAGCACTCTCCTTCTTACTGACAGTGACTTATTGCATAAGATACTACTCATTTTCTTAAATGCAGATTTTGCTTGCCTTATTCTGTTCTTAATCTCTGACCTGACATGCATCTTTCATCTGATGTTATAATTGCCAAGGTATTTAAAATTATCCATTTGGCTAAGCATTTTCCCTTCTATTGTCATTTCACATTTTAGAGTCACCTTTTTCTTTCATATTAGGGACGTTCATTTGAAACCCGTTCCAATGGCTTTATTACAAAAGCATGAAAGAAACATTAACAGGTGTGGTAGAATTAAACAAAGCATTCATTCTGAATGAATTATGCACCATGGGCTGGTCAGAAGAAGTCGCCGTAGGCATTCAGGCAAGCATCCCATTGCTTAAGTAGGCAGCAAATGACGTCCGCAAAAAAAAGGATTGTGGCTGCTAACTGAACCAAGTGTTTACGGCGTTCATTATGTCTGAATCTGTGTGAAATCGTTGCCCCTTGAGAGCTTTTTTAGAGGTCCAAACAAATGAAAATCACATGGTGACAAATCAGGACTATAGCCTGGATGTTGCAGAACTTCCCACTTCTTCCGAGCTAATGCTTCCTGCACAATCTTTGCAACATGCGGGCGAGCATTATCGTGCAACAAAATCACACCGCGAGAAAGCATGCCGGGTCATTTATTCTTGGTAGCTTTTTGCAGCTTGTCTAGTGTTTGCAAGTAGTGGGTAGAGTTGATGTTGACACCAGGTTCTTTAAAATCGGCCAACAATAGCCCTTCATGGTAAAAAAAATGCGCTAAGCATAACCTTACCAGCGACAACCTGTAATTTGAATTTTTTGGCTTTTGGTGATCCAGCATGCTTCCATTGCATGCTCTCTCTTTTGCTGCTCGGCTCAAAGTGGTGACACCATGATTCATCGCCTGCCACTATGCGGAAGAGAAATGCGTCATCCTCCACTCTGTAACGCAGCAAGTGGTTCAAACACCATCCCATGCGTTCCTCTTTTTGGTGGTCGGTCACATCAGTGGTACCCACTATGAACACACCTTCCGATATTGCAGTTTCTTATGAACAACCTTTTGAATTGTCCCAATTGACACATCAAATTCTTTCGCTAGCGAACGTATGCTTCGACAACGGTTCATATGTACTGCTGAATCAATTTTCACGATGGTTTTTTTCTGTTTCAACAATATGCGCTTGACCCGGCCATCGAAGATCTGTCGTGAACTGACATCCTTTCTGAAACATTCATGCCCAGACTGTCACTGTTGTCTTTGACAGACATTTTTTACCGTACGCTGCCTGCATTCTTCGATGAATGTCCACTGGTCGACATCCTTCAAATGAAAGAAACTGAATCACCGCTCTTTGAGCTTCTTTGGATGGATTTTGGATCAACCCGGCCATTTTCTCAACGGTCAGAAACAGAACCTATGCATCATGTAACGATAAGCACATGCTCTTTTATTCATTGGTCAGTACCTATCACATGACTATGACATGATCATGCTCAACGTACACAATTACGCGTGGTGCAGCACAAACGGATTTCAAATGAACGCCCCTTATATAACCATTGTTACTATTTTCTTGATAATCAAGGAGTCCTTTATTTGCACTCTCTATTACTAGTGTCCAACAATTATTGTAGAATTTTTGCATTTTCCACCATCAAAACTGTCATCTTCTTGGCATAAATTGTTTATATTGTTACCTCAGATTAATATTCCTAGCTTCTCTTTTGTCTTTCTCATAAATACTTCACTGTAGAGAGAGAAGCGATCTGGTGACAAAACACATCCCTGTATATTCCTATATGATATATGATCACTTCAGCTGAATGTTGGTTCACTAGGATTCTTGTGTCCTGTACAGAGCTTCCAAGTCTTAACAACTCCCTGCTTCAGCCCCACTGCCTCTCATCCTGAGCAAGACCATTGTCTCATCCCTGTCTCTTAAATCAGTGGTCACAGAGTATTTAAAGGTATTTATATTCTCTGCTTGGTCCATAGACAGACCTTCCTCAGCAGTCATAGAGCCAGCCAAAACATCTGTCTTTTCATTACTTTTCACCGAATTGGAAACTAGACCAGAGAAAAAAAAACCAACAATAGTTCTATTCCAACCATAGATTTCTATAGTCTATAGACTATAGTCCATACAACTATAGCTGCTGCCTAGTGGTGATGTTTGCCGGTCTCTCTGGCTGTGGGGTTACAACACTTTCTCTCTGTAATCCCGTTTATCACGCAGTCTCGTAGCGGGGCAAGAGCTGAGGCGGTTCGACCCCCGCTCGTGACTTGCGGGATACTGAGCCGGCCGCTCAGAAAGCAATGGCAAACTACTGAGCGTAATCTTGCCAAGAGATCAACAGACAGCTGAAAGATGCTGCTGTTGACAGCGATGTCCTGTAAAGGATATGCAAATTTAAAAAAAAAAAAAAAAAAAGTGGTGATGTTTACTCAGGCTTACATTCAAATGTTGTGTTTATATTTTAATATTTTACCTGGGACTCAGGAATGATGGTGCTCCTCTTTGGACAAGCTCCAAGCTGTGTGTGTTGCCAGGTACTCAGCACTACAGGGCGCAGCAGATAGTGATCATGATTGTTGTCCAGGTTGGAACATGTAGTCCCTGCACTCAGCTGAGCTCGGCTTTCCGTGGACATGATAACTGTATCCATGGTAATGATCTGATTCCAAGGAACAAGTACACTGGCAGTTTGTGTCACAAAAGGATCTCGCACAAATTCAAGAGTGACAGAACCACCACCATTGACAAGGATGTCAAATCTGGAAGATAGATTAACACCCAGGATTTATGCATTGTAATACAGATCCATTAACACCCAGGATTTATGCATTGTAATAAAAATCCATTAACACCCAGGATTTATGCATTGTAATAAAGATCCATTAACACCCAGGATTTATGCATCGTAATAAAGATCCATGGAGATCTACATACTTGTTTTGTTACACTCAAGTAAGGCCTTCAACTGTGTTCAGTGTTCAGCATCAGAAATTGTGGAACATTATGAGAGTATGGGGTTTCCAGCACATTTCTTCAACTTAACTGGATCATTATATCATGAACAGCAAGCAGTTGTTAGAGTAGGCAGTGAAAAATAAACTGTTTGAGGAGTGAGGGAAAGTAAGACAGGACTGCATTCCCCCCAACACCTGTTCAACATCTATGCAGAAAATGTAATGAGAAATGTACAAAGATATTGAAACCGGTGACAATTTTGATCCCTTCATAATTGCTTGAAATTCAATGCTAGAAATCAAATTTGCAGTTAGTCCTTTTATTAATCAGTGCGAATGGATTTGAAATATTAATTATTTTTTTCTGAACATCAAAAAATATGAGGGGAAGTCAATAAGTAAGTCACAAATGGCTGTAGAAAAATAACTAAATATGATAACAACTTGAAACAGTTTACATTTATACATACATTGTCCCGTTTATACTCTCGTGAGTAATGTGCTGTGCGCGAGAATTAGTAGCAGTTCTCTCCACATCGGTAACTTACAGGATATGTGAGCAGGTCGCTTAGAAAGCAATGGCAAACTACTGAGCGTAATCTTGCCAAGAAATTAACAATCAGCTGAAAGATGCTGATGTTGACAGCGATGACTTGTAAAGGATATGCGAACAAATAAAAAAATTGTCCCTTTATTTCTCAACATAATTTCCACCAACATTGATGTACTTATCCCATCGTTTTATCAGTCCTTCCAAACCGGCTGCATAGAACTGCATGCTCTGTTTTCTAAACCAAATTTTCACTTCACATTCAACTTCGGCGTCATTCGCGAAATGTCTCCCGCCAAGGTGGGTTTTCAGTGGACCAAAAAGGTGGAAATTGCTGGGGGCTAAGTTAGGCTGTAAGGTGGATGTTCCATAACTTCCCACCTTAGATGGTTAATTTTCTCCTGAGTTAATCAAGCCGTATGTGGTCTGGCATTGTCATAAAGAAGCAACACTCCTCTAGTCAGCAGTCCTGAACGTTTTCTTCAAATTGCATCAAGACGCATCGATAGAACTTCACAGTACGATTCAGAATTTACGTTGTCACCTTTCTTCTTGAAAGTAATTAAAAGCACTCCTTGACAATCCCAGAACACTGTAAGCACAACCTTCCCTGCTGATGGCGTAACCTTGAATCTTTGGACACAAGGCGAAGAAGGATGTTTCCATTGCATTGAAGCACGCTTTGATTCGGGCTGGTAGTCAGTATAAACAGGAAGCATTTCCTTATGAATGTCTTTTGCAGGCAGTCCTTTTGCCCATAAAAAATGCACAACAGCACGTTGCTCTTTGGTTGTACACTCTGTAAGTACAGTCAGCATTTTGTTTATGCACTGCATATGAGACATCTAGCGCCACCTGATGAACGGGAATATAAAGTTCGATGTTGCTGTCAACTAATGACACCTGTAGAAAACACCAACTACATTTACCTGATATCCCACATAACTGTGTGACTTACTTATTGACTCTACCTCATAATAATAATGTCAAAAGACAAAACTTGTCAACCAAAAAATCATAATCAGCAACAAAGAAAAACGTCATAAACTTTGAATATGTTGGCTTCATAATCAGCAACCATGGGGACATTTCATCAGAAGGCAGACATAGATTGGCCATAGCAAATACAGAAGTAAAACAGTTTAATGAGCCGACAGTACAACAACATAGCAAATAAATCAATCAATCATGTGCCATGCTGGAAAGCGTGGGCGGTCATGACTCGCCATTTCACTCGATCACCAGAGTCGTGGATCAGCTCAATGTTTCTGTCTCGACCATGCCATGTGGCCAAGCCATCCAGGTATTTTAACATATTTTACATAGCAAATACAGAAGTTAAACAATTTAATGAGTCGACAGTACAAAAACATAGCAAATACAGAAGTTAAACAGTTCAATGAGCTGACAGTAGAACAACATAGCAATACAGAAGTTAAACAGTTTCAAGATGGCGACGGACGGTCGTGTTGTTTTGTGTTCGTTAACTTTTTTGCGTAGAGGATGGATTTATTCATCTCTTGCGTGTAATTGGTGTGCCAGGATGTAAAACCAGGAGTTTCTACTCAAGATCTGCGCGGGTGCTACGGAGTTCGTGCATCGAGCGAAGCCATCCTTGAGTGAATTTTCAGCAGCGTGTGTGGTTTTCAAAGTCTGTGTTTACGTTTTTTCAACATGGCGGAACAACGTGTGTTCTTCGTGCGGTCTGCAGTCAACATACCGAAGCGGCGGGGTAGCCGCGCAGGGAAAAAGAAGCAAGGTAAGCGTGGAGGTTTGAGGCGTTTTAGACTTAAGTGTCACCGTCTAGGACTCAGGAATATCCGTATTCTATATTGGAACTGTGCCAGTGTAAAACAACGGGGCTCTATTTTAGAAACCCTAGTTTACAGGAACGACATTGTAGCACTTCAGGAGACGAGACTGGGCGATCAGCTACTCCAGATTGCCGGCTTCAAATGTTTCGACAACAGACGACATCTGGGAATGGCGATTCTCGTTCGCGACAGCATGGTGGCGTCAGAGCTAGACATGTCCAGTTGGGACAGTGACGATATACAAATACAGGCGTTGAGAGTTCATTCCAGTATACCATTCGTGGTGGTTAATGTTTATGCCCGCAATGCCAGTGTGGACGCCCAGAAGTGGCAGTGCTTAAGTGGCATATTAGGCCACGAGAGAAATGTTATTTTCTGTGGTGATTTCAACGCTAAAGGCAGATCATGGGGAAACACTTCATCCAATACACAGGGGGAGGAGCTCGAGACTGCACTGGAAACCATCGACCTGGTTTGTATCAACAGTGGCTGTGTCACCAGAACAGCAAGCCGTCCGGGCGATGAGGACAGTGCTATTGATCTGGCGCTAGTTTCACCTTCACTCACTACAGTGTGTAGATGGGGTGTCCTAGGACACCATGGCAGCGACCACCACCCGTGCAGCATACTGGTGGAGAAAGGCAGAACCAGGCAGCACAAGCTAAAGGTAAAGACGTTCCAGTATGACAGTACAGGGCAAGATGTGGTGAGTAAAATAAGACGTGACAAGCGCAGAACGTTTCAGGGCAGGAAAAAAAGCTGGGAGCAGCCACCGCGGTGGAGTTTCGAGGTGGAGAAGGCTTGGGTGAATAAGCGTAGTGCTGTAAGGAGATGGCAAAATGCCAAGAAGAACAGAGCTGGTCATCCTAGTCCCTGCTTGCACTTAGAAAGAGAGATGCACACAAAAGTAAGCTACTTCAAAAAAACTGGTCAAGGTTGTTAAAAGCGAAAAATGGGCAGAGGTGTGTCAAAGGGTAAGCACAGACAAGTCACTGAAATTGTTCTGGCGACTACATAAAAGCATGAGTGGTGTAGTCAAGAATAAGAGCATTTCTGACTTCCAAGGTGCTGACCTCATCTGGCAGAGGACTGACGAGGACAAGGGCAAAGCCCTCTTTGAACGCTACCTTGAGCAAAGCAACCAGACAGACATGGGAGGCCGAAATCTGGCCAAGGAGGTCACCTCAGACAGATGCAAGGCCCAGGACACTTCGGATGAAGACACAGTGACAGTGAAAGAAATCAAGGCTGTGCTTCGACGATCAAAAAACAGTGCTCCAGGTCCTGATGGCATAAGATACGATGACATTAATAGGTGTACCGACAATGAGCTAGAGAAACTAGCAGACATGTACAACAACAGTATAGGGGGTGCTAGCATCAAGGAGGAATGGTTACACAGCTATCTGATTCCCTTGCCGAAGCCTGACAAAGACCACAAAAAAATTCAGGGATATCGAATTATAACCATGCAGAATACAATAGGCAAGCTGCTGGAGAAGGTAATTGCCAAGAAAATATCAAGCCAACTAGAGAGGCAAGGTGTTTTCCCACCCACCCTGGGTGGGTACCGTCCAAAAAGGGAAACCTGGACCAATGCAGCAGTCTTTGCCCAGGATGTCTATGAAGGTTTCCACTCAGGCACTGAAACCGTTGCTGCAGCGATTGATCTTGAGGACGCATACAACAGAGTACCACTGGTTTTTTTAATGTTTCAGCTTCTCGAACTAAACATAAGTCCATTCCTCCTTAGTTGGATCGCTGCAGCCCTCTTCCAACGGAAAGTAGTTTTTAGATGTGGCAGTTGGACTTCGGAACCAACAACAATATATCCTGGCCTACCACAGGGATCACCATTATCTCCGGTACTGTTCAACGCCTACACAGTGAGAATCACCAGTGAGCAGATCACTGGACCTGGCAGGACATTGTCATATGCCGATGATGTTTTAGTGTATCATCAGGGGAAGGATAGAGAGGAGGTTGCTGTGGAACTACAAACCGAACTCAATCGCATACGTACTTGGTGTGATGAAGCTGGGGCAATGGTCAACCCAACAAAGGCAACAGTGACTTGGTTCTCGTTGAATAATCATATTGTCAACACTCCAACACCAACTGTAATGCTGTGTTCAGAGATGGTGGAAAGAACGCAGGCAATGAATTACCTGGGGATACGGTTTGATCGAAGCCTTGCTTATAATGTGCACATAGACCAGGTGATAACAAAGGCCAAGCGGGGTTTGGCAGCGATGCGGGTGATGGCGGCAGCAAACTGTGAGCAGCGCCATCTATGTCTTCTGTACGAGGGGTTGGTCATGTCTGTTTTGGAGTATGCAATGGCAATCCTGACTCTCAGCCATAAGCAGATAGAACGGATGGAAAGGATACAGAATGAAGCTATGCGCATTATTCTTGGATGTACAAGAGATACAGCATGCAGGGCGATGCGCTACCTTCTTGGGTTTCCAACCATTGAAGAGAGAATACAAGATTGCAGGGCACGCGCCTACCTCAGAATTAACGCAAACACACAACATCCACTGCATAGTGAAATTAGGAAGGTGAAGGGCAGCAGGTTAAAAAGAGGACGGTCGTGGATGGGTCAAGCCGAAGACATTCTTCAACAGGTGTGTTCACTTGAGGACTTAGAACCTGGCGAGGAGTGGGTGCAAGTGCCAACAGACTTCTGCACATCCTTTTCAGTTTGCATCCAACTTGACAGACAATGCAGACAAGAAAATCCGGCTGCTGTTGAGGCTGAAGTACAAGCGTTGATTTTCGAGAATTCGCTAGACGGTGACGCGGTCATCTACACAGATGGGTCGGTCGTCCGACATGTGAGAAGCTCATGGGCATTTACAGCTCGGGCCGGAGGGAGAATTGTGAAGGAGGACTCTGGTGCTTTTACTGAAACCACAAGTAGCCTGACCATGGAAGTCATGGCAGTAAGTAAATCAATAACATGGCTCGAGACACAGACATTCACTAGGGCTTGTTTCCTTAGCGACTCAATGAACATGATCAAGAGGATAGAGGAGGGGTCGATCCGAAGAGAATGGTTGCTGCCTCTGGAGCGGTCTCGACTGGCAAAGATTAGTTTCATCTTCGTGCCAGGGCATGCGGGAGTACAAGGAAATGAGCGGGCTGACAAGCTCGCAGGTGAGGCTACTATGGAGGGCGGACGCGCCATGGACCAGGCCGACATTCTGAATGCTCTACGAGAAGTAAGACTTTTGCGAGAACCAAGTGATGACTGTGAATCTACAACAATGGCCAGACTGCGAGAGCAGCAAATTAAAAGAGGTGTGGCCAAACAAGAACACTACGCAGGAAGCCAAAGAAGATTGATAAACCAACACAGAACTGGCGTCGTTAGCCGCTACACGCTGCGGGATTTGCTGAGGAGGGGATCCGAGCACTTATGGACTGAATGGTTCGATGTGCAATGAGGATGATCTGTCGACTAACTAACTAACTAACTAATGAGCCGAAAGTACAACAACAAAGCAATACAGAAGTTAAACAGTTTAATGAACCGACAGTACAACAACATAGCAATACAGAAGTGAAACAGTTTAATGAACTGACAGTACAACAACATAGCAATACAGAAGTGAAACAGTTTAATGAGCTAACAGTACAACAACATAGCAATACAGAAGTGAAACAGTTTAATGAGCCGACAGTACAACAACAAAGCAATACAGAAGTGAAACAGTTTAATGAGCCAACAGTACAACAACATAGCAGTACAGAAGTGAAACAGTTTAATGAGCTAACAGTACAACAACATAGCAATACAGAAGTGAAACAGTTTAATGAGCCGACAGTACAACAACATAGCAATACAGAAGTTAAACAGTTTAATGAGTTAACAGTACAACAACATAGCAATACAAAAGTTAAACAGTTTAATGAGCTAACAGTACAACAACATAGCAATACAGAAGTGAAACAGTTTTATGAGCTAACAGTACAACAACATAGCAATACAGAAATTAAACAGTTGAATGAGCCGACAGTACAACAACATAGCAATACAGAAGTGAAACAGTTTTATGAGCCGAAAGTACAACAACATAGCATTACAGAAATGAAACAGTTTAATGAGCCGACAGTACAACAACATAGCAATACAGAAGTGAAACAGTTTTATGAGCCGACAGTACAACAACACAGCAATACAGAAGTTACACAGTTTTATGAGCCCACAGCACAATAACAGCAGACACATTCAAGCAACATTTGTAAGAACATGTAATCTTGTCTGTGGTAACATATCAATGTGAGCCATGGGCCATTTCACAATTACTAAACTTAAATGTTGCAGAACAATTCTTAGAATACCATAGACCAAGAAGAAGAAGAACAATACTGACATTCTCTACAAGATCTGAGCACTGAAGAAAACTGGATCACAAACATAATGTTTCATAAAGTGACATACTTTGGCCATATTAACTGTCACAGTGGTTAGGACACAAATAGTGATGGAAGGCATGGTTCCAGGAAGAAGAGGCAGTGGTCAACCAGTATGAAGATGGACACAAGACATTGCATAGTTGTTCTTTCCCTTTCCAAGCTTATCACTGGCACTTCACCAAGTCGTGATTCGGCACAACATATACCGATTGGCTGACATTAGTCCCAAGTTGGTAATGTTTCAGCCGTGGGTTTTAGATATGTCGTTGTCAACAGACTCCAACCGAATTCCCAGAGGAAAAAAAGTCGCTTAAAAGTCGACAGGGCCGACTTTATTGCACAGGGTTTTTATCCCATACGGCTCAGTCTCTTTCCGCAGTGTGGTAAGCGTCGCACAAAGCACGAACTACATAGCTCCAGCAACGTACAGCTGATAAATTATTACGCTCATGTTTAAACACAAGTGCCTAGGTGGAGCACCATCATGTGTGCGCATGCAGGATTACAGCTATATGCACAACACAAGTAAGTATATAAAATACACATTTGCCATTTGGCAACCAAGATTGTTTTCAGTATCTCTGAATAACTGAAGATGAACGGACAATTGATTCATACAAAAATTAATATCTCTGCTAAATATAGACACCTAGACTTAAATGAGACTGTCACATTTAATGTTGTCAATTCTGTCCTGTAGGTTAAAAAAATTTTGTTTGGGGAGTGGGGGAGGGTGGGGGTAGATGACAGCAATTTCATTACAATTCCTACATGATTAACAATTGAAATAGTTAACTGCAAATGGGTAGAGGAATTTAATATTTCTATAATTTCGATTTTTCTTTTAACATCTATTAGATTTTCTATTTTTAGATGTTTTGCAGCTTGCCAGATTTCAGCTTACTGAACAAATTTAAATCAGAGAAGTTATTAGAGAAAATATTAGCTGTCTGGACGTGATACATAAATCTGCAATCAAAATTTGTTTGGGCATGTTGTGAAGGAAATAAACTTGAAGACTTAATGATAATTGGCAAACTTGATGGGGGAAAAGCCGGAGGAAATAAAGAGATAAATATCTGAATGGCTTGGCCACATATGGCATAATGACAAGAACATAGGACTGACATGAGACTGGTGGTTGAGTGAGATGGCAAACCATGATCGACCATACTTATTGGCATTCGTTCATTCATTAAATAGCATGTCCTTTGCAGAACCTCGCTCTCATAACAACCTTCTGGAAAAACTCTCAATCATAAGCAAAATGTCTCGCGTCCGATACACCCATCTGAAGATCATCAGCCACATCCTGCACCCATCTTCTCTTTGGCCTTCCTCTTTCTCTCTTCCCAGGCATACACCCCTCCATTATTGTTCTCACCAAACTTTCGTGACGTTTCAAGTGACAAAAATATTTCAATTTTCGTTGTTTTATCATCTTTAATAGCCAGCCTTCTTCAATATTCAAGTCTTGGAGTATGGATGCATTTGTTCTTTTCTTTACCCAAGATATTCTTAGAACTCATCTATAACATTTATATTCAAAGGCTGTTATGTGTCGTTCAGCTTGTTTAGTAAGTGTCCAGGTCTCACAGGCGTATGTTGCAATGGGAAAGATGCATGCTCTTACAAATCTAATTTTTGTAGTTCTGTCTGTCCCACTCCATAATTTATTCAGTTGTTTTAGTCTTTGAAGAGCAATAGATAGTCGTTGTTTAATTTCTTTCATTGTGTCACCATTGTTGGTAATCAATGACCCAAGATATTCAAAATATTCCACCACCTCCAATTTTTCCTCATTAACATATATTTCTTTCTCCATAGTAGTTTTATCTGTATGCATTATCTTTGTTTTGGCTATGTTAAGATACAAGTTGTGATTTTCACTATTCAATTGGGTTGAGGCTATTAGGTTTTCTATACCATCCTATGTTGTTGATAGAAATACTGTATCATCAGCATACCGAATCTCTGGTATGTCATGACCACCGATATTTAGGGCTCCCTGTATTGGCATTGCACATGATAATGGTGATGATAGATTGTAGTGTATTTAGGAGTTAATCAAATTTACAAAATGTATCACTCTTTTTCAAAATTGGTTGGGCAGTTATCTCTATGAAATACCTGGTGGAAGGCAAGGAGATCTTTCCTAGTATTTATCCCTAGTACATCATGCTTCTTCATAGGGAACAATATAAAAGATTAAAAGAATACATAAGGAAATATGTATCAAATGCAAATAGGCTAAAGAAATACACACAGAATGACCCAGATGTTCATATCAGAATGCATCAGAATGACAAAAACAGCTGACTTATGTATAGGTTTATAAATAATGAGCATACATTTCAACATTTTATAGAAAACTTAAATAATTATTACTTGGGCATAGTAATAAAGCATAAGTAAAACAGAGGTAATGACTATAACTAAAGAAGAAAAAGCAACAAGGAATCACCTAAACGAACATCCCTTGAAACAAGTCAAGAGTTTCAAGACCTAGGAAGTATAATATCATCAAATGGCAAATCAGAAGATGAGATCGAAAATATATGCAATAAAGCAAACCAACTCATTGGACAAATAGCATCAATACTAAAGAACAAACATATATCAATAACTACTAAGAAAGCACTTTACAACACAATCTTCCTACCAACTCAACGTTACCAATGCCAAACCTCGACAATGACAGAAAAAGAGAAAAGAAAAATCACACCAACAGAAATGAGATTCCTGAGAAGAATACTCAATGTATCAAGAAGAGATAAGATCAGAAATGAAAAAATCAGGACTAAAGTGGGGGTTGTAGCTGCACTAGATTTTATTAGAAGGCAGCTTGTCAAATGGTTTGGCCATGCAAGTAGGTTACCAACTAACAGTATACTACAACAAGCAATGATGTACGGACCAGAGGGAAGCAGAGGAAGAGGCCGACCACATAAATGATGGACGCAGGCAATAACAGAGTTCATAGGAATATTGATACATGAAGCCCATAAGTGGGCACTCTCCCACTGTTTATACTTCACCTCGACAAAGCAAGATACAAGAAGAACATGGTGAGATGAGATGAGAGTAATAAAGTAAAGTAAAAGACCCCTTTTCACACCATGAGGCATATGGGGTATGTGACATGGGCACTTGATGGTTGATGTGGTCATTACCAAAACCATCACCTTTACTTCCCAGAAAATGTCCAGGTATTAATTTTAGGCCAGATCAGCAGGAAAATATTCCCACCTCAATAGGGATTCAAGGAAATGGCCAGCAATTCAGCAGGCAAGCATGACAGCCACTGCTTTAAGGTGATAACTTAATACTGAACACAGCTTTTAATAATTACTTTCATATTATAGTGCTACAATGTCAATTTGCAATATCAACCACAATAATACTTATGCAGCATCTATTCATATTAAAAATATATTCTTAACTGACAAAAATCACTTACAGTCCTTCCTCTCTTGTGAGAGTGAAACCATAGAGAGGCTGTGTGACAACACCCACTCGAACACCAATAACAGCAGTTTCATCTCGCGTCTGTACTCGTCCTCGAATCACTGATACTTGACTGTTTCAAAGAAGCAATGGAATACGTTATTTAGTCTCCAATAAACAGCAATGTTCAGTTATTGTTTTGCTGCTGCTAATTCAGAAACTAGAACCAATTGTTGCTAGTTTACCTGCTGATGATAACTGCTTTCTGCTTTTGATAAAGTATGATATGTCAATATTATGAAGATGCTTGCGGATCTACAATTGATAGGGAAAACCTTAAGACTTGCAATATAATTATATTGGAAACAACAAGTTGCCATAAAGATTGATAATGAAGTCGGACAATATCAGCCTATTAAGAGAAGTGTGCAACAGGGGTGTGTAATGTCTCCAGATCTTTTTTTCCCTATACAGTGAAAATATTTTCAAAAATTTAGAAGATGTGAGAGGAATCACCATTGGGTGGCGTAATATGAATAACATTAGATATGTGGATGATACAGTATTGATTTCAGACAATGAGCAGGATCTCCAACATTTAGCAGATGCGGTTGTTGCACACAGTGAACAACTTGGGTTAAAATTATTTTATAAGAAGACAGATTATGGTAGTCACTAGGAAGAAAGAAATACCACAATGTAATATATAGGGTGTATTTTTAATGACTGTGCAGTGTTTGAAAATATTGCTGGTCCAAGTTTTGTATTCACCCTCTGTACAGTTCATGCAACATAATAGGTAAATACACAACTTGGACTGGCAATATTTTCAAACACTACACGGTCATTAAAAATACACCCTGTACAAGTAAATGGGAATATTCTTAAACAAGTGAATCAGTACAATTATCTCAAAACAGCCACAACATCTGATGGAAGATGTCTTGAAGAGATTAAACAAGAATCGCCATGGCAAAGGTGGCCTTTAGCGAGATGGAAAACATACAGACCAATAAAAAGTTTGCAACGAGAAAACGAGTGTTGAAGTGCTACATGGAATTTGCACTTTTATATGGATGTGAAGTATGGACAATGAGCAGACAAGCTGAAAAACATGTGATAGACGTGGAAATGTGGTTTCTGAGGAAAATGCAAAGAATATCATGGACAGCCAGAAAAACCCACTGACCAAGTCCTACAAGAAACAAATGAAAACCATAAACAGAGTAGAGCAATTAGCTGTAGGCCGTCACAATTTTTTGGACACTTTATGAGAAGAAATACATTAGAAAACTTGGTGACAAGTGGCAAGATTGAGGGGAAAGAACAAGGGGAAGGCAGAGAAGTAAATACCTGGATGGCTTGGCCACGTGATAAGGTCAAGACAAGAACACTGAGCTGATCCACGACTCTGGTGATCGTGTGAGATGGTGAAACATGACCGCCCACGCTTATCGGGATGGCACATGATGATGATGATAACTGCTTTAATAACTGACCATCAATGATCAGAACAAAATTAAATTAGAGTATTCTTTTTCTCTTTTGCTTCATAGTGAAAATAAAAAACAGCTCTTAAATGAATATTTACATGATTTCTGGAATTCACAAATTAGAATTTTACTTGTCAACACATATAAATGCTATCCATTACCATGCTGGTATTATCACTACCTAAGGACATCACTTCTTTGTTTCTAATCCTCCGGACTGTCTTCTGCTGCAAGATTATTAGTGGTTACAAGAAACATGACAATTAGCCGCCTGTAGCATCTCTAAATTTTAATCAATTTTAGATAAAGTCCTAAAATTATATCTGTCACACATCAATCGGTCAAGGCTGTCGTGATAATCATCCTGTATAGGACATCGTAGAGAATATTTTTAAAATATGCATTTCAGTGCCATATGACATTCATGTGTATGTGTATATACACATATATTCTTAACCTGTATAGTAGGTGAGTGCATTTGCTGATTTTATTCTTAGTATCTGATCATATTGAAGTGCCATCAACCAAATAAAAAAGTCAAGTAGAGACAAGAAATAATAAATATTTGTTCACAATGTTAACTTAGTTGAAAAATTTATTTATTTAATTTTTATTATAATATTTACTCACTGTGTGAGTGCAAGGTATAATAACAATTAAAAACAAGATCAGCTTTACAAGAGAACAATAAAAAAGCAGAGGGTTTTGCAACATGAATTCTATGGCTGCAATGTCTTATTTTTTATGATTATAAATACATTCAGGACAAACCAGGTGGACGTTTAGTCAAACTGCTACTGGAACCATCAGCAGGGAAACTTTGCATCGTTTGAAGAGGAGACATATGAGGAGTATGAGATATGTGCAGTGATGAAAATAAGTATTAAATATGAATGTAATTCTTGTAAAATTAACTTTCTCTACTTCATAATTTCTCTAATATACACAACACAAATATGCAGTACAAATGTTTGCACACATACCTCTCATTGAAGGAATTCCGTGGTGCATCCATTTGCACACTGTTTTCCTCGATTAGAAACCTCATCTTATCCAGAAATGAAGCTGTTGGAGCAGGTGCATTTTTTCTCAGAAGGATTTCCTTGGGGTCTGGTGAGGCCTGGCAGTACTGACTCTTGACACAGGTAGATGTGGTACAACAATCCGAGTCTAGGCAGTCAACCAGGCTGTCTGATGTGTCGAGAATCATAATGGATAGATAAGTTGTAGTGACATATTCAATACACACACAGCTGCAGTGACATACAATACACACTGCTATAGTGACATACAATACACACAGCTGTAGTGACATACAATACCCACAGCTGTAGGGACATACAATACACACAGCTGTAGTGACATTTAATACACACAGCTGTAGTGACATACAATACACACAGCTATAGGGACATACAATACACACAGCTGTAGGGACATACAATACACACAGCTGTAGGAACATACAATACACACAGCTGTAGTGACATACAATACACACAGCTGTAGGGACTTACAATACACACAGCTGTAGGGACTTACGATACAAACAGCTGTAGGAACATAAAATACACACAACTGTAGGGACATACAATACACACGGCTGTAGGGACATACAATACACAGCTGTAGTGACATACAATACACACAGCTGTAGGAACATACAATACACACATCTGTAGTGACATACAATACTCAGCTGTAGTGACATACAATACACACAGCCGTAGGGACATACAATACACAGCTGTAGTGACATACAATACACAGCTGTAGTGACATACAATACACACAGCTGTAGGGACTTACAATACACATAGCTGTAGTGACATACAATACACACAGCTATAGGAGCATACAATACACACAGCTGTAGTGACATACAATACACACAGCTGTAGGAACATACAATACACACAGCTGTAGTGACATTCAATACACACAGCTGTAGTGACATACAATACACACAGCTGTAAGGACATACAATACACACAGCTGTATGGACATACAATACACACGGCTGTAGGGACATACAATACACAGCTGTAGTGACATACAATACACACAGCTGTAGGAACATACAATACAAACAGCTGTAGTGAAACACAGCTGTAGTGACATACAATACACACAGCTGTAGGAACATACAATACACACAGCTGTAGTGACACACAGCTGTAGTGACATACAATACACACAGCTGTAGTGACATTCAATACATACAGACAGCTGTAGTGACATTCAATACACACAGCTGTAGGGACATACAATACACACAGCTGTAGGGACTTACAATACACATAGCTGTAGTGACATACAATACACACAGCTGTAGGGACATACAATACACACAGCTGTAGTGACATACAATACACACAGCTGCAGTGACATACAATACACACAGCTGTAGGGACATACAATACACACAGCTGTAGGGACATACAATACACACAGCTGTAGGGACATACAATACACACAGCTGTAGGGACATATAATACACACAGCTGTAGGGACATACAATACACAGCTGTAGTGACATACAATACACACAGCTGTAGGAACATACAATACACACATCTGTAGCGACATACAATACACACAGCTGTAGTGACACACAGCTGTAGTGACATACAATACACACAGCTGTAGTGACATTCAATACATACAGACAGCTGTAGTGACATTCAATACACACAGCTGTAGGGACATACAATACACACAGCTGTAGGGACTTACAATACACATAGCTGTAGGGACATACAATACACACAGCTGTAGTGACATACAATACACACAGCTGCAGTGACATACAATACACACAGCTGTAGGGATATACAATACACACAGCTGTAGGGACATACAATACACACAGCTGTAGGGACATACAATACACAGCTGTAGGGACATACAATACACACAGCTGTAGGGACATACAATACACACAGCTGTAGTGACATAAAATACACACAGCTGTAGGAACATACAATACACACAGCTGTAGGGACATACAATACACACAGCTGTAGTGACATTCAATACACACAGCTGTAGGGACATACATACAATAAACACAGCTGTAGGGACATACAATACACACAGCTGTAGTGACACACAGCTGTAGTGACATACAATACACACAGCTGTGTAGTGACATACAATACACACAGCTGTAGGGACATACAATACACACAGCTGTAGTGACATACAATACACACAGCTGTAGTGACATACAATACACACAGGTGTAGGGACATACAACACACACAGCTGTAGGAAATAAAATACACACAGCTGTAGGGACATACAATACACAGTTGTAGTGAAATAAAATACACACAGCTGTAGTGCCATACAATACACACAGCTGTAGTGACACACAGCTGCAGTGACATACAATACACACAGCTGTGTTGTCACATACAATACACACAGCTGCAGTCACATACAATACACACAGCTGTAGGGACATACAATATACACAGCTGTAGGGACATACAATACACACAGCTGCAGTCACATACCATACACACAGCTGTAGTGACATACAATACACAGCTGTAGTGAAATAAAATACACACAGCTGTAGTGACATACAATACACACAGCTGTAGTGACATACAATACACACAGCTGTAGTGACATACTACTAATAAATGCCAAACTGACTTTTATCAGCTAAATAAATGATTAGGAAATAACACGTGAAAAACCTCACAATAACATTCTCACAATATTTGTTTAAAACAATTCCAAGAATTTGATGTTGAAACAAGGTACAATTATCATGCAGTTAATAGCATCTGATTATGAATGATTGTGACATTACAAATTCCAAACTCAGCTAATTTAAACATACCATGATCATTATCTAAATTATCGGAACATGATGTTTCCATGGCCAGATCACATGCTTCACCCTTCCAACCGTCTCTGCAGTCACACCTCCAGCCTTCTTTGAATCTTCGACAGTTTCCATGATCATTGCAATCGCCTGGGCAGCCATCTAGAGCAAGGAGAAGACAGCCCAACATGTCATACCTTATTTACTGACATAGCAATGAAAACAAAAATATCAACCACTGACTTGTCACACACTAGCTCTTTAAATAACAAACCTACTTTGATGCGTCCTCTAAAAAGTACTGGAGAGTTTTGGTCATAGACCATAACTTTAAGAAGGGAAAATCCCAACTGCACCTCCCCGCGGTAGAGGATGGAAACACACCACGGTGTGGCTAACACAGCTCTGGGGACCGAGTATCCACCGGAATAAGTGGACAACTCTGCAGCTGAGCAGAGCAGGGCACTCACTTGTCCTGACAGTCGGAAATGGCTGTCAAAGGCAGAGTTAAAAGACCACCATGTGAATGTGGAAGGCAAGGGGAAACCACCACATTATCTTCCCAAGATTTCATGGCGACACACGTTTCAGAAATAGTGAACGACGTTAATGGCTGTTTTAGGACATCCTCGTCCGGTAGGGACAGTCATGAGCCACAGGTGACACCAGACTGTCATCCAGCTACTGATGGCAAAACTAAAACAATAACTAAACTTAATAAATTTAGAGTAGGAACGTGGAATGTTAGGACATTAAATGAGCTAGGAAAGTTAAACAATGTTCTAAGAGAAATGGAAAACATGAAAATGAATATACTAGGCATAAATGAGATGAGATGGAAGGGATCTGGCAAAATTATAACCGACAAACACACAATAATTTATTCTGGAGAGGACACACATGAAAAAGGTGTGGGAATAATATTTGATGAAAATACAGCCAAATCTATGACTGGATACTGGTGCATTTCAGATAGAGTTATAATGGTCAAAATCAAAGGCAAACCAATAGATATAAATATTATACAAGTATATGCACAACAAACAGTAGTGATGAAGATATACAAAACTTTTACGATGAAGTTGAAATGGCAATAGCCCAAATTGGATCACAAGAAATAAAAATAATACTGGGGGATTTTAATGCAAAAGTAGGAAAGGGAAAAATAGAGGATATAGTGGGGAATTACGGTTTAGATACAAGAAATGAAAGAGGAGAGAAACTAATAGAATGGGCAAATATTAATGATATGATAATTGGAAACACATGGTTTAAACACCATAAAAGACGACTATACACATAGAAAAGCCCTGATATGAAAATAGGCAACCAAAATTGACTACATACTTATTAATAAAAGATTTAGAAATGCATTAATTAATGTAAAGACAATGCCTGGTGCTGACGGTAACAGTGATCATGTACCACTATGTGGACAAATAAAAGTAAGATTAAAGAGAGGGGAAAAAATGGTTAAAAACTTGAGACTTAATAAAGAGGTTCTGAAAGTAGATAAAGAAATTCAAAAACAATACAGAGTGACTGTGAAAAATAGGTACAATGCAATAGCTAAAATACAGAGTATAGATGAACAATGGGAAATGTTAAGGGACTCCATTCATCAAACTAGCAAAGAAATATTACCAGAGAGAAGCCAAAAAGCTAAGAAAAAATGGATGAATGAAGAAATCTTAAGGCTGATGGACAAAAGGAAACAGAATAAAAATGACAAACAAGAGTATGCTAAGATAAATAAAGAAATAAGAGATAAATGTGTGAAGGCAAAAGAAAGTTGGTTAAATGAGCAATGCAGAAAAATTGAATTAAATTCCATTAAAGATCAAAAAAGTATGCACAGACAAATCAGCGAGCTCACAGGAAGAAAAATAAGAATAAATACAGGGTGTTTGAAATCAAAAACAGGACAGACTTTATTGGAGGAAGGTGCTATAATGAAGAGGTGGAATGAGTATATAAGAGAATTATATAATGGAGAAAGGGAAGAATTAACAGAAGAAAGTAACTTAGAAGGCCCACCTATTCTAAAAGAAGAAGTCGCTGATGCTATGAAACATATGAAGAAAGGAAAAGCATCTGGGCCAGATGAAATCACAGTAGAAGAATTAGAAGTATTGGAAGAATTTGGGGTAGATATATTAACCAAAATGCTGAATGATATTTACAACAGTGGATATTTACCGAGCGATACGCTGAAATCTGTATTTATAGCAATACCAAAGAGACCAGGAGCACTTGAATGCGAAGATTTTCGTACAATTAACCTCATAAACCATGTTACTAAGCTTCTACTCAGAATTATAATGAGAAGAACAAGAAAGAAAATAAAAATGGAAATTAGTGAAGAACAGTATGGTTTTATGGAAGGAAAGGGTACAAACAATGCAATATATATATTACGAACACTAATAGAAAGATCAATAGAGAAACAAAGAGACATATATTTATGCTTCATAGATTATACTAAGGCATTTGATAAAGTAAAACATGATGAGCTGATTAAAATGTTGGAAGATATCAACATTGATGGGAAAGATTTAAGAATAATAAAGAATATATACTGGAACCAAGTAGCAGCAATTAAAATGGGAAATAAAGAGGGTAGTTACGAACAGATAAAGCTAGGAGTACGACAGGGGTGTGTCTTGTCACCCGATCTCTTCTCCCTGTATAGCGAAGTAATAATGAGAGAGATCAAAGAGAAGCCAGGAATACTAATCGGAGGATATAATATAAACAATATACGCTATGCAGATGACACAGTATTGGTAGCGGATAATGCAACAGACCTACAACAATTGTTGGACAGTGTAGTAACAGAGAGTGCACAGAAAGGACTGTCCTTGAATATCAAGAAAACAGTAACAATGGTGATAGCAAAGAAAATGGGGACGCCAAAATGTGACATAGAAATAGAAGGGGAAATTCTCAACCAAGTGGATAATTTTAAATACCTAGGGGCACTTATAACATCAGATGGAAGATGTACAAAAGAGATTAAGAGCAGAATAGGGCAGGCAAAGACAGCATTTCAGACAATGAAGAGTATCTTATGCAATAAGTCGCTATCAATGAATGTAAGAAAGAGAGTACTAAAATGCTATATAGAACCAGTTTTGCTGTATGGCAGTGAATCTTGGAATGTAAATGAACAAATTAGGAAGAACTTAGAAGCAACAGAGATGTGGTTTTTAAGACGAATGTTGCGAATTCCTTGGACTGCCAGAGTAACTAACAACGATTGCCTGAAAGAGGCTAATGAAACTAGAACACTATATACAACAATAAGAAAGAGACAAACATCTTTCTTTGGTCATGTGATGAGAAGAGAGGCATTAGAGAACATCGTGACAACTGGAAAGATCGAGGGGAAGAGAGGCAGAGGCAGACCAAGAGAAATGATGCTGGACGGACTGAGATGGTGGCATGGAGGAATATCATCAGCAGAGTTGATCCAGAACACCAAAGACCGAGATCTGTGGAGAGCCATGAACGCCTACGCCAGCCGGCACGGCACTTGATGATGATGATGATGACTTTGATGCAAAGTGAGAAAGAAATTATTCTGAATGTAAGCATAATGTAAACACAGATGTCACAAACAATATGTTGCACGTGTGTTTGCCAGGTATAGTTTGCTGCCTCTCATCAGCTGCATACTGCAGTGATTTATCATGTAAAGTGAATAAAGGAATAGTGCTTTAGCTGAAACAATTAAAACACATAGTCACAGGTATTATTCAAAAAGGAAATACAAACAGCCGGGTATGTGTAGCTCCTGCGAAAAGATGAGATATAATAAAAATGGACACAGTGTACATACCTTACAACAGACTTCATAAAGATGAACATAAATATCAGAGTGAATATCCCCCCCAAAAAAGAGACAATCCAAAAAATATATAATAATAAACTAATAAAATAAAAATAGGTATTTAAACGTTGTTTGTTATGTCTTAGCATACTTATTTTAATTATATTATTTTATTATTATATATTTTTTGGATTGTCTCTTTCATTCTGTGATTTATGTTGACCATTACAGAGTCTGTTGTAAGGTATGTACACTGTGTCCATGTTTAGTACATCTCATATTTGCACCTAATTGTTTGTATTTCCTATTGTTATATCCTGCTGCAGCCGTTGCTTCTCTTATTTAATACTGTTCAAATGTGGAACATCTGTTATCCCTGTGGTAATTTCAAATTTAACACAAACTCTTTCTGTTTGCATTTCTTGCAATTCTGGAAGCATAATGACTGAAGTATTGCATGGAATTATTGACAGCACACAACACGTGTTAGGATCTGCTCTTCATGGAGAATAGCAAACTGGAGACATTATAGGTGATAGCTCAATGTGTCAGAAAATTAGCTCTGAGATAAATCAACACAACTTATGCAATGTGGTGCTCCATGAATACAACAAATGAAATGGGGCTGACTGTGGTAAAACTGTGAGAATGCAATGAACAACAGAAAATACAAAAAAGTATAGAAAGTCTGTTCTACATAACCATGATTACAAAGAATAATTTGTGATTGACAGCGTTTATGTAAAGGTGACCTTTCATGATTCCTATTTGTTCTATTATTTACTGTATCCCTGTATACTACGCAGATGCCATGAAGTGAGTCATATTTGCTGTCTTGTGATACTTCTTCTTCTTCTGCGTTCATCCGGAGTTTTTTTTCCAGATGTGATTGCGTTGTGCCTGTTTACAGCAGAGCTGCGTTCTTGCGCTGTTAGGCCGACACATCCAACTTCTGCGGGCATTTGTTGACCGGGTTAACCTTCCCGGGTCTTGTGATACAAATGGTGATTCGTGACAAACATAAGTATTAATTCCTGCTGGATGTTGTCGATGTACACAATCGTTACACCTTTATTCCTTTTGTTCTGGTCATTTTATTTATGCCCCACTCACTTCTCTCCTAGAAGGCTAGATGTCTAATCCACCACCCTATTATCAGGGGAGATTATACCATCCTTATCTTTCATATGTAAAATACTACAATCCATGCTATGGATCAAACAAGGTCTGGTCTGCTTGAGCTAGAGGCAATGTTGTAATATCTGAGCTACTTTTATAACATGTGGTTCTACTTGCTATTTTTGGCAATAATGTAATCAGAATGCTGTACTATGTGCAGCTTCACTAAAAGCAAAAGCAAAAATTGACATTACTGTGCGAACATGTGTATATTTCAGCTTGAAGGATTTATCTAATCATTTTACTTTATGTTGTGTGAATTCTGCAGTATGTACCTGACGAGATGCAGCAAAATATGTCAAGCAATAAATCGTGCAATCTATGGTTTGTGTCTTCGTTATTCAAATTCACTATGGGAAAACACTGTTTTTAGTTTACTTTACTGTGGTCAAAAGACGGTAATTAGCCTATTTTACATATTTTTTAAAATTTTACTTTTCTTAGGTGTGGTTATATAGCTCTAGTAAATTTTTACATATTCATTTTCCAATACTAGTGGAATTTGTGTGAATTTCTTAACCTCTGACTCTGTTCAGCATTAGCAATTGTGGAACATTATAAGAGATATGTGACTTCCAGCACACCTGACCCACTTATGTGAATATTATGAACAACAAAAAGTTTTCAAAGTAGCTTGTGAAAAATCAAAACTAGTGTAAGGTGCATATGGGGAGTAAAACAGGGCTGCACTCTCTCCACATGCCTGTTCAACACCTATGCAGAAAATGTCAGGAGAAAATTAAAAATGATGAGACAGGAGACAATCTTGATCCATTCATAATTGGTGAAAATCCAACTCCAGAACTCAGTATGTAGACTTCCTCTCAAACAGTGCTCAGAGATCAGAAGAGTTGATCTGGTCTGTCAAGAAACAGTCACCATCATCATCGTGATCTTCCACTTTCAAGCAATGTGTTGATGTTCCAGCACCCAATAGGTGACACTGGATAGTGTCATTTCATGTGATTGTTCAATGTCTTTGATGTCGTCAATCCATTTTCTTCTCAAGCACCCTCTTGCTCTTGTAAAAGACCTTCTTTGGTGTAGCGCCAGTGCTGGTAACTGCTGGTGTTTCATTTCAACAAGGTGTCCAAATCTTCTACCATTCAGTATATGTGACGCAAAGTGTTGATCCCACTGTTAGTCTGATAACATCATTTCTTACTCATCTCGGATGGTTAAATTCGCAGCTCTTCTCAGACAGTTGTTGATTTTGTGAAAAGAGATGGGGAAGATCACATTTTGTTGTCTCTTGTATGAGTCCTAGTAAAATTTCACCTATTATTGCAGAGTAAAACATGCCAACCAAAAATCAGTCAACAAAGAAGAAATTGAAAATGTCGCAAACTTAGAATATCTTGGTTTCACAATCAACAGTGGGGACTGTTCACAAGATGTCAGACACAGACTGGCAGTAGCCATGCAGAAGTTAAACAGTTTAAGAACCATCATGGCACAACACCAGCAAACAGATGAAAGTAAAATATTGAGAACATGCATCCTTCCTGTAGCAACATAACGTTTGTGAGTCATGGAACACTTTGCAAATACTAACAAAGAAAATTGGGGCTTCTGAGCTTAAATGTTACAAAAAAAGTTCTTGGAACATTGTGGACCAAGAAGAATACAATACTGCCATTCTACAGGATCTGAACACCAAAGAAAACTGACTCATAAATAGTTCCATGTCTTTGAAACAGAAATACTTTGGTCATACTAAAGGTCACAGTGGTTTGGAAAGAACAGTGGTGGAAGGCATGGGTCCTGGAAGGACAGGCAAGAATCAGCCGGCACGATGATGGACCAAGGACACTGGGAAAGCTGGCAAAGGACTGAGCATCTGTACAGTGGGGATATGATAAGAGCAACTTTCTGTGAGGACCTGTTACATGATGATGATGATGATATATTCACCTGACCCGGAATCTTTGTGAGGTATAATATAGGAATATGTATTTGTTGTTTCTCTGCTGGATGTTAACAAATGTTACCTCAGTTTTGAGAAAAACAAGTTACGTCGGTGGATACATGTAGAAAGAAATCTCTGTACATAATTCAAGAGATAAGATAAAACTGAATATCTAGGAAAACTACTGTAAGAGAAACTACAAACTGAGAGAAGTGAAGCAATGTTAGATGAGGACATCACTAGAAAACACACAAGAGCATACAGTGAAGGTTGTGATGACCTTACAATATAATCCAGGCCATCAGCAGCTCGTCTAGAATAATACATTTCATAATTTACATCAGAATATTAGAATTCAAAAATAAACAAACATAAATTACAGAAAAATTATTGTAAAGAACAGAAATATCAGTGAGATATTTAATGTAATATTTGTGTTCCCTTTAAATGACTGCTTGTTCTAACATGTGTTAATTGTTGCTTCTATTACGTAATAGATGTTGAAGTTGTCTCAATGTATAATTACAAGAAACTTACTTATGGTACAGTGTTTGCCATTCCAGCCTTTGTCACACACACAGGAACCATTATTACAGAAACCGTGCAGGTCGCACCTGTGGTTACATTCTAGGTGGTCACAAAGAGCTCCAGCCCAACCGATGGCACAAACGCACCTCTGATTTTCACATCGTCCATGGATGCACTCCAGTCGGCAGATTTCTGTAGTTTAAGGACAATAATTATTGTTATTATAGAAGCACCTTAATGCTAACATACTGAACTAGCCTCTGGCTCTAATTATTCATTATGCTAGTCCTACATAGATATTATAACTGTGGAAATAAATCTTACAGGCAGACAGCAGTTTTTGATCGTGCCTAATATTCACATTAAACAACAATGTATTGACATATTGACATGGAGCTTTTGGTGAAAGAACACGAGGCTACTATTGCAGATGCTGGATGGAAGATAATTTTTATGAAGTATATATATATATCAATCAATCAATCATGTGCCATGCCAGAAAGCGTGGGCGGTCATGACTCGCGATTTGACTCGATCACCAGTGTCGTCCATATATGTATATATGTATTTATGAGGATATATATACAGTTAATACATAATCTTTTTTTAAATGTTGCATATTCCTTACAGGACATTGCAGTCAACACCAGCATTTTTCAGCTTATGTTGATGGTCTAGGCAAGTTTTACGTTCAGTAGTTTGCCATTGCTTTCTGAACGACCGGCTCACATACCCCTGTAAGTTAATAGTGCAGCATGAACCGCTGCAGATTCTCGCAGCTGCTGTTTTCCTCACATGGATATACAGGATTATGAACAATGTCGTTACCACCTTGCCCAGAGAGACATGATACAGAACACGAAGACAACAATGTAAGTAAATGGTCCTTGTCTGTGCCTTGAGGCTGTTTCTGGTACATAGTACTAGACCTATATTTGTATAGACCAAGTGACACTCCAAGGTTGATGTGTAGACCTATATTTGTATACACCAGGTGTCACTCCACGGTTGATGTGTAGACCTATATTTGTATACACCAGGTGTCACTCCACGGTTGATGTGTCGCCCTATATTTGTATACACCAGGTGGCACTCCACGGTTGATGTGTCGCCCTATATTTGTATAGACCAAGTGACACTCTAAAGTTGATGTGTAGAACTATATTTGTACAGAGCAAGTGTCACTCCACGGTTGTTGTGTCGCCATATATTGGTATAGACCAAGTGACACTCCAAGGTTGATGTGTCGCCCTATATTTGTATAGACCAAGTGACACTCCACGGTTGATGTGTAGACCTATATTTGTATACACCAGGTGGCACTCCATGGTTGATGTGTAGACCTATATTTGTATAGACCAAGTGACACTCCAAGGTTGATGTGTCGCCCTATATTTGTATAAACCAAGTGACACTCCAAGGTTGATGTGTAGACCTATATTTGTACAGACCAAGTGACACTCCACGGTTGATGTGTCACCCTATATTTGTATAGACCAAGTGACACTACAAGGTTGATGTATCGACCTATATTTGTACAGACCAGGTGTCACTCCACAGTTGATGTGTTGCCCTATATTTGTACAAACCAAGTGACACTCCAAGGTTGATGTGTCGCCCTATATTTGTATAGACCAAGTGACACTCCAAGGTTGATGTGTCGCCCTATATTTGTATAGACCAAGTGAAACTCCACGGTTGATGTGTCGCCCTATATTTGTATAGACCAAGTGACACTCCAAAGTTGATGTGTCGCCCTATATTTGTATAGACCAAGTGACACTCCAAGGTTGATGTGTAGACCTATATTTGTACAGACCAAGTGTCACTCCACGGTTGATGTGTAGACCTATATTTGTATACACCAGGTGTCACTCCATGGTTGATGTGTAGACCTATATTTGTACAGACCAGGTGTCACTCCACGGTTGATGTGTAGACCTATATTTGTATACACCAGGTGGCACTCCACAGTTGATGTGTTGCCCTATATTTGTATAAACCAAGTGACACTCCAAGGTTGATGTGTCGCCCTATATTTGTACAGACCAAGTGACACTCCAAGGTTGATGTGTAGAACTATATTTGTACAAAGCAAGTGTCACTCCAAAGTTGATGTGTCGCCCTATATTTGTATAGACCAAGTGACACTCCAAGGTTGATGTGTAGACTTATATTTGTACAGACAAAGTGACACTCCAAGGTTAATGTGTGGCCCCCTATATTTGTATAGACCAAGTGACACTCCAAGTTTGATGTGTGGTCCCCTATATTTGTATAGACCAAGTGACACTCCAAGGTTGATGTGTGGTCCCCTATATTTGTATAAACCAAGTGACACTCCAAGGTTGATGTGTAGACCTATATTTGTACAGACCAAGTGACACTCCAAGGTTGATGTGTGGCCCCCTATATTTGTATAGACCAAGTGACACTCCAAGGTTGATGTGTGGTCCACATTACTTCCCTATAATTGTATAGACCAAGTGACACTCCAAGGTTGATGTGTGACCCCCTATAATTGTATAGACCAAGTGACACTCCAAGGTTGATGTGTGACCCCCTATAATTGTATAGACCAAGTGACACTCCAAGGTTGATGTGTGGTCCACATTACTTCCCTATAATTGTATAGACCAAGTGACACTCCAAGGTTGATGTGTGACCCCCTATAATTGTATAGACCAAGTGACACTCCAAGGTTGATGTGTGGCCCCCTATAATTGTATAGACCAAGTGACACTCCAAGGTTGATGTGTGGTCCACATTACTTCCCTATAATTGTATAGACCAAGTGACACTCCAAGGTTGATGTGTAGACCTATATTTGTATAGACTAAGTGACAATCCAAGGTTGATGTGTGGTCCACATTACTTCCCTATAATTGTATAGACCAAGTGACACTCCAAGGTTGATGTGTGGCCCCCTATAATTGTATAGACCAAGTGACACTCCAAGTTTCATTTGGGCCCCCCATTACTTCCCAGAACATTCCCTGGTACCAGTTTTGGTTGGGTTGACCTGAGACCCTAGGTTAATTTGAGAAAAAAAAATTTGTATTTGAACAAATGACAACTAGACCAGCAGGCATGTTAGTACTGTGCTAGCGTGGTTCCCCATACAGACACACATACCCCATTTTAAAATAACTTTCTTAATAGACCCTTTCCAATTATAATGTAAGCAATGTCTGCTTGTTTCACCATTCTATTTCATCATGTTTCAATAACTAACTGGCTGCTTCATCTCTCAATCAAACTCATCTTAATTCATGAAGTCTGTTTATGGAATATATTCATGGTGTGTGTCTTATAATGCACATAAGTAGTATTTTATGCTGCTAGTAATGTGCATTATTTAGCATTCAAATGCCGACCCCCAAAAAATATTTCATTATTTATATTTTTTTGTGGGCAAAATGCATCTTAGAAATAAAAAACAACAATAAAAGCTATTCATGGCCATCTGCCATTTGAAAGTGCTCATAGTCCTAAACTACTGGATAGGCAAGCTATGGCATTATGTGTATATACATGTGTGTGCTAATGTGCACGACTGTGTATTAACTCATTATTATATAATTTATAAGTTTTATATCGATATTTAGCAGTATTATACAATATATAAATGTATACATCAGTTTATACATGCTTAGCATTAAGAATATTTAAGTCAAACATAACTGAAAAACTTAAAATCAGTTTTATGTCACAGTGCTTTACTTTATGTATTTTACATGAAAACTTTCAAGTGCTTCTGATACTTTTTTTAACCATATAAAATATTACCGCAAATTTGGAAACTACATGTTGCAAAAATAAAATTAATTTTAACTACATGTTTCAAAATTAAAATTCATTTACCAGAAATGAGTAAAATCAAATAAAATATAGAACATCAACACCTGATTAACTACATATCTAACCTGCCAGTCAACTGATGATTTTCTAGAAAAATCTTATAATTACAACTCGATTACTTCTGACCTAACTTAAAAAAAGAGAAGAAGAAAATACAGATGCTTATGACACTTGTCATTTCAGTTAATGCTTTACACTTATAGATGGAATCATAAACCACTTGATGTAGTAATCTGTATCCCAAACATTAACATCAGTTCAACTCTACAAACCTCCACTGTTGTGGTATTTGAACATGTCTAATAAGAATTAATTACATATAAAACATTCAAGAGAAATGAAATACCAGGAAGCAACTTTGGTAATTCATATCTTGTTAAATCATTCAACCAATGTATTCAGTCTTCAATAATGCAACAAAAAAAATTAAGAATAAGCATGCTAAATAACTTAATTATCACACTACTACACCTGGCAACATTCAGTGACAACATATTTTAAACACACTGCAAAATATCTGATGCAAAACATCAATGAAAACAAATGAAGACCTGAAATAAAAACAATTAAAATAAATGTGCATGGAGTATAAATAAGCAATAAAGGTTGGACAAATAAAAACATTAAAATAGTTGCAAGATAAGGAATCAAGCAAGCACATATGCTATATTAGCACACAAGAATATTGCTGGAAAACAAGCATCACCAACCTTGAAGCATTCATGCAGGAACTTTGTAATTAATGTGTAAATTGTGCAGATTGTGTTGTAACAATTATTTCCAAGGTCCAGTGAATGTGGTTTTATCACAGATTATATTCAAGGTTATTACAGTGAGGTATGAAGAGATATGGATATGTTATAACATGAAACATTTGGAAATCACACACAGGAAATATATTTTAGTCAGGAGAAAGCAGTCAATATTTCACTGTGAAAAGAAAGGTGAAGGTTAGAGTTAACTTTAGACCAGAATTCAATGAAAAGTATACATTCACCATAAAAATGTGTAAAATTAATGATATGAGACACAAAACAATATTGCACATTTTAATACCATGGCATGGATCAATACCAACAACAGAATTAATAAGCAGATGAATTTGAAAATCCAATTCTATAATAGAAGGAATGAGATTGTTCTTTCTGAAAAGCCACATTATTAAAGCTGGCATTTGAATTTTAAGAATTTGCAGATGTTGCTGTTGAGAGGTTCAACATGGCAAGTGAAGAAACAAGAATGCTTAAATGGATGAAACCCTTTCCATCCCAGTTCATCAATATTTCTGATCAACATGGACACACTACACTTTACACTGTCTCTGTCATAATTAAAACTGTAAATTTTATTTCAAAATATCAGGATATATTTGTAAGTAAAGGACAATTTTCCATCCCTTGAGGCCATTCGAAATGTACTGCTAACCTCCTATTTGTATAGACTAATTTTCATCTCCTGGGAGTCCATGTTATGTTGAAAACATCCTCACCTAGAGAGGGATGTGAACACATGACCACTAGGCCAGAAGGCTAGCATGCTAGTCACTGCACAACTGCAGCTCTTGATATCATTGTAGAGGCATCTAAAAATAGGCTCTTAATTTCTTTCCATTCATTTAAGCTATTTCTTTCTTTCTAAAAATTCAGCTATTGTTTCCTTGCAAAAGCATCCATTTGTAGCCTACATATTCCATCTATTGATGCTTAAATGCAGAGCCTAGATTATTTCTTCCAAGAGGTGTTATCAGACATGTGTAGCTTTCATGTAACTTAATTAAACATTTATAGCGGTCATGTGTAGTTTCTATGAATATTAAAAAGCCCATTTTATTTCTAATTCAACATCCGTACTACAATAAGAGTTTACCTATCAACCAACACAGGAGAGCAACAAGTCAAAGGCTGTGTTGACCTGGGGCCTAGGCCATTTTTTTTACAAAATCCCTGCCTTGCAGATTCAAATACATGACCACCAGACTGGCAGGCAAGTGTGCTAACCACTGTGTTACAACGGCTTCGAACAGCATAAAGAGCTGTATAAATAATATCTCTCTCCTTCATGTACCAATGAATGTGCCAACAAATACTAGGCACTAAAGGTGCTTAAGTTTATAACACATGTAAGCATTCTTATATTAGATGTGATCCATTAGATGGGTTAAAGTGGAGTTAATTCTGGTCAAAACATACTGACATGTTATGTTGTATGCTGTAATAAGGTACTGAAGCATTCTCACAAAGCAATGAGCCCATGTGGCTGGGCATTAACAACTAACCACATAATATTCCTTGTTTGCTAATTCACAACCTTCACTAGACAGTCTGAGCTATTACACATAGAGTAGCATGTGATTTGGAAAGGTGTGACATCTTCCCACCAACCCGTGGAGGCTACAGAGCTGCGAGTGGGACAAGGTGTAATGCTGCAGTTTTCACCTACAATGTATTTAATGACTTCCACACAGGTGTGAAAACATGTGCAGTGGCAATAGACTTTAAAGGACACACATAACTGGGTGTCTTTTAATGAGCTCTTGCACATGTTCACCTCAAGTGCACCCTCTCTTCATGTGATGGATATTTGCTGCCATTTCAGCAGCAGTTGATGCTAAGGTGTGGTAGCGGTCCATCAAGTCAGTGGCATTGTATCCAGGTGTGTGACATACTTTTGCCCTATCACAAACTTTATTCAACATCTACACACAGAGACAATTACTGAACAACTTGATAGGGAAAGTATAGTAATTCCCTGCATTTATTCTAGTGCATAAACATGGGAAAGTCAGATGAGATTGTCGGCACAAAACAGAAGGAACTTAACCACATCACAGCCCGGTGTATTTTCTCTAAAGCACCGGCCAATTCTATAATAGAAGCAATGAGATTGTTCTTTCTGAAAAGCCACATTATTAAAGCTGGCATAAATATTGTGTGTATACTGGATATGTTGGGATGATGTTGTCTTAACACAGTCGTAATACATGGAAGTTGAACTTGTTGTCAACCTGTGCTTCAAAGAACATGTTGAGCAAATCACAATTAAAATATCTGTGTGTCTGGTAGCAATGAGAGTCATGGTGTCTGCAAACATTGTGCAACATCTGCTTGTCCTTCTGTACCAGACACAGGCCCTTTCAACCACTGACAACATCCTGGCCATTTTCACAAGACAGGTGCAAACTGAAAGACTGGAGAGTGATAGTCACAGGGGAACTAGAAACACCCTGAGTGGCCACGAGATTTCTCGTTGATTTCTCAACCATGACACATACAACCAGGATGCATAGGACATAAGCTTATCTCAAAATTAGTGTTAAAAAGGAGCAACCATTGCATGAAGTAATCAATACAGAAAAAAAAATTGTTACAAAGGGGAAAATCATGAGTATTGCAGGATTAGACTGTCCAACTGGTGTGTGAGTTGTGATTATTCAACAAGAGGTGCAGCAATATGAATCCTATGTCAGTGGATACAGAGGTCAAGGAGCTCATTTTATGATAATTGTGTCAAGGGAACACTGATCTACACACATGGGTCCATTGTTTGGCATGAAAGGTGTCCATGGACCTTCATATCAAACTATCATTACAATCACAAGCAGCATGGCAATGAGTTTTGGCAGTAACAAAGGTACTGTTCTTGCTTGAGTCACTAAACTACACCCACATGATACTACATGATTCCTTGAATATAATCTTGACAACTATGGTCAATCCAGTAAGCAGGCAATGGGATGATTCGCAGAGTACATTTATCTCCTGCCAGTGAATGCAGGTGTTGTGGGTAGTGAAAGAGCAGATAGGCTGACAGGTTCTGCCAATGTATTAGAGAATCAACAAATGGATGAGCTAACATTATGAGTGGCCTTGAGTTTGGCTAACATAAGGACCTTAAACCAAATAAATCAACATTGGTAGTTAGAAATCAAGAGTTTGTATTGAAGAATCACAGTGGCTAAAAAATATTTAAAAAAAACAGAACACAAAATGTGTGAGTAAGCTTTTCAACATCAAACTATCATGGTTAGCTGCTGTATGATTATTACACAGGAGACTGAAGCACCTATAGACATATCTGAATTGCAATGATCATAACCAAACTGAACTGAATCTAAGTCTGAACTAAAGAGTTAATGCCAACTAACAGTGGTCTCTTATTGTATTTTATTTTAAATAATGAGTTTTGTAGTTCATAGTACAATATCTCTCTTGTGCCACTATCCAAACCTGATATGATGCAGCTTGGTAAAGGAGTTATTTAACAAATATTGCCTAGCTTTGCAAATCTCGGGAAGCCAACCACATAAAATTACATATCATTTAATGAATCTAATGTCAAATTATTTGGGGCAATAGGAAAAGGAAAACGAACTCATGCTATGAATGAACTGGAATACATCTCCTACCCTAGGTTATTAAGTGGCTTTTCTATGACATCAAACAGCCTGCAGTGTCTACAGTTGTCAGACTGATAAACTGATGGGTAAGCAGTTCACACATTGGCAGAACTAAAAGGGGGCACATTAACAATGTTTTGAGTAGGCCATCAAAATGCAAATGGCAGAGACAAACAATGTGTTAAAGTTTATGTCTTTATTTATTTTGATAAAGGTTAGTTAGAATACTATTAACCTACAAGAACTATGCTTAAAATTGAAAATATGCTTTTAAAAGATAAAAGAAACATTCTTTTAAAAGACAAAAGTCACCTAACCTTTTTAAAAAATGTTGGCAATCACTGTTAAATAATCTACCTTTAAGATTTATATTTAAGGAATGAATTAGTTGTGTAAACTGTTTTGGAAGTTTACCTGTCTCACAGCTGAACCCAGAAAAATGGCGCTTGCATTCACATCGTCCTGTCTCCACATCATAGAGTCCGTTTCCTGAGCAGTTTTTGGAGCAGAGTTGGGTCACATTGATCTTATCTTCTGAGTTACAGTCTCGGCCCTTAAACCCTCTAAAGCAGCGGCAGGTGCCAAGAACACACGCGCCATTGCCTGAACAATTGGGCATCATACAGTCCACTAGAGTAGACAATAGCAAACAGGTTCATGGCAGGGATACCCAGAACTGACAAATAATGAGGGGAACATTGCTACACCATAATACAACTGCAGTATAAGAACTCAATGAAAAACCATCAAAGGTGGTGAAAAACAAAGATGAGAATTCTGACTCAACAACAATGGTCAGATTGATAATGTTGTTCTATAAATTCAATGACATGTGTGAGTGTGCAAAACATGATTTTGTATGCATAGTCCACATTCTATAATGACTGCAGCAACTGGTAGTCAACATGCAGAGTTTGTTTGGCAACAGACTTGAGGACAAATAAAATATTTTTTTCTTCATGTTTGGAACAACATGTCTGGTGTTGATTGAACTAGGTTCCATCTGTTTAGTCCATGAAAATGTGACAACACCAACTAAAATGTCAAGACATGTGGACAGAGCATATCTTTGATCTTATGATCAGATTAAATTGATTGAGATGGTCTAGTTCACTCAATACTGGCAGAACTTATTGGAACAGGGAATGGCAAGTAGATAAATACCTGGATGACTTGGTCACAAGAACACAGACATGATCCAAGACTCTTGGTGATCCTGTCAGAGGGCATACCATGACCACCCACGCTTATAAGCAAGGCACATGATGATGATGATGATGATTATGATGATGATGACTAAATACTTTATTATATTTTTAAAAAAAAATGATATCTATATGTGCAGATTTATAAAAAAATAATTGCAAATTTTGTCTTTCATGGGGATGAGAAAAGCGGAGAGTGGCTATGGCTGGATAAAACAAATGACTATGGCATACTGAATTTATATGATGATTCCTATGTTGAGAAGAATAACACAGACAACTTTAGAATACTTTCTCATTAATGACATACTTCCTAATAAACAAATAATGTGGCAGCATTGGCTTTCACTGGCTTCTTCACTGGCAGCAACAAATAAACTCATCATAACATTCATCATATGGGGTTGTTTGAAATGACCTTTACTGACTGAATGAAAAGGCTAACCTATAACAAAATATCATAAACAATGATCATGGCCATGCAAGATGTTCAAATGAGAATAAAAGCAGGTAGTTTAGAAAACTTATATAGAAAAAAGCCCATACCTTGATGGAAGATAGTGGGTATGCATGATATTTTAATAAGACTAAGGGCAGGTGACTAAGAAAACCCACAGAGAAATATACAGCCATGTTGACATTATGCTCAGTGTGCTTGCCTACCAAGACAGTGGTCCAGCAGTAACAGGATGAGAGCATCTCTGACTTGTAAGGCCCCAGAGTCCACCTAGCTTCATAAAATTGGTAATGATTGGGAAGGAAAAGTGATCAGGAATGGAACTGGTTACTTCACCTCATTATGCTTCAGCCTCGATTTGGTGAACACTTAACACCCGAACAGCAATATCTGCTATTGGATTACCTCTACCTTTTATATGGAAACAATTTTTAAAATTCACAGATCCAGTATATGAACTCCATGGGAACCACACCTAAATGTTTACTTCTGCCTGGGAATTTACTAGCAACAGCATTATTTGTTCTGGGCATAGAAAACGTAACTTTCTTTGTGACAGACAAGGTACAAATTAGTAGATTAATCAACATACACTGGAAGCTGTGAGTTCTGCAAAATAAGACAACTTGAAAATATTGTATGCTGCCATATAAACTGCTTAAAACTCTAATTTAAATATAAATCACAGTCAACAAAACCTGAATACAATCAGTAAACAAGCCTTTAAAATGCAAAACAATATCTTCTAGATAAATCATCTCACTGTCAATAAACAAGTTTAAAAATGGAAAGAAAGCAGACAACTTAGAATGCTTTCAGGAGAAGAAATGGCATTAAAGATTTGCCACATTTACATTATGAGAAAAACTGGTAACAAGAGTTGAATTGAAGATAATGACATTATGAAATGTCCAAAATTAATAAAAATGATATAGCAATGTCTATCAAGAGGTCACACACAATCAGATGCTTTTACATAACTGAGCATTTGTGTTTATATGTGTCTGTCAGCCCAAATGTACATGTGTATCAGACAGGAACATATCATGTCTCCAACAATATTCCTCACAGGGTGGGCTATTCATAAGCAACAGAAGAAAGTAGATTATGTACACAATGAACTTCTAATAAACAGGATTCATTTTTCAGCTGACATATGCATGAAGAAGTTTAGACTAGTGATATGAACATTTGAAACTCCTTTAACAGTCAACGCTTGCCATACAACTATTCCAGCATGGATCATGAACAGGATAATGTGTTTGCAGTTTTCATTAGCCATCCACAATTTGTCTTGTAGGATTGCTCATGTGGGCCAGAATTCCATTCTGTCTTGTAGGATGTGCTCTAGATGTTGCTTTTATTGCTTCATAGCTGCGAATGGCAGAGTCTCTGAGACCATATTGTGAAGATGTGCTGATTGTATAGTTTCCTGAATTTAAAATCCCAGTCTGTTGGTTTTTAGCTAGCTTGTTGATGCTATCATGCTCTAGTTTGTTTACTTTAGTTTCTTTTCTCCTAATTATTTTCATAGCTGCGTCTTTCCTTTTAATGCTCTGGCATAGATGGGGCTGCCTACAGATTTTACCTTTTCTTGTATGGTTATGCTTCTCACGGAACCAATGGTTACTTTTAGTTACATATGTCTGACTTCTAATTTTCCTACGTATGTCTTTGCTGCTGTTGATCATGAAATTCAGGTGTATTCCATAACGGACCTAACTCCTCTAGGGTAGACCTGCTTTAATATTTTGGCATTTCTTTCCAATATAAACATGGACGACAGGACTGTGTTGGTGATAAATAACACAGAGACAGGCTCAATATAGATTAATGATGAATGATCAAGCAATAAGCTAAATGTCAATCTTCACATGGCTAGATACACAAACATCATGGTAAATATAAGCCAAAATAAATATATACAGATCCCCCCCTACACACACACACACACCCACCCACCCACACACACACACACTCATGAATGTGTACAGGCACACACACACACAGCAGAGTCCCACTTTTGAGACTTTACTTTATGGTTCTTTACTCAGATGTCAACAAATATGTACAGTTTTAACGTGCTTTTGTCAGTCAGCACAAACACAGGGCATAGTGTGATTAATGTAATGGTTTAGCACCAAGCGATCCTCATAATAAGAACATAGGAGAATTATCTACAAGGTCAAGTGGCCAAGTGGGTGATACTGACCACATTATTCATGTAGTGAAGATGGGTCCAGAAAATATGGCTCTATTGCCATAAACCTACCATGTCCAGGATGGAGATGGAAACAGGATTTTTCATCCTTTACTTATAGGAAACTAATATGTACATTCATAAGTGTGATAAAAGTAAAGAATAAATCAACTGAACAAGAATGCCTCATTCCTGATAACAAAATAAGAAAGAATACTTAAATAGTAATTACAGTAACATTTCTGAAAGAATGAAATTGCTTCACAACCCCTTAGTTTTGAATGTTTTTACTAAATGGTACATACAGCATTGTTTGCTCTCTGCTAAAATATTCTGCACTGGAAGGAAGCTTCTATAAATCAGTGGTTTCAAAACAAAAACAAAATATTGTAATGGCTACTTTGACCAAAGAATCTTCAACATGGAACATGATATTGATTGTGACCTTAGACAGCTCATATGATTTTTTTTATCTAACCACTTGTTTCAAGCCTGTATTTTAAAAATTGTTTGCATATCCTTTACAGGACATTGCTGTCAACATCAGCATCTTTCAGCTGATTGTTGATTTCTTGGCAAGATTACACTCAGTAGTTTAAGCCTACATATAGCATGACCATAATTATCGTAACTGTTTACAGTTGTGGTGGACAGTGAACATATTATTCATGAAAGGCAAAGATCAATTATGTTGTCAGAAGAAAGGAAATAGCACATGGTTTATCAGTATGTTGTCGAAATAGATGGCGGTGAGGGAGGAATAGATGAAAAAAAAAAAAAAAAAAGTGCAACTCATAGAAACTGTCCTTGGGGTCTTTGTGGAGTGGAGGGGTCATGTAGCTGCTGATTCACCTGTGTCTACGCTGTTCAAATTTCCTTACCATCTATAACAATAGCTACCACTCCCACATATTCAAAGGTAAAGGATCTCTTTTCACTCCTTGAGGTGTCATTGGTATTTGGTGCTAGCCACATATTTTCAGAACAATCAGCACTCAGTGGGTGATTTGGTCATATCATGCCAGCTACTTTTATTTCCCAGAAAATTATCCTGACACTCATTTTAGACTGGACGACCTGGAGCCTAGGCCAATTTGTTAAAATAATCCCTTCCTCAAAGAGGATTCAAACATATCACCAGTGGGCTTATAGGCAAGCATGTTAGCCACTGAGCCCCTCTCTTGCACATACAGTGTGCCTCTCTCTTGCACATACAGTGTGCCTCTCTCTTGCACATATAGGTCTCCTGAATCTTCTCCTGCCTGACTGGATCTATACTAGTCAACTGGTTACATCACATCAGCCATCATTTAGGTCTATGTCAGGACATCTACATATTTTTGTCCTAATCTTCTTATTTATTGGTCCCTGTGTTCCACCCAAACAAACAAACAAACAAACAAAAACACCTTTTGGCATGCATTTCTAACAATTTATCTCAAGAATTTGGCAATGTATATTTCTTAGACCTGAGACAGGATTCTCTGTGGCAATGAAACATGTGAGGAAAAATATATATATCAATGTTAGGTGGAGTGGAGAATCCACGACACAAGAAACCATGAAGCACCCAGTTAGCTTCCCTTGTAAACATTTAAGTTACTCCTTGGAGACATGGAGAGGTCAAGAAGAGTGGCACACACATATGTTCAACACATAATTACTAACTATAATACTGATGAGATCTTTACAAGTGCATGAAGGAAACACCTGGAACCATGATTGAATTATTGTAAAAAATGCTTCCAGAAAAGTAAGTGTGTTTATATGTGTCTGGACAAGGGAGATAAGCATACATGCAAACATATGTGTGACATCATAAGCAAAAACAACATGTCTGACGCTGTCAAGGTAATTTTCTGGTGAGAGACATGATAGCATGTTCACATTCATGACACACGCTGCTTTCATGATTTCACTGTAGCAATTAACAATCAGGCATGTGCAACCTTTCTCTTTGACTATATGAGTTAATGTTTGCTTGCTGGCCCGGTTGTCATGTGTTCAAATTCCCTTGAAGTGTGGACTAAAAAAAAAAAAAAAAAATTAATCTGGGCTCCTAGGTTGACCTAGCTCAGAGTAGGCACTATAATTTGTTCCAGGAAGTAAAGGCAACCGATTAAGAAAAATTCAAATTATATTTCTTCCAATATTCTCCAAAATTGCTGTAGAGTCCTGGCTATTTAATAGCACATCGTTGGGAGCCTACTTCAGAGTCCTGGCTATTTAAAAGCACATTGTTGGGCGCTATTTAATTGCACATTGGCAGGCACCTACTTTAGAGTTCTGGCTATTTAGTGCCTCCTTTAGAGTTCTGACTATTAAATAGCACATCATTGGGCGCCTACTTTAGAGTTATAGCTATTTAATTGCACATTGGTAGGCACTTACTTTAGAGTTCTGGCTATTTAATAGCACATTGTTGGGTGCCTAATTTAGAGTTCTGGCTATTTAATAGCACATCATTGGGCACCTCCTTTCGTCATCTTGCTAATGAGGGAATGACTGGCCACCTAAACCTGCGTGCACTCAGGCCTACAGAATGTGGTGACCCTAGCACATCACAGACCCATAAAATGTTCCCGCTTGGGGACTTGTTAGTAGCACATTGCTGCTGCCAGAAAATGTAGGCATGGTGGTCTCCTCAGTTTGATTTCAAACATGATTCACTTCATAGTTTGTTGTGTCAGTTTTTGTGTAAGACTGTTATATTCATACTGAGCCTAAGCCTATAAGAAGAATCATCATCATCAAGTGACTTGCCAACTGAGTGGACAACCATGCTTCTCCACATCTTGCAATCTCCAACAGCATCTATCAATTCCTGTGCTGGCATCTTTCCAGAATGTTTTATCCCTGCCTTTCTCTAGCTCATTGCACAAATCTTTCAATTTTCACGACATGTGCAATCCTGGTATGTTTTCTATAGATTTCATTACACCCTAAACACCCTAATGAAAACAAATAAGAGAATCAGAGAACACTACACATCCTTCTCTGACACTGTTCTTTACGCAGGAAAATATACTTACTTAAATTGTTGATTTTTATAGCTGATGATTGCTGTCAACATATGTTCTTTATTAGTCACATATCTTTGTTATCAGTGTTTAATTGTTCCAGTGTTTGATTAATCATTATGTGCCATGCCGGTAAGCGTGGGTGGTCATGCTTCCCCATCTTTCTTGATCACCAGAGTCGTGGATCAGCTCTGTGTTATTGTCCTGACCATGGCATATGGCCAAGCCCTCCAAATATTTACTTCTCTGCTTTCCCTTGTTCTTTTCCCCTCAATATTGCTAGTTGTCACCATTTTCTCTAGTTTATTTTTTCTCATAATGTGCCCAAATAAATTTGACTGTCTACATCTAATTTCTCTAATCAGTTTGCTATTTTCATTTGTCTCTTGTAAGAGTTCCTCATTGGTTTTCCTGTCTGTCCATGGTATTCTTTGCATTTTCCTCAGAAACCACATTTACACAGCCATTAGATGTTTTTCAGCCTGTCTACTCATCGTCCATGTTTCACATCATCACAAAAGTATAGATTCTATGTAGAAATTTAACTTTTTCTCATTGCAATTGACATATTTTTTATTAGTCAGTATATTTTCCATTTTGCAAAAAGCTACCTTTGCCATAGCAATTCTTGTTCTAATCTCTTGAAGGCATCTCCCATTAGATATTATGACTCTTCTGAGATAGTTGTACTGATTCACTTAAGAATATACCGTGGTATTTCTTCTTAGTGACAACAACAATCTGTTTCTTCTTACAATTTAATTCTAACCCTAGTTGTTCACTGTGTATCTATTAATGTTGCAGATCTTGTTCATTGTCTGCAATCAATACTGTATCATCCGCATATCTAATCATATTAATGTTATGTGCCACAATTGTTAATCCTCTCATATCTTCGAAATTTTGAAAAATATGTTCACTGTATAGGGAAAAAATATCTGGAGACATTACATATCCATGTCATACATCTCTTTTAAAAGGCTGATGATGTTGGCCTACTTGACTATCAATCTTTATGGCAGCTTTTTGTTTCCAATATATGTTGTCTACAAGTCCGAGGTCTTTCCTATCAATTTGTAAATCTGAAGCATCTTCATCATGTTGACATGTCGTACTTTATTGAAAGCCTTTGTGTAGTTAATTAAGCAAAGGTTTAGGTCTTTGTTTGCCTCTAACAAAAGTTTGATTAATGTTCTCAACAAGTAAACAGTAATAACTGTAACCTGACCTTCAACGAAGCACATTGTTCTTCCCCTTCAGTTTGTACTTTCTTCCTTACTCTTTGCATGATAATTCTTAACAAAATCTTTGTGATGTGGCCGATTTGTTAATTGTTCGATTTTGATCTCTTTCTAAGGTTCCTGATTTCTTTGAGATTGCAATACATATACGAGGGGAAGTCAATAAGTAAGTCACAAATCGCTGTAGAAAATAACTAAATATGATAACAACTAGAAACCAGTTTATTTGTATACATACATTGTGCCTTTATTTCTCTACATAATCTCCACCAACACTTATGCACTTATCCCATCATTTTATCAGTCCTTCCAAACCAGCTGCATAGAACTGTGTGCTCCGTTTTCTAAACCAAGTTTTCACTTCACACTCAACTTCGGCGTCGTTCGCGAAATGTCTCCTGCCAAGGTGGGTTTTCAGTGGACCAAAAAGGTGGACATTTCTAGGGGCTAAGTTGGGGTGGTAAGGTGGGTGTTCCAGAACTTCCCACCTTAGTTTGTTAATTTTCCGTATGTGGTCTGGCATTGTCTGGGGACCCACCTTGAGCACACTTTCTTAAATTTCAATCGATCATGCATTATGCTGTATGCTGAACCACGTGAGTATCCTATTGCAGATGCTACAGAGTCTATCGTTACTCGCCTGTCACCTCTAATCATCTCGTCCACCTGCTGCGCGGATGCTTCTGTTGCAGTCTCAACAGAATGACCAGATCAGATTTCATCAACAATTTTAGAGCGTCCTTGAGAAAATTTTTTTACCCAGCTATGCACCGCTTTACGGGACAAACATTTGTCAGCATAAACAGGAAGCATTTCTTTATGAATGCCCTTTGCAGGCAGTCCTTTTGCCTACAAAAAAACACACAACAGCACATTGCTCTTTGCTTGTACACTCCGTAAGTACAGTGGCCATTTTCTCTATGCGCTGCACATGAGACACCTAGTGCCACCTGACGAACGGGAATATAAAGTCGATGTTGCTGTCACCTAATGACACCTGTAGAAAACACCAACTACATTTACCTGCCATCCCACAGAACTTTGTGACTTACTTAATGACTCGCTCTCGTATATTTACATTATTCAGGCTGTATCGCTCCAGTATCATATATATATATATTTTAGTTTGGTTATCTCCTTATATTTGATGCTGTAAAATGCTTTTGTGTAGTCTATGAAACATAAGTTTCATGATGCAGGCATTGTTTTTCCACAATGTTGATACATTTCTAGTTTAATCTTGATTTTACTTTTCTCATAATTACTCTCAGTAAAAGCTTAGTCATATGACTATTGTTTTATTATTTGTGTTTTGATTAAAAATACTGTAATATATATATTGTGGCCTTATCGAACATCATATAGTGCTGAACTTGTTTTGATAAAAATAAGCGAAGAATTTAGGCCTAATGTATGTGTGTTCAACACTAACTATTGTATGGAAAGCTGCTGAAGGAAATACAAATGAGAAGGTCAAGATACTTTGGTCAATTTAAAAGACTTAACAATACACTGAAAACCATAAATGGAGGGAAACTGAGGACACAAGAGCTAGAGAGCTTCAATGGTATAAATAGGCAGACAATATCAACATATGGTCAGCAAACAATATCAACATATGGTCAGCAGACAATATCAACATATGGTCAGCAAATGGCCTAGCAGAAGGTTCAATAAAGGTTCAAGACAGAAAAACTGCTGGAGATGGATATGACCACAATCAATGTTGCTGAACTGTCACTGGATTGTAGGAGTGTATGGTGATTACATGTTTCAGATACCATTGTCTTATCCATCTTTGCAAAACAGTATATTATTGAGTTGCTAATGATGAACTAACTAACTTTTGCATGTATATGATGACTGCACTGTTATACATACATCACTAAGTGAACAAATTACGTTGCTGCTGGTTGCAGACATGACTGAGTTATGACATCAGTCTGAAATCCTGGCTATGTATATGCACAGCCAACAACCAATCAAATCGATTAGCAAAATGTCATGTTACAAATACTGATGTCTGAGCGCCTAGAGGTTTCTGTGGAGTGCACTCATGTTAATTCTCCTAACATATAACACATGCACATTTTAATGTGAGAAGCCCGGCTTATGTCACAGTATGTCAGATTATCAACTTTCAGTGACACCATATCATCAATGGTTGGTGGCCCTCTACCATATCCTCCGATCATTGTAGATGTTGACTGTTGTGATCAGCGTGTTCAGAAACTGTTTGAAGATATAGCTGCTTCTCTCTAAGTATCCACACAAAATTCTCTCAATCTCAAAGTAAAACCTGCTCGCAGACATTTCAGATTTCAGAAAAAAGCATCCTGTGGTTCAAGATTTTAATAACTTGATTACTGATTAGTAGACTGAATGGAACCATGGGTTGGATTCCAGGGTTGTTGCACATGCCTGTTGTACGATCAAATTCTTAAATTCCTTGTTTAAAACATATTCTTTCAGCCGTTAATTAGCATTTTCAGTTTCTATCAAATGTAGTGAAGCTGTTAGTAAATGTGTTTCGGCCTCTCATTCATTTTCGCAGCTACCATTAAGTAACCTCTACCTTGTAATGAACACAATAATTTTGATTAATGAGAAAATTAACTTGACAAGTGACAGCAATAAATAATTGCAAATTGTGTAATAACATATAAAATGTGCAATATATAAACATAAATTATATGTTTTGCTGACAGAAAATAATAAAAGTACAACAAATGAGCTGGAATACATGATCATGGGCTTTTGCTAGCACTAGGTGTCCACAAAATTTCACATCCAAGAAACCAAAACTCTGGTCCATCTCTTCACAGACTCTACTGCTGTCTGATCATTTCCACAATTACAAGCCTAATTTTATTGATAAGATTTTCAACATTGAAATAGTTAGCCTAAAGAAATATAAGCATCTAATCCTGGGATTTGATCCACTGAAGTCATGTCTTGTGATGTTAATACACTTGTATTACTAAAATTATAAGCTGCACAGCTTCGACACAAATACTTCCACAAATCTGGAGGCAATGACATTTTGTGACAGCTTCAGAGATGAAACACATAAAGATATGAATATAATTGTGTGTGATGCTTGATTTGTGGATACCAAGTGCTGAAGATGTACTCAAAAGCTTGAAGAGAACGGACATGTAAAAGAAAAACAAAAGACAACCAGTGGGTTACAATATGAACACATACCTATGCCACAGTCAGGTCCCTGGAAACCTTGAAAGCATACACACTGTCCATTGATACAATGTCCATTGCCATTACAGCTTGGCACAGCACACTCTGACTCTCTGAGGTCACACTCCACACCCTTCCAGCCCTGGTTGCATTGACACTGACCTCTGAGATACACACCATTGCCACTGCACAAGAGTGGGCAGACACCTGTAGGTGGCCAAGCAAGTGACTTTTGTGAATTCTTTGTCATATGTACACACATTTCAACTACAGTGTGCTAGACATGACCCTTCTCAAACAACAGTAAAGGCAGATACCAAGAAGATAGTATACCTGTAGCCTGTGAAAACCAATAGATAAAGTTATTATGAATGATTTTCTGTAAAACAGTTTCCACTGTTTATTGAAGTTTAGTGTAATGTTTCCATTGTGGTTATTGAAGCTCAGTGTAATGTTTCCATTGTGGTTAATAAAGTTCAGTATAATGTTTCTATTGGTGTTTCATAATGTGGCACATGTGCTGACAGGACATTCCATAAGCAATGAAGATGTACTTCCTTGTGTGTCATGATACTTCTTATTCCCAGTGCTATTTTAGTAGTGAGTAACATAAAATAAGAGGTATTTGTTCTGCACAAGAACTGCTATAAACTGCATCTCTCTCTCTCCCCCCCCCCTCCCCCCTAAAAAAAATACAGCCTTGTGGCCAGAATTAAGTCAGTCATCTTCTCAAGGCCAATGTCTGATGACATACAATCCCAAACAACAGTGCATTGGTGTCTTTAATTAGATAATACGTGGTATAAAAACCATCATGACTGATTATTTTATGTGAAACAGTAAGAGTGAAGCTGTGCATATTTACACCACACTGTTCCACGTGACCTATACGTCAGGTATATAACAAATAATAAAACAATAGTCATGTGACTAAGCTTTTACTGAAAGTAATTATGAGAAAAGTAAAATCAAGATTAGACTAGAATTGTATCAACATTGTGGAAAAACAATAAATCCTCACCCAACTTGCTTTTACTTTTCACTCTGCACTGTTTCTGTACTGTTATACTAGTACTATTATTACAGTCCTATGTATGTGCATATAATTATTCATCCATCTCAAATGCACAATGACCAGCCAACACTATTACAAACTCACGCATTTTGGATACATCAACCAGAATACTCCTTCTTAGGTGTAAACTTGGCCCATCATTGAATCTTAATTTTCGTACTATTTTCTGCCCTCCTTCGCACCTCATTTTCCTGATGTGTTCACAGACTCATTCATACTCCCCCCCCCTGCCCCGTTCAACCTCAAGGAGAAGTTATAGTAGGGTCCATCACTGGCTCAGAATGATATTCCTGTGACTAGACAGCCACTAAAGTAGCTGAATATGGTTCTACCCTCACAGTCCTATCAATCCGAAGGTGATTTGTCCATGTGGGGTAATGGACGAGTACCCAAAAAAAAAAAGTGTGTCATTGCTTTCTGAACGACCGCTCCCATACCAATACGTTAAAACCAGCGAGACATGGTCTGCTGCCAAATCGGTCACCGCTGTGTTTCGAACACGGGTAAGCGGCATTACGAATCGCGTCCGCAACGCCATGTTATTCTCATTCTGCTTATCATACCTTAATGAAATTACATGTCATCTCCATTGTGTGTGTGTGTGTGTGTGTGTATGTGTGTGTGCGCGCGTGTGCGTGCGTGCTGTGTTTTCTTGTTGTTTATTGAATAAAGGTTTGTTGTAGCAACGTCCTCTATTTTTCTGTAAATGCAATTTGTAAAGTTGCTCGCTAGAGCTATAGAGTTCGTGCTTTCTGCGACGCTTTCTGCGCTGCAGAAAGAGACCGAGCCGTATGGGATAAAACCCGGTGCAATGAAGTCAACCCTGTCAACTTTTAAGCGACTTTTAATATATGACAGGCAAATGGTGCCCCAGGCCAAGACATTACGTAAGGGTCAAAGCCAACAAGCAGCATCCCTTGTATGCAGCTGTAGATTATACCAAGAGACAAAGGTCAGAGAGAGGCAAGTCTTGGAAGGCACAAGCTGAAGACACAGTCAGGTGAGTCAAACAGACAGGATGATGCACAGAGAAGAATGGTATGGCACCGCTAACAAGGAAACATTGCATACGGGACTCAGAATGGGCGGTGGTTGTTAAAAAGTGTCCATGCAACATCTGATAAAAGACTAACTCAAACTCAGCAATGTACATATAAACACCAGCGCATCTGTAGTCAGAGGTCAACAGAGTGGTTGGCATTTATTGCAAAAACAAATGGACACTTTAAAATGGGAACTTTGATAGATAAGCTGCTGCTGCCCCTCTAGGCAGAAAGCTACTTTATGATATAAGTTATGTGATGATGTGATATCAGTTATGTGATATAAGTAATGTGATTTAAGTGATGTGGTGATGTTACAAAGGTGATGTGATATAAGCAATGTGGTGATGATATAAGTGATGTCCTGATGTGATATAAGTGATGTGGTGAAGGTTCTCTTGGATTAGGTGGAAGGTCAAGCTCAACAGATAGAGTATCCACATTTGGAAAGACTTGCCTAGAAGGAAGTGAGTGTGGATGATATTCAAAGCATAGAGCAACAGCCAGGTGAACTTTTAAACAAAATTGCTACTCGATGGGAACACTTCTGTGGCTTTTGAAGAGTGGGAATGTGCTGAGTGTAGTGATGTTGTGGGAATGTGCCGAGTGCAGTGATATTGTGGGAATGTACTGAGTGCAGTGATATTGTGGGAATGTACTGAGTGCAGTGATATTGTGGGAATGTACTGAGTGCAGTGAAGTTGATTCTGACATTTATTATTAAGCTTTCAAATCAAACTGTGTAGGTTTTCCTCCTCTGGTGAGAATGTTATCATGCAGACATGCTGAGCTATTTGCTCACTGTTTAACTTATAGCTTTTTCGACACAATAATTTATATCTCTGAAATTTTACTTTACTCACTTATACTCCATATCCATTGTTTGAGCAACACTTTGTCTGGTTGGATTTAGCACCATGAACCATATATTTGTTTGTCCATGTACAGAAAGTTAACAGCAAATTTAATGTTATGCTACACTTATCCGTATTTCATAACTGTGTTTGTTTGAGTATACACAGAGTAAATTTATTAAAAGCCGTTACCATCAGCGCTTGGTACCGGCCTTGTTAGGGCACTTACACTTTAACAAATGTGTGTGTGTGTGTGTGTGTGTGTGTGTGTGAGAGAGAGAGAAAGAGAGAGAGAGAGAGAGAGAGAGAGAGAGAGAGAGGAGGGAGAGAGGGGAGGGGAGGGAGAGAGAGGGAGGGTGTGTGTGTGTTTGCGCGATCCTACCTATCTACCAGCGAAATCCGTTTCATTTAAAAGAAACTAAAATGGAGTACTATTAATAATAATAATAATAATAATAATAATAATAATAGAAACCTCTAGTGTTTGTCAAGATCGTTCACTTATACCAACACCACCCAACCCTTTTCCTTTGCATGTATACTATACTGTATCAATACTTGTTATGGCTACCATCAGTTGCGATTCTACATAACGCCACAATAAAGAAGGAAACACTGACTGGGGCTGGGAAGGTCAGGCGATTGGAATAGGCGTCGCCAGGGAGAGAGGCAAACATTTATTTAGATACACGCGAGGCGCGAATGTAGACTGGAAGCGATATATCTGATCTTTTGCTGGGGCGGGGGGAATCTCGAAGGATATTAGACGAAGAACAGGAAATGAAGTGTGTTCCCGCGAGATAGCACAATGTTGTTGTTTTTCTGCTTTCGGGTCCTTGTTGAAAACGTTTGAGAAAAAGCAGACTTCGCAAAAATGGTCTGTGCCAACAGCTGGTTTTTGTTTCTGATGACATTGCCTATTCCTTCCATCTATTCCCTTTAAGTAAGGTACTTCCCTTCCTGCTCTCTTCTGAATTCTGACCACAGATGTTCCCGTGTTGAGCGTATTTTCTATCGAAGCCAAAGTGTGCAGCCTTGAGTCGAATCACAAATTAACCACCACTTGTTATGAGCCTTTTACCCCTAAATATCAACATTTGTTTTGATCCATATACCCATAAATGTTGCACTTTCTATGATAAATACAAGTATCACAAGGAATTCTTACAAATCAAATATGGCAATTACTCTATTTATAAAGACCCTAATCTTTCAAACTGCGAATATTACTGTTCAATTGCCAGGCAGCGGCATCTGGTCTATGCATATGAGAACATTTCTTAAACACAGCCAATCCAATTTGATGAAGCCTCAAGAGACGTCCTGTCTCATCTCTGCAGGCACGGCAAATGAAATTCTCCAAAAGTCCTGTTCGCTCGCCCAGGTTTTGATAAAGTATCGCATGTGTTGGATATGACAGCCTTGTGAATTTCTGGGCTGGAGAGTTGGCGACTAAAGAGTTCTCAGTCTGTGAGCGGACAGAAGAAATCTTCCAGTACATCCCATGAGACTACAGAAGTTCAGCTGAAAGAAAGACATGAGATACCCAGGGACACGCGCTCCGTGTGACAACGCAATCGAATCACCGCTAAAAAGAGATCGCAAGAAACGCATAATAGTAAATAATAGCAGTTTCTGACCACGTATTTTGTGTCCACACATTTCAAATGACTGACCTCCCAAATACCAAACAACAATAGTAGTTAGAATTAGACAGACACAGGGATGCTGTTATGTTGCATTAGTGTAGGGTTGCCAGACGTCCGGCAAAGAAAGAACATGTCCTCCTTTTTAGCCTAATGTCCTCTGTCCGGCGGGCAAAGCTAAAAACCTTTAAAATTTCAGGCTTTTTAAATATTTTATGTTATTATTTTTTTTAAATGTATTGTTGTTACAATACCAAAAGACCAATGGACAAGTCCTTCAAGAAACAAATGAAGATCGTAAACTGATTAGAGACATTAGACGTAGACAGTCAAAATCTTTTGGGCATGTTATGAGAAGAAATGATTTGGAGAACTTGGTGACAACTGGTAAGATCGAGGGGAACAGACCAAGGAGAAGACCTAGAAGCAAGTACCTGGATGGCTTGGCCCTGTGGCATGGTCGAGACAGAAACACGGAGCTGATCCACGACTCTGGTGATCGAGTGAGATGGCAGAACATGACCGCCCACGCTTACCGGCATGGCACATGATGGATGGATGGATTATTGTTACAACTTACAATGTATCTACACTCTACCGTGTGTTTACATTCTTTATTAAAACCCATTGCTTAATAATATTTATTTAATTTTCCTATTTATATCAAATGTGAAACACCAATTATTTGTATTTATTTGAATCTAACAGTTGCTCTATTCGGCAACACTAACAATGTTGTAGTCTCTATAGTCAAAATGTTAATGTTATTTCCCGTTCCGGTAGCAGAGACGCCACTTAAAATTGTTTTGTTTTTTTCTTTTTAAATTTGTAATTTTTGCCGCCTATGTTTATAAAAATGGCTTCTACAAAGAGAAAATGCAAATTCTCGAACACTATGAAAAATAAGTTTCCATACTTCGTTGAACGTGCTATAGAAGTAAACAAGGATATACATCTTTGCTTTATTGACTACACAAAGGTGTTTGATAGAGTTAGACATGTCAACATGGTGGATATGCTTGCAGGTCTACAAATTGATGGGAAAGACATTAGACGGATAAAAAACAAATATTGGAAACAACACGCTGCCATAAGTATTGATAATGAAGTGGGACAATATCAACCTATTAAGAGAGGTGTTAGGCAGGGATGTGTAATGTCTCCAGATCTTTTTTCCCTATACAGTGAAAACATTATCAGAAATGTAGAAGATATAAATGAAATCAGCATTGGAGGAAGAAATATCAATAACATTGGATATGCAGATGATACAGTATTGATTGCAGACAATGCAGAGGATCTGCAACAATTAGTAGAAGCGGTTGTTATACACAGTGAGCAGCTGGGGTTGGAATTAAATTGTAAGAAGACAGGCTATGGTCGTCACTGGGAAGAACGAAGTACCACAATGTAATACCACAATGTAATATACAAGTAAATGGGAATATTCTTCAACAAGTGAATCGATATAATTATCTCGGAACAGTCATAACATCTGATGGGAGATGCCTTGAAGAGATTATAACAAGAATCGCGATGGCGAAAGTAGCCTTTAGCAAGATGAAAAACATTCTGACCAATAAAAAGATGTCAATTGAAACGAGAAAAAGAGTGTTGAGGGGGTACATAAAGCATGTTCTTTTGTATGGATGTGAAACTTGGACAATGTGCAGTCAAGCTGAAAAACATTTGATGGCTACAGAAATGTGGTTTCTGAGGAAAATACAAAGATATGGACAGATAGAAAAACCAATGACCAAGTACTACAGGAGACAAATGAAAATCGTAGACTGATTAGAGAAATTAGACGAAGACAGTCTAAATTATTTGGACATGTTATGAGAAGAAATGGATTGGAGAACTTATTAACAACTGGCAAGATCGAGGGGAACAGACCAAGAGGAAGACCGAGAGGAAAATACCTGGATGGCTTGGCCACGTAGCATGGACGAGACAGGAACACTGAGCTGATCCACGACTCTGGTGATCGAGTGAAATGGCGAGTCATGACCGTCCACGCTTTCCGGCATGGCACATTGATTGATTGATTGCTTCGTTGAAGGACGTAACGAGAAAGAGGCAAAGTGTACGATTTGCGATAGCGACAGTTACTTGTCCGTAGCCAAGAAAGGAACTACTGACTAGGAGCGCCATGTTGACAGTGAGAGACATAGAAACCTAATCAAAGTGTCCGCGTCATCTAGCACATTGACGTCTTTTTTTTCCCCCCTAAGTACTCAAATGTGTTGCTGAAAGCGCATGCGGCTGAAGCAATTTTGGCATTTCATACAGTTTTTCATCATCAGTTTTACAACTCGGTGACCTGCACAGCCGGTTTGATGCACACATTATTTGAAGATTCAGAAATTGCTAAAAATATTGCTTGTGCAAAAACAAAGACTGAAGCAATAATAAACCAGTTGATTGGCCCCACCACTGTTGATCAATTGGATAAATCTTTAAGTGGTATTTCATGTTTCGGTCTTTCGACAGATGCTAGCAATCACGGTTCGCAGAAAATATTTCCGATCGTTGTTCAGTACTTCGACTGGAAAGCAGGTGGAATCCAGACTAAGATTCTCGAGTTAGACAACACACCAAATGAAACCTCAGAAACTATATAACAGTATATTTTGAGAACACTCCAAAACCATTATTTGTACTCCAAATGTGTTGCTTTTGCTGGTGACATTGCCAATGTGAATTTTTGAGGCATTAACAGAAGAGAAAGTAGAAATGTGTTCTCGCATTTAAAGGAAGCCTTGAGCAAGCTATTAGTAGGCGTTGGGTGTTCTTTTCTGCACAACTGCATCCAACACGGCGCAGATTTAATGCAGATTGACGTTGAATCTATTGTCTTGAAGATATTCAATTACTTTTCTATATACACTGTCAGAACATAAACTTTAAAGGATATTTGTGACTATGTCAACATTAACTATCAGCAACTACTCTATCACTCTAAAACTAGATGGTTCAGTTTGTTTCCAGCTGTTTACTGCTTTGAAAGAATATTTTCTTTCTTTAAACCAACCACCTGCTATGATAAAAAATTTATTGGCAGCTATTATAAAACTGTACTGATTGTGGGTCTAATCTGGAACGATTTAAATGAAACATTCAAGGAGTCCTCCTTTGTGTCTTATTATGTCCTCCTTTTTGTCTTGTTGTCCTCCTTTTGGTACCCACGTATCTGGCAACCCTACATTAATGTAATTTTAGTTTATACAGTCAGAGATGACTGAGCTACCGTATGACAGTAGACGGTACTACCTGCTTCTGTTAGCGCTGAATGTTGGGCGGCGCTTACCAAACCCGACACCCCACACTGTGCCAATGGCTTCGGGCGGAAGAGCGCAATTGGGAGTGTACAAGCCGTATCCTGATGTGAGAAAATGCAACCTAAAGACTAAATGCCATGGCAGGGGAGACAAGGCTCTAAGCCTTGGTTGATAACTGGTCAATGATCGAAGCTCCGACAGGCGGACAGTTAAAGCATTACATTGCTGATCCGGTGGCTTCTGCAGCTTGTCTTGTTCCAGACGTCTTGGTGTCAACTTTCCTCTGGAGTACACTAGGCAGCCGAGAGAGGGATCATGCTGCATGGGCAACACATGGTCTGTAAATTCTGCGCAGGCTTTGTGTTATGGAGAGATAACCCCATCTACAAACTATCGTCTGTCAAGATGGCAAGGTGTCAGTCAAGTTTATACAGTAAACCTGCAACGAACGCAACAAATCTGACTACAATGTCTATTTCTTCACTTGTGACTTCCATCCATTAAGCTGTCTGTCCGATCAGTCAGTACTGACTTTAGTCATTGTAGAGATCTGCACTGGTTAATATAATCTTAGAGATTGTTGCCATTTGAGAGAACCGTACTGATTGTTGCTATTTCACAGAACCGTACTGATTGTTGCCATTTTACAGAACCGTACTGATTGTTGTCATTTGAGAGAACCGTACTGATTGTTGCCATATTAGAGAACCGTACTGATTGTTGCCATATTAGAGAACCATACTGATTGTTGCCATATTAGAGAACCGTTCTGATTGTTGCCATATTAGAGAACCGTTCTGATTGTTGCCATATTAGAGAACCGATCTGATTGTCGCCATATTAGAGAACCGATCTGATTGTTGCCATATTAGAGAATGATACTGATTGTTGCCATATTAGAGAACCGATCTTATTGTTGCCATATTAGAGAACCGATCTGATTGTTGCCATATTAGAGAATGATACTGATTGTTGCCATATTTGAGAACCATGCTGATTGTTGCCATATTAGAGAACAGTACTGATTGTTGCCTTATTACAGAACCGTACTGATTGTTGCCATATTAGAGAACCATGCTGATTGTTGCCATATTAGAGAACCGTACTGATTGTTGCCATTTGAGAGAACCGTACTGATTGTTGCCAATTTAGTGAGCTGTACTGATAGTTGCCATTTAGAAAAATAATATAGTGATTGTTGCATTTTTGAGAACTGTACTTATTGTTGCCATTTAGAGAAATATAGTGATTGTTGCATTTTAGAGAACTGTACTTATTGTTGCCAATTAGAGAAATATAGTGATTCTTGCATTTTAGAGAACTGTACTTATTGTTGCCAATTAGAGAAATATAGTGATTGATGCATTTTAGAGAAGTGTACATGTTGTTGCCATCTAGAGAAATATAGTGATTGTTGCATTTGAGAGATCTGCACTTATTGTTGCCATTTAGAGGAATTTAGTGATTGTTGCAGTTTAGAGAACTGCACTTATTGTTGTCATTTAGTGAAATATAATGATTGTTGCATTTTAGAGAACTGTACTTATTGTTGCCGATTAGAGAAATATAGTGATTGTTGCATTTTAGAAAACTGTATTTATTGTCGCCATTTAGAAAAAAATTAGTGATTGTAGCATTTTAGAGAACTGTACTTACTGTTGCCAATTAGAGAAATATAGTGATTGTAGCATTTTAGAGAATTGTACATGTTGTTGCCATTTAGAGAAATATAGTGATTGTAGCATTTTTAGAGAAATGTACATGTTGTTGCCATTTAGATAAATTCTGTGATTGTTGCCATTTTAGAGAACTGTACATATTGTTGCCATTTATAGAACCGTACTGACTGTCAACATTTATAGAACTGTGCTGCTTGTTAGTATTTAGAGAACTGTACCGAATGTTGTCATCTTGGAGAAATGTACTTAAACTGACATCCTCGTAGCTTATGGCCGTCGTCCTGTCGTGCGTACGTCTTTGTCATCTGCACTGCGATCGCTATCAAGACAAGTCACCTGAACAAGTCAAGAAGCCTGATACGGGGGAAAATGGCAGGTGGCAAGAACACCAAGAAACAAGCGGTATCAAAAATGTGCAGCGTGGTAGCCGACAAGAAGACAAACTTGGAGAGCATGCTGCTAGCTGCATCAAAGAACCTGAAACTACAGCTATTACTGAAGCTACCACGAGGGAGAAGATCGACAGCCCACCACAGACAAGAGCCAAACCTACTGAGAAGCACAGGGATGAGAAAAACACCAGAGTCGGAAACACTGACTCACCGACAAGCAAGTGGGTTGTCAAGCGTATACAAGTGGAGCTATCAGACGAAGAAATCCTGAAGCAGCTACGAGAAGAGAATCATCGCATCCTATTCATGAAGGCGGAGCGGCTCCTCACCTACTCCAAGATACCTACAACCTTGGCGGTGGTGACGACAGAGGGCAGCGGGATGCCGACCACAGTATCAATCAACAAGAGAATGCAGCAGCCAGAGAGATTCATCCCAAGGATCACTCAATGTTCCAGATCTCAGAGGGCCGGCCACAGCAGAGCAGCATGCCGCAGCAGGACGGAAATCTGCCGGTAGTGCACCGATCACCACGCCTTCAAGGCGTGTCCGCTGGCCAAACTGGACACGGACTTTCGAGCACCCAACAACAAACGAGAGTGCGCCAACTGCCTGGGCAAGAACGGAGCAAGATACTTGGGCTGTCCGTACCTGCAACGACACAGGGACGCCCTAAAGATCGCAATTACCACAAAGACACCATTCAATGAAGCAATGCGTAGGGGCGAGACAGCCACGGGTATATCACAAGCTGAAAGAGAACATCTGCACAAACAGATAGACGAGTTGAAGAAACAAGTAAAGACACTGCTGACGCCGACTCCGACCAGCGACAACGAAAAACTACTGCCGGAAATAAGGGAGATCCAACAGAACATCAAACAAGAGGTGAAACAGATGGTACTGATAAAGAAGGAGAAGGAAGAAATCCTACAACCCATAAAATCAGAGCGAGAACTACAAAAAGCTGAAATTGAGCTTTTCCAAAACAAACCAACAGAAGCCATACAAGAAACCACAGAGAAACCGCAAGAGGAAAACCAAGAGACCAAGCCTGAACCTCAAGCTACAGCCTGCAGCCCAACCGCAACGCCCGAGGCCGACAAGGGGAAACCAATATCTCGCCAGACATCCGAAGAAAACTGAGATGAGCACCCTGACGTCGGCACGACGAAACCCAGGGGGCCTACCTTGGAGGAGTGCCTAGAATCGATAAAATTGGAGGAACGCAGGCACCAGAAATTCAAAAGGCTCTGGGATGAAAGAGAAAAGAAGAAGCCCAAGAAACTCAGGAGACCGGTAGTATACCCAGATAGGTATGCTGACTTAGAGGATGGATCCGACTACACGTACTATATAGAAGACGGAGAGATGATCCCGTGGAGACCGCAGAGGAAAAATCGAATGGCAACAGAAGCTCAAACTCGAAAACAGACGCAAGAAGGAAAATTGAAACGTAGAAAAGCTCCTGCAGAAAATACACAAAAAGGAGGGGGGGGGGGGGGGAACCAAATAAAAAGTCCTTTTACGGACTGCAACCAGTCAAGCCAAACGAGCCAGGAGCCGTCACTAACAAAAGAAACCCCAGAGACAGGAACAAAGGACAGCCGCCGACCATCCCTCAAGCTGACCTCACAGACACACACGCTTACATAACCAGTCCGAGAAAGGACTCACTTGTAAGAGAGCATAAGACAAGAATTCGGGTGAATAAACCCACAAAAGCCACGGACCTCAACAATAACCACAGCTGAAGAGGCAGGTTGAACGAGGCCGAATTTGGAATTTTTGTTTTGAAAATTGGAATTGGAATTGGAAAGCTTATGGCTCTGCGTCAACCATCCATTGTCCAGCTTTTGCCAACTTTGTCTGCTCTCCATTCTTTTACATTCAATAACATCGTTATCTCTCTCTCTCTCTCTCTCTCTCTCTCTCTCTCTCTCTCTCTCTCTCTCTCTCTCTCTCTCTCTCTCTCTCTGTGACAGACCCACTCACTTCTTCAAACATATCTGTCTCCAATTTTCTGCTGCATCTATATTTTGTTTCGCTGTGTGCCTCAGTTAGACTGTAGATACTTTAATACTACTAGTCCTGTCATAAAATGTGCAAATACCCCCATATTTGACTTATCCAATAGCGATGTCTTGTCTGTATGCTTTGGTCTACTGGCATTTATCTTCCTGTGAATTCTACAGCGTGATAATATTATCAAAGCACCTGAATCCTTTTATTCCGATCAAGTTCCGATTACATACAAATTGTAATGCCTTGCTTATTGTGTTGAACTATTTGTCGCCACTCCTTCCAGCTCAAGTGACTTTTTATTTATTTCGTTCGTTTGTATACAACGTAACATGTAGTTAACCCATAGCTTTCCTATCACATCTGTATTCTAATAACATGTATTTTTGTACGAAGGTGCAAGGTTTTGACTAGATGCTGATAAATGACATCTGAATCAACTGGGGCGATCGTTCCTGGCTGTACTGGTGCCAACCATGTCACATTATTTGAGATCTTCAACAACTAAATGTATGAATCTTCGCCCATCCTAATTTCGATGAGAGATAAAGAGTAAAATACATGGGAGGACTGGCGAAAGGAAATAACAGAGAGAAGAACACAGACTCGGGTAGAGACTATGATCGTGTCAGACGGACAGCGTTTATCGGTGCGACTCTGTCAATGCCAAGCTTTGTCCGATGTGTTCTCTAATTCTGTACGTGTGGTCACAGCATGTTAAATAAATCTGGCTTACTCAATAATAGGCACTTCCACAATAAATGTAGCCTTTTAAAAAGTAATGCACTCATGATGTCTATAGTTGTTCTCTCACTTGGATATCTACTCGCAAGCCGTCTGAGACAGAATGACTGGATCTTGCTTGTTAATAACAAGTTGACTTCAGTATTGAACACACACCTCTCCGCAAACCGTCTGCTCACCTAGCTGATAACATAAACACCAGTACATACAGCCGTGTGGCTTCTGAACTCTCCACCTTTTGTGGACAGCTGGAGAAGGTCCATATGCCGCGGCAGGATGCACGTGGTAACACCAATTAGCGCAGCTTGCACCTAGTCTATTCTTAGAACTGTGCTCACCTGGTCTTCAAGAAGATGTTCCCGCTGAGACTACAGTGTTATTTCATGGCGAATGTCCAACAGTACATCTGGCTTGCACCCTGGCCAAAACGGCAAGCAGCAACCATCCAATGGTAGGGTGCATACATCAAATTTATATAGCCACCCCACTGCTGTATGCTTTAAGTACAGGGCTGGTTTCCACGCCTAGAGGCCTACTGGATTTATTGTGCTAGCCCCGGTCCCACACTGTTATTGACAAATGGACACTGCATGGGTGATATGATCAATATCACGCCGGTTGTTTACCTCCCAAAACAATTTCCGATACCCATTTTAGGCTGGGTCGATCTGGGCGGCCCATCAAATGTGTTAAATGGTGGTGGGATTCGAATACACGACCACCGGGCTGGCATACAGCGGCCTAGCCACTGCGCTACAGATTGGATTCGATTATACCATGACCCCTACCCCGTTCAACCTCAAAGAGAAGTTATATTAGGGTCCATCCCTGGCTCAGATTAATAATCCCGTGACTGAGTCAGCCACAAATAACGGCTGACCACGGTTTTACCCACACAGGATATTAATTTGAAGATGATTGTCGTCCAAAGAGGGTAATGCTACCGAAGTTCCTCTTTATATTTTTTATAGCAGGTTTAATCAACACAACAGGTCACGAAGGAAAGGTCAGGGTTCGCGGTTTATTTCCAGGTGTCAAAGGTTAGGCCGACCAATATAGCCCATGGGAGGTGGGAATGTTCTGGAAACCATGAAAGAGAACATCTGCACAAACAGATAGACGAGTTGAAGAAACAAGTAAAGACACTGCTGACGCCGACTCCGACCAGCGACAACGAAAAACTACTGCCGGAAATAAGGGAGATCCAACAGAACATCAAACAAGAGGTGAAACAGATGGTACTGATAAAGAAGGAGAAGGAAGAAATCCTACAACCCATAAAATCAGAGCGAGAACTACAAAAAGCTGAAATTGAGCTTTTCCAAAACAAACCAACAGAAGCCATACAAGAAACCACAGAGAAACCGCAAGAGGAAAACCAAGAGACCAAGCCTGAACCTCAAGCTACAGCCTGCAGCCCAACCGCAACGCCCGAGGCCGACAAGGGGAAACCAATATCTCGCCAGACATCCGAAGAAAACTGAGATGAGCACCCTGACGTCGGCACGACGAAACCCAGGGGGCCTACCTTGGAGGAGTGCCTAGAATCGATACAATTGGAGGAACGCAGGCACCAGAAATTCAAAAGGCTCTGGGATGAAAGAGAAAAGAAGAAGCCCAAGAAACTCAGGAGACCGGTAGTATACCCAGATAGGTATGCTGACTTAGAGGATGGATCCGACTACACGTACTATATAGAAGACGGAGAGATGATCCCGTGGAGACCGCAGAGGAAAAATCGAATGGCAACAGAAGCTCAAACTCGAAAACAGACGCAAGAAGGAAAATTGAAACGTAGAAAAGCTCCTGCAGAAAATACACAAAAAGGAGGGGGGGGGGGGAACCAAATAAAAAGTCCTTTTACGGACTGCAACCAGTCAAGCCAAACGAGCCAGGAGCCGTCACTAACAAAAGAAACCCCAGAGACAGGAACAAAGGACAGCCGCCGACCATCCCTCAAGCTGACCTCACAGACACACACGCTTACATAACCAGTCCGAGAAAGGACTCACTTGTAAGAGAGCATAAGACAAGAATTCGGGTGAATAAACCCACAAAAGCCACGGACCTCAACAATAACCACAGCTGAAGAGGCAGGTTGAACGAGGCCGAATTTGGAATTTTTGTTTTGAAAATTGGAATTGGAATTGGAAAGCTTATGGCTCTGCGTCAACCATCCATTGTCCAGCTTTTGCCAACTTTGTCTGCTCTCCATTCTTTTACATTCAATAACATCGTTATCTCTCTCTCTCTCTCTCTCTCTCTCTCTCTCTCTCTCTCTCTCTCTCTCTCTCTGTGACAGACCCACTCACTTCTTCAAACATATCTGTCTCCAATTTTCTGCTGCATCTATATTTTGTTTCGCTGTGTGCCTCAGTTAGACTGTAGATACTTTAATACTACTAGTCCTGTCATAAAATGTGCAAATACCCCCATATTTGACTTATCCAATAGCGATGTCTTGTCTGTATGCTTTGGTCTACTGGCATTTATCTTCCTGTGAATTCTACAGCGTGATAATATTATCAAAGCACCTGAATCCTTTTATTCCGATCAAGTTCCGATTACATACAAATTGTAATGCCTTGCTTATTGTGTTGAACTATTTGTCGCCACTCCTTCCAGCTCAAGTGACTTTTTATTTATTTCGTTCGTTTGTATACAACGTAACATGTAGTTAACCCATAGCTTTCCTATCACATCTGTATTCTAATAACATGTATTTTTGTACGAAGGTGCAAGGTTTTGACTAGATGCTGATAAATGACATCTGAATCAACTGGGGCGATCGTTCCTGGCTGTACTGGTGCCAACCATGTCACATTATTTGAGATCTTCAACAACTAAATGTATGAATCTTCGCCCATCCTAATTTCGGTAACGAAAGAGCGGGGCAAGTAATAAGCAAACATAGATCATCTATGTATTAGTCACAAGTTATTGATTTTTATTTCATGTGATGAGTGTTTTATTGCTTCGAACCCAGTTTTTAGTGCTGAGTTGACATACCATCATTGAGCGGGGCAGCCAGCAGTGGCGGGCTTGGTCTACACGTATTGGTGGCCAGGAGACAAAGACACTGAAAGACATGAACATTTAAAACATATTGTCTCACGTTTCAAGGGGCCTACTTGCCACCAGGCCAGCTGACGCCCTGCCCAGTCCGCCACTGATAGACAGTCTATAGAAACAGCAGGAGGAACAGAGCGTGCAGTAGCTGACATTTAAAACAGCTAACATGACAGTTTTACATAAGACTTTAGGAATGGAGAAAGAATGTAAGCTACCAGCTTATGACCGTTTGAATGTCCGCTGCAAACAATATAAAATATGTATTGTCAATTGCTTTCTTTCCCATTATTATCGTTCCTACTTTCATGCTTTTCCACATTCACTATTTCATCCACATATTTTCAGAAATATAACCGCTATAACTGTACTTGTATTTCAGAAATATAACCGCTATAACTGTACTTGTATTTCAGAAATATAACCGCTATAACTGTACTTGTATTTCAGAAATATAACCGCTATAACTGTACTTGTATTTCAGAAATATAACCGCTATAACTGTACTTGTATTTCAGAAATATAACCGCTATAACTGTACTTGTATTTGTCACTGCTTTCCCTTCTTATGAAACTAAGAATTTTCAATCAATATTTATTTCACACAGTTGCTTGGAAGCAGACTATGTTACTGTGGTAAATGTAGAGTTGTGTACTCAGTTACTATAGTACATGTGAGTTGTGTACTCAGTTACTATGGTATATGTATTGTGTACTCAGTTACTATAGTGTATGTAGAGTTGTGTACTTAGTTACTGTGGTATCTGTAGAGTTGTGTACTCAGTTACTATAGTACATGTGAGTTGTGTACTCAATTACTAAAGTAGAAGTAGAGGGGCTGAGTGGTCTCAGGGTATGGTTTCCGCCTCGAGTGCTGGAGGTCTCGGGTTCAAACCCCGGTGAGGGCAGGGATATTTTCACGTGGACTTCTAGAAACAAAAATTGCCTCTGGTCTCTGGGTAGTGAGATCGGACGCCCGTGTGTATTGTTGCGCACGTAAAAAATCCCTTGGCAGTTGGAAATCGAAAAGAGTAGCCTAACAGCGCCGCCCGGGCAAAATTGTGAGTTAAAAATCTACCCAAAATATTTCAGGATACTCGCCGGTGCTACGGAGTTCGTGCACTGAGCTGAAATTCTCTGGACTCAGGCTTTAGTTAGGAGTAGAACGGAGCACTTAAGGGGTTACACCCGTGTGCTTTGAAGTTAATTCTTCGACTAAACTTAATTAAGTACACGTGAGTTGTGTACTCGGTTGCTATGGTACATGTGATCTGTGTGTACTCAGTTACTACGGTACTTGTTAGTTGTGTACTCAGTTACTACGGTACTTGTTAGTTGTGTACTCAGTTACTACGGTACACGTATTGTAATCTGGCCGTAGTTTACTACAGCTCGACTGGTTACATTCCAACTCTTGCGCTCTTGTCGTCTATGAGATCTGGACAAGGGGCATACACGCCGATACACACTCGGCGGTAACAGGTGTAGTTTCTGAGGGAAATGCACAATAGAATGAGTGAGCACGGATGAGATAACCGCACACTGATTAGAGAAATTAGATGCAGACATGCACGCTTTTTATTAGCAAGTCAAAAGTTAACACTTAGTCACAACTGGAAATCTTGATGAGGAAGTGGCAAATGATAGATACAAAGGAAATGGCAAATGAGAGATAAAGAGTAAAATACATGGGAGGACTGGCGAAAGGAAATAACAGAGAGAAGAACACAGACTCGGGTAGAGACTATGATCGTGTCAGACGGACAGCGTTTATCGGTGCGACTCTGTCAATGCCAAGCTTTGTCCGATGTGTTCTCTAATTCTGTACGTGTGGTCACAGCATGTTAAATAAATCTGGCTTACTCAATAATAGGCACTTCCACAATAAATGTAGCCTTTTAAAAAGTAATGCACTCATGATGTCTATAGTTGTTGTTCTCTCACTTGGATATCTACTCGCAAGCCGTCTGAGACAGAATGACTGGATCTTGCTTGTTAATAACAAGTTGACTTCAGTATTGAACACACACCTCTCCGCAAACCGTCTGCTCACCTAGCTGATAACATAAACACCAGTACATACAGCCGTGTGGCTTCTGAACTCTCCACCTTTTGTGGACAGCTGGAGAAGGTCCATATGCCGCGGCAGGATGCACGTGGTAACACCAATTAGCGCAGCTTGCACCTAGTCTATTCTTAGAACTGTGCTCACCTGGTCTTCAAGAAGATGTTCCCGCTGAGACTACAGTGTTATTTCATGGCGAATGTCCAACAGTACATCTGGCTTGCACCCTGGCCAAAACGGCAAGCAGCAACCATCCAATGGTAGGGTGCATACATCAAATTTATATAGCCACCCCACTGCTGTATGCTTTAAGTACAGGGCTGGTTTCCACGCCTAGAGGCCTACTGGATTTATTGTGCTAGCCCCGGTCCCACACTGTTATTGACAAATGGACACTGCATGGGTGATATGATCAATATCACGCCGGTTGTTTACCTCCCAAAACAATTTCCGATACCCATTTTAGGCTGGGTCGATCTGGGCGGCCCATCAAATGTGTTAAATGGTGGTGGGATTCGAATACACGACCACCGGGCTGGCATACAGCGGCCTAGCCACTGCGCTACAGATTGGATTCGATTATACCATGACCCCTACCCCGTTCAACCTCAAAGAGAAGTTATATTAGGGTCCACCCCTGGCTCAGATTAATAATCCCGTGACTGAGTCAGCCACAAATAACGGCTGACCACGGTTTTACCCACACAGGATATTAATTTGAAGATGATTGTCGTCCAAAGAGGGTAATGCTACCGAAGTTCCTCTTTATATTTTTTATAGCAGGTTTAATCAACACAACAGGTCACGAAGGAAAGGTCAGGGTTCGCGGTTTATTTCCAGGTGTCAAAGGTTAGGCCGACCAATATAGCCCATGGGAGGTGGGAATGTTCTGGAAACCATGACTACTAGTGCTAGGGGAATGATAACAGATGGTTTATGAACATTAAAATCTAAACATAGCAAATTAAATTGCCTTCTAATGTACAGGAATTATAATTCAAACAGTAATGGTTCATATCCGGGTAGCTCTCATTTTACCAATGAATATTGAGACTAAATTCCCACATATCGATTGAACGATACATTCAATCCATGCACGCAGACACACACGCGTTCACACACACATACACACACCGCACATTAGCAGTCTCTGAAGTTGGTGAACTAAATAAAGGACCTTATTCAGAACTGAGCATTGCGCAGCAGAGTGTCATAGCTGCTTAATGACGTCAAAATACACACTCTGCTTTGCAGTAATGGACCATTTTACAAGTCTTGAGTATATAGTGTGACCCCCAGATCTTATACATCACGTTGTACTCCATGGGTACAAGTAAGAGACCATTTTACACGTCTTGAGTATATGGTGTGACTCCCAGATATAATAAGAATATATCGCTTTGTACTCGATGGGTACAAGTATTAGACAATTTTACACACCTGCAGGTTATTGGGTAATATGGTTCTTGCCTCACATTGACCAATTCATTCAAATATGTGTGATGATGTCAAAATCATGCCTATGCCGGCCGACTTTACTGTCCAGGACGGGTACCCATTAATTGGTACACATTTTAGTCTGGCAAGCGTGCTAAGCCAGTCGGCTTGGGCGGCCATCCCAGTTTACTGTTCAATCCCAACTAATTAACGCACATCCCAATTTACTGTTCAATCCCAACTAATTAACGCACTTCCCAGTTTACTGTTCAATCCCAACTAATTAACGCACCTCCCAGTTTACTGTTCAATTCCAACTATAGTCTGTCCGGAAATTAATGCCGTCATTCACGATCAATTATTTTGAAAACTGTCTGTTGCATCGTTATGAAATTTTTCCAGCCGTCTTATATTTACCCCCACCCAAAGAATATGTCTTTGAAAGGTCCAAAAACAACTTAAATCATTGAAAGCGGCGACATTCCTTTGATCTTTTGCTGAACAACTAGTGATTTCTCGCTAACGAAGTTATTTTTACAGTAATGTGAGACATGTCAATTCTGTTGACACACAAAGGCGTATCCGGATTCGTATGAGAGTGGGTGCAATGAAAGAATTAGCTTAAAATCGACAGGGTCGGCTGCATTGCACCGGGTGTTTATCCCATATGGCTCAGTTTCTTTCCGCAGCGCGGAAAGCGTCGCACAAAGCACGAACTCCGTAGCTCCAGCGACGACCCTCGGGAGTCTCCGAAAAAATGCACTCGTGAAATGAAGGACGCGGCCCGGAATCGAACATACAACCTTCGGAGCCCGAGTCAGACGGCTTGACCACTTCACCACGGAGAATCCCGAGAGGGGTGCAATGTGTAATATTAGTAAAGACAGAATTTACAGAGGCACGGGGTAAATAATTTGTAAATTAACAGGAAAGTAGAAGGAATATATTTCTTACCTTATTTTTCATTGCCTTCTTGTTTCTTCAGCTGATGCTGATGCTGTAATGTTTAGGGCTTGCAATTCGTCTGAATAGTTGGAGCAAAATATCCCAGTAAGTGTGTACGTAGATTAAGGTCTGCGATCTGCTCATACCTTAATCTGTGTCGGACGATTCCAGTAGGTTGATGATTGCTCTCGGTTGCATAAAATTCAATCCATCCTTTCTCCAATAGTCCTCTTCCTCTTTCAACACATGGTCCTGGCGTTTTTTCCAGTAACTTTTATCAATATTTAATAGCGCGGACAGACAGACAGACAGACAGGTAGGTAGGCAGAAAGGTAGGTGGATGGCTGGCTGGCTGACTGGGTGGGTGGGTGAGTCGGTCGGTCGGTCGGCCGGCCGGCAGGTAGGTAGGTAGATTAGATAGATAGATAGATAGATAGATAGATAGATAGATAGATAGATAGATAGATAGATAGATAGATAGATAGATAGATAGATAGATATAGATATCGGTAGGTCGGTCGGTTGGCCGGCCGGCAGGCAGACAGGCAGGTAGATAGATTAGATAGATAGAAAGCTAGCTAGCTAGATAGATAGATAGATAGATAGATAGATAGATAGATAGATAGATAGATAGATATCGGTAAGTCGGTCGGTCGGTCGGCCGGCCGGCAGGCAGGTAGATAGATTAGATAGATAGATAGATAGATAGATAGATAGATTGATAGATAGATAGGTAGATAGATAGATATTTGGGGGTGTGTCTTGTTGAAACGGTAATACTCTTAAAATGATGGAATGAGTGCGGGGAAAAATAATATATACCGCATATAACCAAACCGAGGCCGAGGGGTTAGCAGCTTTCTCCGCTAACCCCGAATACTCTCGTCACGTGACGCGACGAGAATTAGCAGTGGTTCGAATCGCAAAAGTGACTTATGAGAGTATGGAGCCGGTCGCTCAGAAAGTCGTGGCGTGCTGATGAGCGTAATCTAGCCTAGGAATCAACATACAGCTGAAAGATGCTGGTGTTGACCGCAATATCCTGAAACAGGATGGAAACGCGGGGAAAAAAAAAAAAAAAAAACCAAACATTGAAATCTGCTGTACAATCTCCAGAACAAAAATTTTTTTGTTGGGTGGGCATAATTATAAGGTTATATACTAAATCTCATCATTTTCCCTCAATTGGTTACTGAGATATTGAATTTTATATTGAGGCAACCCCCCCCCCCCCCCCCCCCCAAAAAAAAAAAAAAAAAAAAAAAAAAAAACACTATAATTAACGCATCTCCCAGTTTACTGTTCAATCCCGACTAATTAACGCTCCAATGACGGATGGGCGCGAGCGGGCTGGGGGAATTGTGTTCCAACGGGAGATAAGAGGCAAGAGGGAGAAGTAACCGTGCTGGGTGTTATTCGCATATTTTCGTTGCAGGGCTGCTGACGTGAACAACTTACCCGACCCCTGTACGCATACCGTGTATATCCGGCCTGCCTATTGAAATAATCCAAATGCACGTGTAACCTGATCTTTCTATGTTCAGTTCATGCAACTTGAGCATGTCTTTTGATCCACAGCTTTTAGTAGAAAGCTGCACTGCGTGAGTGTATACACACAAACACGCGCGCGCGCGCGCACACGTCTCTCTCTCTCTCTCTCTCTCTCTCTCTCATTAGACATATAGTTGATGTTATGAGAGAGCTGACAGATGGGCTACAACAGCGCCTCTAGTAGACGACTTCTATGTGCAATAGGGCTCAACGTTGCCGTCTGTCCACGATGCCCTGCTAGCCGGTGATGAATCAACGTGACACAGGATGCAGGAATCCCAAATGGGATTTGGGCCAATATTAGAAAGCACATGAAGTCAGGCACTTAATGCATTCTGCGCGCCACAGGAAGCCAGCTTCCATACATTTCTTCATGTTTAGGGCACGCGCGGTTTTATTCCGAGTGCTGGTGTATCGTGTGCACCAACAGTATCTTCCCTTCACAATCAATGACTTATGCTGTTTTCTTCACTGATTCAAAGAGTTCTCAGCTCTCTCTCTCTCTCTCTCTCTCTCATATAATTACACTTATCATACTATCAGATCAGGACGTATCATGTCTGCAATATTCTGTGTTGATATGGCTGCTTCCATTTCCCACTTTATATGTACGTATTACATGTGACGAACTCAATTCTTTCACGAGAAAGGATAAATATCCTTGCCTATAATAAACACGGGCACAAAGCCTGTGTCAGCCGATTTCCAATGTGTTCGGCTGGCGTTCCCCTGCAGTAGTGGGCATGTTTCTCCACTGACAAATCACCAACAATGAAGTGTTCCAACTGAAATAGGAGCATATAACAATGTGACGTCAATACTATATTGTGGAAATGACGAAGTCACGGATACCACTGGAACTGTATAACCGCCAAGAAATATCAACGCACCAAATCTCCCAGCAGAAAAGATTAATGCTCCGACATGGAAAATGTATTCAATGCAAGCTGGGAGCTCCGGCCATCATCTGATAACATGGCGAATGTAATCAACTTGACATTACCACTGGTCCCCCACTATTCATCCCCCCCCCCCCCCCTTTCCAGAACCAAGCGTGTTCCGCAGTTCCATCAAAGGGAGAGAAATCTGATCTAGCGTTAGACTTTTTGTAAACGTGATTGTGTACAGCAAGAAGCCAGGGCCGAGGATGATGGAGTGACATTACATGACAGACTCAAGCAAATATTCCGCCTGCCCAGACTGATAAATAATACGTTCACCAACCTGAACCCTTATTGGATCACAGAAATCTTCAGTTTGGCAAACTGCCAGTCCAATCTTCAATCTTTCACTCCCCCCCCCCCCCCCCCCCGCGTTATCTCACTCTCCTTCCTCAGCTGTTAGTAATTTGAGTTGGGGTGTAGAGGAGAAATAGTGGTGTTAAGAGGACAACGTTTAATAAACAAATATAGCATATTCGATCATAATTAGATGTTATCCATTAAGAAAAGCCAGAATGAATCGGAGTGTAAAAGCAATTTCTGGTGGTAAAGTGAGACACAGCCACATGACTTCCATGCACAACTCTTGTGCTGCAACCAGACAGACATGTTCACATATATCAATGACGTACTTTGTGAGCAATCCCAGCCGGTGTAGCCCGGGAAACATCGGCATTGCCGATCTCTGCATTCTCCATTGCCATGGCAGTTGTCTGGGCAATTCGTATCCATTTCTGAAATTGAACAGTTCATAGTGAATAACATTGAGAAGCTTTCTACTTTAGTCACATCACATGCACAGATATATATATATATATTCGTCAGAAGGAATAGCACAGAATGAAAGATAAAACAGACTTTGTTATACACACAGAAACAAAATAGAGAACAAACCACACATTTTTAAAAAATGCTATAATTGTCTACACCCAGTCTAAGCCAGCACATATTCAAGGAGTAGTGGCATCAGCTGAATTATTGATCGATTCATGTTGTTCTAGAAGCAAGTCGATACGAGCTGGCCTCACTTCTGTAGGACTTAACTTTAAGGGACGTCAGTTTTGTGCAGGATTTGGTTCCCTGGCTGTTCATTAACTGGTAAACAATATAGTCTAAATTATCTCCATGGTTTTGGAAACTCCGTTGATGTTATAAATACTTTACTCTCTGTGCACGCATTGGTGGCAGCCCTATATTTGATAGATCAATCGACACACGAAGGGTGTATGGTCAAACCAGGCTGAGTCTTGGCTTCCAAAACATTTCAGGATACTTACTGAGGGCTGGGTCGACCTCTGGGAGCAATATTTACAATATGCCCCATGCCAATTCGAAACCTTGACCACGGGGCAGCACTAGTGCGGCTCCCGTTAATTATATCAGTGGAAGTACAACGGGCATTTAACATTTAAATCATCATCTTCCAATTTTGCCGTCAAGCGTTGGTTGTGGGGAGGAATAGTTGACAGTCTATCACATGATAGTATCATTCCGGGTGACTGAAAAATGTCTTTGAAATCCTAAAAAAACGTAAAATTGACAACGAAGGCAAAATCAAACAAAAAGTTCAGTAGAAGTTGACATGGACATATGTTAATATACCGGTCCCAAATACTGGCTTCCAACCTTTAAGGGCAACAGAACTGGATACTATGATGACATCTTTACTGGCAAACAGAATCACTGCACAAATGCCCGCTAGTGCTTCAGACGAGTGATTTCAAGATTTGGGTAATGAATGTTTAGCATCATCCATGGAAATTGCTGTGACTTTCAGAGAATCACACTGTTTGTGTACAATGTAGTCCTCAGGGGACTAGTTCATAGTGGTAATCATGGCCGACGTTCCATTTACACGTCAATCTAGTGTCTGGTCAAGGTGAACCACGTGAAAGTGAAGATAAGTCTTGGCCAGAACTGAATGTCGAACTTGAAACATCAGCACCACAGCATCTATGCTTCCGACTAGGTTCATTCAGCTGTCTGCAAGCCTCATGATGTCTGCCTGTCTCGTAGAAGTAGCTTCATGCATGATGTCTGCCTATCTCGTGAGAGTAGCTTTATGCATGATGTCTCAAGTCTTATAGACGTAGTTTCATGCATGATGTCTGCCTGTTTCATGGACGTAGTTTCATGCAGGCTGTCTCACAGTCTCGTAGAACTAACTTCATGTAGGATGTCTCAGTCTCGTAAAGTAGCTTCATGCAGAAAATCTCACAGGAGCAACTTCGTGCACGATGTCTCAGTCTCATGGGAGTAACTTCATGTAGGATGTCTCAACGTCTCATGGGAGTAACTTCGTGCAGGATGTCTCACAGTCTCATGGGGGAAACTTCGTGCAGGATGTCTCACAGTCTCATGGGGGAAACTTCGTGCAGGATGTCTCACAGTCTCATGGGAGAAACTTCGTACAGGATGTCTCAGTTTCCTGGGAGTAACGTCGTGTTGAATATCTGTCAGTCTCGTGGAATTAGAGAGTAAATCTATAAAACTGAACAGAAGAACTAACTTCACTTTCACGCCAATCACGTGATTACACTTCCACAGTTTAATAGAAGGAATACTGGAGACACAATAAGCATGCTTCTTATGTTGACTAACTATCTCTGATGACAATATACTGAACCTGGAACGTCACAAGCAATAATGGAATATCAAAGTCGAACATTTCCCAACAGGGCCTAGCAGAACACGTGAATACATTCCATCAATGCCTGAAGGTGTTGGGGGAGGCGGGCTGGGTCCTGAGCACCGACACACATATGTATATGAAAACTGACCATGTCCGAGATCGTAGCCCCGAGAACTTAAGTCGTTGCATAAAATGGAGGGAAAGGCTGCCTGCAGGTCAGCACGATACAGGACATCAAAGTTCGGAAACAGGTCACAAAGAACACGAATGACATATACATACAAGGTTCTCTGAATTGCTGGAACACCTGGACACAACAGATCAGCGAGATGCAACGGCAAGAACCACAAATACTAATAAACCACACTAATGCAATGTCAGAGTGCTAGTCCCGAACATCGTCGGACATGGGTACTGTTTCTGGGTAAGGTAATGGGCTTGTCTCTGTTTTAAAAACAAGTGAGTTGCATATCCTTTACACAACGTCGCAGTCAACCCCAGCATTCTGTGACTGTGATTTCTTGGCAAGTTTACGTTCAATAGTTTGCGATTGCTTTCTGAACGACAGGGAATCATAACATTGTTTGAAGACCAACGCAAGGCGGTTAGCTTCCAAATCGTCAGCAGCTGTATTTCGAAAGCGGTATGCGGGATTTAGAATTGCGCCCGTAAATCCTTCGCCGCAGAGCCAGCTGTCTCTATAAGAGGTGACACAAACATGAGACTTCTATACAGCTTGACAACTGCACACCAATCGCCACAGAGGCAGCTGTCTCTATAAGAGGTGACACAAACATGAGACTTCTATACAGCTGACAACTGCACACCAATCGCCACAGAGGCAGCTGTCTCTATAAGAGGTGACATAAACAATGAGGCTTCTATACAGCTGACAACTGCACACCAATCGCCACAGAGGCAGCTGTCTCTATAAGAGGTGACATAAACAATGAGGCTTCTATACAGCTGACAACTGCACACCAATCGCCACAGAGGCAGCTGTCTCTATAAGAGGTGACACAAACATGAGACTTCTATACAACTGACAACTGCACACCAATCGCCACAGAGGCAGCTGTCTCTATAAGAGGTGACACAAACATGAGACTTCTATACAGCTTGACAACTGCACACCAATCGCCGCAGAGCGAGCTGTCTCTATAAGAGGTGACATAAACATGAGACTTCTATACAGCTTGACAACTGCACACCAACTCGACAGACATCAGCAAGTGTTAAAATACTGCACTGATAGTTGTACTAAGGGACAAGCGAAAGAGCTCACTTAAAGTGTAATAAAATATGGCAACATGCTAGTATGCCTGCTTGGGCAAATACAGACCGCGCATATATGAGCATCTGCTTGAATGCGTGCGTGTGCACGCGTTCGACCGCAATTATGAAAAGGAAGAGGAAAAAAATGACGGGATGTCAGGTGCTTCTACACACCTCGGGATGGACTAGAACCGACAATGAATTATTAAACAAATCACTGATAACGAGCACACAATTTATTTAACATACAGCAACATTTAATTAACGTTCGGTGGGTTCTGTTATGTGGGATTTTATTTCTCTAACACGGCACAACTGTACAGAGGAATGCTTCTCAGAAGTGTGTACACGGCTGGCTGGTCACCGACTGCTCTAGAGCCAGACTAATCGATACGCAGTGGATTTAGCCTCTTAAGTATCGCAGGGATGCATCAACCACAGATACTGGAGGGTCAATCATGAATCCAGCACGGCTTCCTACACTATGTAGTATATAACAATGGCTGTGTTTGACTAGCGCTAGTGGAAAGGGAACGAACGAACGAACTTTATTTTCAAAGGGTCACAAATTGGGCACGCAGTCCCGTCTTACATTCGGCCCTTCTAATCACTCATATTTCGTTCATCAATTATATATTATGCATGTTACATTCACATAGGAATTTTTTTTTAAATTGTCCAATAAATGTTGTAAACATAAACAATGCATATTACCATGTTACGAGGCAGACAGGCAGGCAGACACACTTACACACGCACAAACGCATACATACATACTTGCATACATACCAACATCATTTACACAAACTCTCACGGTCATGCACCTACTCGGTAACACACAAATACACACTCCCTCGCATACACATATACTCACTCACAATCACAAACTAACTAAAGTTTATACTCTCGTTCTATCTCTCTCTCTCTCTCTCTCTCTCTCTCTCTCTCTCTCTCTCTCTCTCTCTCTCTCTCTCTCTTCTATATATATATATATCTTTCTAGTTACTGCAGAGTTACAAAATTCAAGTCGATCTACCAACTCATGATGACATTCACATCCAGACACCATCAATTCTAAATCAGACAGATTCTTTTTAAAGACCGTTTCCACTATGACCTCTACAATTATTCTCACTCTTGTCTAGTTAGTCTTTATTAAAATTGTATTGCTATAATTTCGACATTCGTTAATTAATTAATTCACTGAGCGAGTGGGAATTTGTGTCTCATTTGGTCTATCATGAGTCTGACTCAGATCTTGATGTATGTGTTTGTCTAAACTATCTATCTCTTCCATCCTGCTCTAATCATTATGCAAACATTCCCCTGGGTGTTGACATTGTGTAATCGTTGTCTGAGAGTGTGGCCGATAGATTAGGACAATTATTCTGTAAGCTATTTCTAGGAAATAGTCAACTATCCGGGATTAGATCAAAGAATCTCTTGGGATCCTGTGACAAGTCTCATCACAAGGCGGGTACAATAAACACTGCGTATATTCTAAGAACGATAATAGAGATTTATTTGGAAGTAAACAAACACCTACATCCTTATTTCCCCACTGATTACATGTTTTTAATAATAAATTAAGACACATGACATGGTAAAGATGCCGGCAGATCTCTGAATGGAGGAGAAAGACCTCAAACTTGTAAAGGACACATATTGCCGAGAACAACATGGTGCCATACAAATAAAGTAGGTGAATACTAATCAATCAGGTGAGTTGTGTTGTAGGATTGTGTAGTGTTTCCATACCTAGTGTTTCCCTATATAGTGAAAGTATTAGGCGGGTAGGATTGTGTAGTGTTTCCATACCTAGTGTTTCCCTATATAGTGAAAGTATTAGGCGGGTAGGATTGTGTAGTGTTTCCATACCTAGTGTTTCCCTATATAGTGAAAGTATTAGGCGGGTAGGATTGTGTAGTGTTTCCATACCTAGTGTTTCCCTATATAGTGAAAGTATTAGGCGGGTAGGATTGTGTAGTGTTTCCATACCTAGTGTTTCCCTATATAGTGAAAGTATTAGGCAGGTAGGATTGTGTAGTGTTTCCATACCTAGTGTTTCCCTATATAGTGAAAGTATTAGGCGGGTAGGATTGTGTAGTGTTTCCATACCTAGTGTTTCCCTATATAGTGAAAGTATTAGGCGGGTAGGATTGTGTAGTGTTTCCATACCTAGTGTTTCCCTATATAGTGAAAGTATTAGGCGGGTAGGATTGTGTAGTGTTTCCATACCTAGTGTTTCCCTATATAGTGAAAGTATTAGGCGGGTAGGATTGTGTAGTGTTTCCATACCTAGTGTTTCCCTATATAGTGAAAGTATTAGGCGGGTAGGATTGTGTAGTGTTTCCATACCTAGTGTTTCCCTATATAGTGAAAGTATTAGGCGGGTAGGATTGTGTAGTGTTTCCATACCTAGTGTTTCCCTATATAGTGAAAGTATTAGGCGGGTAGGATTGTGTAGTGTTTCCATACCTAGTGTTTCCATACCTAGTGTTTCCCTATACAGTGAAAGTATTAGGCGGGTAGGATTGTGTAGTGTTTCCATACCTAGTGTTTCCCTATACAGTGAAAGTATTAGGCAGGTAGGATTGTGTAGTGTTTCCATACCTAGTGTTTCCCTATATAGTGAAAGTATTAGGCGGGTAGGATTGTGTAGTGTTTCCATACCTAGTGTTTCCCTATATAGTGAAAGTATTAGGCGGGTAGGATTGTGTAGTGTTTCCATACCTAGTGTTTCCCTATATAGTGAAAGTATTAGGCGGGTAGGATTGTGTAGTGTTTCCATACCTAGTGTTTCCCTATATAGTGAAAGTATTAGGCGGGTAGGATTGTGTAGTGTTTCCATACCTAGTGTTTCCCTATATAGTGAAAGTATTAGGCAGGTAGGATTGTGTAGTGTTTCCATACCTAGTGTTTCCCTATATAGTGAAAGTATTAGGCGGGTAGGATTGTGTAGTGTTTCCATACCTAGTGTTTCCCTATATAGTGAAAGTATTAGGCGGGTAGGATTGTGTAGTGTTTCCATACCTAGTGTTTCCCTATATAGTGAAAGTATTAGGCGGGTAGGATTGTGTAGTGTTTCCATACCTAGTGTTTCCCTATATAGTGAAAGTATTAGGCGGGTAGGATTGTGTAGTGTTTCCATACCTAGTGTTTCCCTATATAGTGAAAGTATTAGGCGGGTAGGATTGTGTAGTGTTTCCATACCTAGTGTTTCCCTATATAGTGAAAGTATTAGGCGGGTAGGATTGTGTAGTGTTTCCATACCTAGTGTTTCCCTATATAGTGAAAGTATTAGGCGGGTAGGATTGTGTAGTGTTTCCATACCTAGTGTTTCCCTATATAGTGAAAGTATTAGGCGGGTAGGATTGTGTAGTGTTTCCATACCTAGTGTTTCCCTATATAGTGAAAGTATTAGGCGGGTAGGATTGTGTAGTGTTTCCATACCTAGTGTTTCCCTATATAGTGAAAGTATTAGGCGGGTAGGATTGTGTAGTGTTTCCATACCTAGTGTTTCCATACCTAGTGTTTCCCTATATAGTGAAAGTATTAGGCAGGTAGGATTGTGTAGTGTTTCCATACCTAGTGTTTCCCTATATAGTGAAAGTATTAGGCGGGTAGGATTGTGTAGTGTTTCCATACCTAGTGTTTCCCTATATAGTGAAAGTATTAGGCGGGTAGGATTGTGTAGTGTTTCCATACCTAGTGTTTCCCTATACAGTGAAAGTATTAGGCGGGTAGGATTGTGTAGTGTTTCCATACCTAGTGTTTCCCTATATAGTGAAAGTATTAGGTGGGTAGGATTGTGTAGTGTTTCCATACCTAGTGTTTCCCTATATAGTGAAAGTATTAGGCGGGTAGGATTGTGTAGTGTTTCCATACCTAGTGTTTCCCTATATAGTGAAAGTATTAGGCGGGTAGGATTGTGTAGTGTTTCCATACCTAGTGTTTCCCTATACAGTGAAAGTATTAGGCGGGTAGGATTGTGTAGTGTTTCCATACCTAGTGTTTCCCTATATAGTGAAAGTATTAGGCGGGTAGGATTGTGTAGTGTTTCCATACCTAGTGTTTCCCTATATAGTGAAAGTATTAGGAGGGCATAACATCAAAAGTATAAGATTTTCAGATGGTGCAGTATTGCAGACAATGGACAGGATCTGCAACTTTAATTGGATGCTCTTATTGTATAAAATGAGCCAGTAAGGTTAAATTAATTAACATCAACTACAATAAAACGATCATAATGAATTTCAAACCTACTTGCTCATTCTCTATTGAACGAAACATGACACGAAACATGAGAAGAAATACATTAGAGAACTTTGTGACAACTGGCAAGATTGAGGGGAAAAGAACAAAGGAAAGGCAGCGAAGTGAATATGTGAATGGACTGGTCATGCAGCATGATAGAGACAAGAACATGGAGCTGATTCACCACTCTGGTGATCGCGTGATGGCGAATATGACCGCCCACGCTTATCGACACGACATATGATGATGATACCTTGCTCACTGTGTTCAATAGCATCCAGGAAATGATGCAGATCCTGATCACTGTCTGCAATCAATACTGCATCATCTGCACATCTTATATTATTGATGTTATGTCCTCTTATGGACATGGTGGAAAGGACAAGTGAGCGCTCTTTTACACTTCTTGTGCACTGACGGCGAGGTAGGGTGTTCAATCCCTACACAGGCAATAAGCTGGACTTACATACTGGATCTCTTTCATAAAATCATGGCAAACTACTGAACGTACAATTTCCTAGAAGATCAACCTGGGTTGATCGCAAAGTCCTGCAAACAACATGCTACATTGTTTAATGTACTCAGAACACTGTAACCATACAGGGAAATACTAGATGTGATCATCTACATAATACTGTAACCATTTAGGGAAATACTAGATGTGATCATCTACATAATACTGTAACCATATAGGGAAATACTAGATGTGATCATCTACATAATACTGTAACCATACAGGGAAATACTAGATGTGATCATCTACATAATACTGTAACCATATAGGGAAATACTAGATGTGATCATCTACATAATACTGTAACCATATAGGGGAATACTAGATGTGATCATCTACATAATACTGTAACCATATAGGGGAATACTAGACGTGATCATCTACATAATACTGTAACCATATAGGGAAATACTAGACGTGATCATCTACATAATACTGTAACCATATAGGGAAATACTAGATGTGATCATCTACATAATACTGTAACCATATAGGGAAATACTAGATGTGATCATCTACATAATACTGTAACCATATAGGGGAATACTAGACGTGATCATCTACATAATACTGTAACCATATAGGGAAATACTAGATGTGATCATCTACATAATACTGTAACCATATAGGGAAATACTAGATGTGATCATCTACATAATACTGTAACCATATAGGGAAATACTAGACGTGATCATCTACATAATACTGTAACCATATAGGGAAATACTAGACGTGATCATCTACATAATACTGTAACCATATAGGGGAATACTAGACGTGATCATCTACATAATACTGTAACCATATAGGGAAATACTAGACGTGATCATCTACATAATACTGTAACCATATAGGGAAATACTAGACGTGATCATCTACATAATACTGTAACCATATAGGGGAATACTAGATGTGATCATCTACATAATACTGTAACCATACAGGGATGTGATCATCTAGAAGAGAGAGCAACAGTTGGGGAGGTGCATATCGGACAACTACATCAAGCATGACTATAAACACCAGGGCTGCCTCCAGAGCACAGACATGGGCAGCGGGATACATGCGATCGTCATATGAGACTCCATGAACATACTACAGAAAATCACAAAGGACAGTCTCCATGCTGAATGGACAGACAGCATTTGAAAGTGACGCTTTACATTTCCTACCTGATGTTCGCACCTCACACGCCGGCGTAAAGGGCAAAAAAAAAAAAAGCATGGAAGAGCTGGCAAACAATGCACCAATACAAGCACCAATACACACAGGAAGAAGCCTGGGCAAGGCCGATATGATCAATGCAGTACGCTCCCAGCTGGCCGATAGCGACGAGCTTCTATCGCTAGTTCGATTGATTACACGAACTGGGAGCGAAGCCTGGCCAAGCACATCAATGCCGCCTTTGAGAGCGAGTCTCCATTGGAACAGTAGTAGATATACTTTGAGATGGCTGGTGCATCGGATGACTCAGCACGCATAGGACTACGAAATGTGAGGGGATGTCGATCGTGATACTATAATATAAGAAACAGAAAACAGCACAATGCAACATCCAAGTAAATGGGAGGAAATACTAAATAAATGAATCATTTGAACTATTCAGGAACAGTCGTAACACGGGATGGAATTTAAGTAAAAAAAAGTCTGTTTGCATGCCTTAAGGCGTTTCGATCACGTTGTGTATAGACAAATCGGCATTCGAGGCTAATCGCTGCGCCACCAAGGGTCGCTGTGTGCAAGATGCCTAAGTGAAATTAGAAGAGTCGACATGGTGTAAATAGCCTTTTGCAATTTGAAAAACATGCTCACAAATGAAAAGTTTTATATGGCAGTGAGGAAAAAAAAAACGGGTTAAAGTGCTATATAGAGCACATACTTTGTGTACGCATGTGGCACCTGGACAACAAGCAGACAGGCTGAGAAACGCAAGGCGGCAGTTCACGTCATTTCTTAGGAACATTCAAAAGCGTTACTAAATGGCAATCCGGACATGGTCGCAGATGTGATCCAAAACGGGTGATCGTGTGAGATGGTGAACTGTGATCGCCTACACCTACTGGCATGGCACATGATCATGATGATGAATGACTGGCTACTCAATTGCAAACTGATAGAGAGTTTCAGTGTGCGCAGCATGCACGTGGGAAATCCTATATTGATCCACCAGCCATGAATCAGGGGCGGCGGCGGGGAATATCACATTCTCGGGGTTCTTTTCTGTATAAATTGTCCACATTTGGACACACAAGCGGGCGGGCGCTGGCGGCTCTCAGCTGATGTCTTCTGTTCCGCCCCTCCACACACACTGTAGGCTGGCGATGACAACAGATTTACTTTTTCAGACTTATACCATTGTCTTATGCGTTTATGTTGGCCTTTCGTCTGCCTTATCGCCGTTTCTAGTGTTAGTCGCGGTTCCAACTTCACGGCAACGGGTCATCCCCATAATGCTCCGTTCCTGTGCCAGTGACTATCACATAAAATGCTCCTCATTGCCCCATGTGACAAGAGGAATAGACAGGAGTCTCGACAAACCAAAAACCCGCACAGGCATACTATGCATAAGACCGCTGCCAGAATGCCAATACAAATGTCGCCACGAAAAATACAGTTCATCATCGATGGAAACGGCAGTCACTAGAAAACCAGCAGTCACACTTTACTGCATAAAGCAAGCCCAGTTAGTTTATTAACCGTCCGGTCGCCATTTATCTGAACATGCATTTTACGATACAAACAACCACGGACATATGTAAAATCACTCCACACGAAATCCAAAGCTCACAGTGTCGCTCCACGCACTTAACTTAGTAGCTGGGCGGCGGAACCATGCGTTACTAGTCTAACATGAGGAACATGCGCAAGCAAACAGTAGCCACTAGCATAATCGCGCCAGAAGCCTTAACAGCTCAACCGCCAATTCCACATGTTGGACCCGAAGTCCAAAACTAGTGAAGTCCGTTTCTAGTGGTTAGTAAGTTAATATAGATCTATACCAATTATTTATAATAACTGTAGACTGCAATGTTTGCACATATTAATTTTCTCTTATCAAGACTACAGTCCCGGTTAACTAAGGGCTACCGATGTTGCTACTGGCGTTTTCTTTATTTCCCTGCAGATATTTTCGTCATTTCTGTGCAGATCTTTTCTTCATACAGGCCAAACAAACAGCGGGACTGAGCACACCCATGTATTGTTACTCCTGTGATATGTTGATGCGCCGTGATCTGATCTGATCATACTATCACTGCTTATTCCCAGCATCAAATGAGAAATCTGCTGTTTCCATCTGCATGGTGTGGGTGCGAGGCATCTTTCAGACCAAATGTTACCAATAGCTTTGTAATCATCAGCGAAGCACATGTAAGCATTCAAGCACTTGAGCGTCTATATGTCTTTCAGCGAGCGCTCTTATACAAGATAGAGCCACTCGTGTTAAACTGTTGTGCAAACAATCCAAATCAATCATTTTCAATTTCGCTGTCGATTATATTTGAAAAATAAAAATAATTTTATGCTAGATCTCGGCAATGTTTGTATTTGAATATTCATCAGGCTGATTGTCCTTGTCTTTGCATTCTCATGTTGTACTTAAGTCTCACAATTATCTTGCTCCTGATTTAAAAAAAAAAAAAAAAAACACTTTTTGGGAGCGGAAAGGGGAATAGTGATATAAATTACGTTTTTACATAGAATTCGCTACTGAGGTCAGTGATATTGTCTATACATTATTGTTCAAGGGCTTCTATTGCCTATATAGTTATATGATGTTTACATGTGGGTTTGTTTCTTCTCATCATATATTGTACTTCTGATCTCAGGATTCAACAGGCCTCTTGCTATACAGAAAGGCCCTGAATAACGTCGGGTTTACGTTCTTGGTAACCACGACTTTAAGTGAAATGAATTTTAAGTGAAACGACGTATGGCGAAACACTATTTCCCATATAATTAAATGAAATACAGTGTATTATGTAATGATTATTGATATTTATTGGCTAAATAGGAGGGTTGGGGAGAGTGGTATAATTATTGGGACGTAGAGGCTTAAAACCACGATTGGCTCCAAAACTATAATCAGACCTACTAGTACTTCTCTCATCCGCTTTCTTAGCTAGATCTTCATAGAGAGACTTTGCTTGCTCTTGAATAGCCATCTTGCTTACAGGCATATTCCGTTGTTTCTGGTCTTCAATCTAGACGGTCAATAGTGCTTCCATATTCTCCATAAGAGTACTTCTGGCGGGCCTTATCAGCCCACTTAGAACTCATGGCTCCATACTTTCAACCCCACTAGATGAAATGAATGGTCATCATCATTCTTGATGGACAAACAACAACACTTCTGGTACGAGTGATCTTGGAAGCACTCAAAGGGGTTACATTTTTAGCACCCTTTGATTTTTTCAGCACCTGCACGAATTGTCCTTGCCGTGGTTGGAAGTAAACCATGGACTTTAATGATATCAACAGCCCGATCGCCAGCCTCAAAAGGACGTAACACATCTAACTTCACCTCAAGAGTAACACTTTTCCTGGTTGCCTTACAACCACACTATCAGCACTTACTGTACGATTTGAACTCATAATTATGGGTGATTACACGATAAACTCTCGGAAAAACGCATTGCACAAAGTGTAAAATGGAGACGTTATCGCAGCGTAGCAGCACAGGTGACGACGTTATAGCGGAACGTAGCGACGTAAAGTGAAGTTATGTCCCATTGTGACAACGACGTTATAGTGAAACGACGTAAACCGAAGCGACGTATATCGCGGCCTTCCTGTATACTGCTTGTTTATTACATATGCTACTGTCAATAGTTCTTTAACACATTTCTCTGTCTTTTATACACATTTTTCTTATCATGCAGGACTCGATTGTTGTATCTACAGCAGTATCCGTGCAAAGAGTTTATTATTTTAGGAGTAGACATCTAATCTTTTGCAGCCGCCTGCAGAGACTTTAGGCATTCTTGACAACCTTTTGACATGACAAGGACAGGTATCAGCAGACAAATTGATACATTCAGTTGGAGGTGGCAAGACCCAGAGATTCATGATCGCCTATGCCAGTTTGCAAAGCACTTGTTGATTATGGTCATGATTACACTGTAATTCTAACATTTAACTCACACTACTTTGGCTCCATATAGCATCCATTTCTGTGTAAATCGATTGAGATCTGGGAATTTTTCATGTACTTCCTTTTGACTATTTTCAGCAAGATGTCTCTCTTCAGTGTTTGATTCAATTTTAATTCTCTTTTCTCGGTAACTTTCTATTTGATTCTTGGACTCTTATGTTGAGATATTTTGATCTAATATGTTTTCTATATTCATGAGGTTTTTTTTTTTTTTTTTTAAATTTCATACTTTCAGCGTGAAGAGCATCATTTGTATTCTCAACTTCTATATCAGTGGTTCTCAACCTTTTTTTGGCCCGTGCCCCCCTTCACCATATTTTCAGAATGTCATTCCCCCCTTCCTATCAAAAATTTGGCCCGTGCCCCCCCCCCCCCCTTTTCACCATATTTTCAGAACGTCATTCCCCCCTTTCATATTTCCTACCTAAAAAACCCCCCACCCCTATACAGAATACATACAAATGGAAGGTAAATATGTTAAAACAGGTCTAGACATCCACATAAAACGTGATTTGTGGGTCTACTTACTTTATAAAATGAATTTTAGAAGGATGAGACGTGCATAACTGTAAAGTATGAAGGGAAAGGTAATATCAAGTAATCACTTCTTGTATTAACGCGATCTTGAAATGATCTTCATTCCCCCCCCCCCCCCTGGAAACCCTAAAATTCCCCCCTGGTTGAGAACCACTGTTCTATATGTTATTTGTTCTACACGGGTGACTGTGTTAATGCATATATTTCCATCAGGAGTTCTTGTTTGTTGTGTCTTGCTAATTTTGAACAACCAGCCACTTGTTTAGAGCACAGATCAGCACTTGTGTATGTTTTAAGACACTGTTGTTTACACCTGTTTTTATCATGATGTAGTCAGGATGATTTTGGCTGAGATCTCCAGGATTTTCCCTTATGCAAAGCTTTCACACATTTTGTTGAAAAAAATGTGTTGCACACAATCAGTTTTACTGTTAAAGATTTATGTCATTACGTCTCCTCTGCCATTTCATTTCAATCCATCTTTCCTTACTGTTCTTTTACAATCTGCATTTCCTTATTTTTGATTTTATGCCTAGATTACTCAAGAGAAAAGTAAATACCAATACACCTGGAACAAGGCAGGCTGCAGAAGCTGCCGGATCAGCTAAGCAATGATCTAACTGTTTGCCCATTGGACCTTCGATTCTAGACCAGTTGCCGACCAAGGCTTAGGGCCTGGTCTGCCCTGCCATAACATTTAATCTTTATGTTACATTTCCTCACACCAGGATAAGGCTTGTATCCTCCCAATTGCGCTCCTCTACCAGAAGCCATTGGCACAATGTGTGTTTGGCAAGCGCGCCCAACATTCGGCGCTAACAGAAATCAGGTAGTACTGTCTACTGTCATATGGTAGTTCAGTCATATCTGACTAAGTATTTTTTTCAGTAACTGTGCATCAACAGACCAACTCATGTGCATCAACAGACCAACTCCTCATTCATGTGTATTCCCCAGCTTAGTGTACAAAATTATTTGTCCCTGTAGCTATCCAGCATCTTGGGCTCACTAGTACATACTAGTTTTTGTCCCTGTAGCTACACATCCAACATCCTGGGCTCACTAGTACATACAAGTATTTGTCTCTATAGCTATATACCCAACATTCTGGGGTTACTAGTACACATGAGTATTTGTCTGTACAGCCAAATATCCAACATCCTGGGATCACTAGTACACAAGAGTATTTGTCTTTGTAGCTATCCAACGTCCTGGGGACACTAGTACATACAAGTATTTGTCTCTATAGCTGTATACCCAACATTCTGGGGTTACTAATACACATGAGTATTTGTCTGTACAGCCAAATATCCAACATCCTGGGATCACTAGTACACAAGAGTATTTGTCTTTGTAGCTATCCAACGTCCTGGGGACACTAGTACATACAAGTATTTGTTTCTATAGATATATACCCAACTTTCTGGGGTTACTAGTACACACAGGTATTATTGTCCCTGTAGCTATACATCCAACATCCTTTGGCGACTAGTACACAAGTATATTTGTGTCTGTAGCTGGGGTGACTAGTACACAAGTATATTTGTGTCTGTAGCTGGGGTGACTAGTACACAAGTATATTTGTGTCTGTAGCTGGGGTGAGTAGTACACAAGTATATTTGTGTCTGTAGCTGGGGTGAGTAGTACACAAGTATATTTGTGTCTGTAGCTGGGGTGAGTAGTACACAAGTATATTTGTGTCTGTAGCTGGGGTGAGTAGTACACAAGTATATTTGTGTCTGTAGCTGGGGTGAGTAGTACACAAGTATATTTGTGTCTGTAGCTGGGGTGAGTAGTACACAAGTATATTTGTGTCTGTAGCTGGGGTGAGTAGTACACAAGTATATTTGTGTCTGTAGCTGGGGTGAGTAGTACACAAGTATATTTGTGTCTGTAGCTGGGGTGAGTAGTACACAAGTATATTTGTGTCTGTAGCTGGGGTGAGTAGTACACAAGTATATTTGTGTCTGTAGCTGGGGTGAGTAGTACACAAGTATATTTGTGTCTGTAGCTGGGGTGAGTAGTACACAAGTATATTTGTGTCTGTAGCTGGGGTGAGTAGTACACAAGTATATTTGGGTCTGTAGCTGGGGTGAGTAGTACACAAGTATATTTGTGTCTGTAGCTGGGGTGAGTAGTACACAAGTATATTTGTGTCTGTAGCTGGGGTGAGTAGTACACAAGTATATTTGTGTCTGTAGCTGGGGTGAGTAGTACACAAGTATATTTGTGTCTGTAGCTGGGGTGAGTAGTACACAAGTATATTTGTGTCTGTAGCTGGGGTGAGTAGTACACAAGTATATTTGTGTCTGTAGCTGGGGTGAGTAGTACACAAGTATATTTGTGTCTGTAGCTGGGGTGAGTAGTACACAAGTATATTTGTGTCTGTAGCTGGGGTGAGTAGTACACAAGTATATTTGTGTCTGTAGCTGGGGTGAGTAGTACACAAGTATATTTGTGTCTGTAGCTGGGGTGAGTAGTACACAAGTATATTTGTGTCTGTAGCTGGGGTGAGTAGTACACAAGTATATTTGTGTCTGTAGCTGGGGTGAGTAGTACACAAGTATATTTGTGTCTGTAGCTGGGGTGAGTAGTACACAAGTATATTTGTGTCTGTAGCTGGGGTGAGTAGTACACAAGTATATTTGTGTCTGTAGCTGGGGTGAGTAGTACACAAGTATATTTGTGTCTGTAGCTGGGGTGAGTAGTACACAAGTATATTTGTGTCTGTAGCTGGGGTGAGTAGTACACAAGTATATTTGTGTCTGTAGCTGGGGTGAGTAGTACACAAGTATATTTGTGTCTGTAGCTGGGGTGAGTAGTACACAAGTATATTTGTGTCTGTAGCTGGGGTGAGTAGTACACAAGTATATTTGTGTCTGTAGCTGGGGTGAGTAGTACACAAGTATATTTGTGTCTGTAGCTGGGGTGAGTAGTACACAAGTATATTTGTGTCTGTAGCTGGGGTGAGTAGTACACAAGTATATTTGTGTCTGTAGCTGGGGTGAGTAGTACACAAGTATATGTGTGTCTGTAGCTGGGGTGAGTAGTACACAAGTATATTTGTGTCTGTAGCTGGGGTGAGTAGTACACAAGTATATTTGTGTCTGTAGCTGGGGTGAGTAGTACACAAGTATATTTGTGTCTGTAGCTGGGGTGAGTAGTACACAAGTATATTTGTGTCTGTAGCTGGGGTGAGTAGTACACAGGTATATTTGTGTCTATAGCTGGGGTGAGTAGTACACAAGTATATTTGTGTCTGTAGCTGGGGTGAGTAGTACACAAGTATATTTGTGTCTGTAGCTGGGGTGAGTAGTACACAAGTATATTTGTGTCTGTAGCTGGGGTGAGTAGTACACAAGTATATTTGTGTCTGTAGCTGGGGTGAGTAGTACACAAGTATATTTGTGTCTGTAGCTGGGGTGAGTAGTACACAAGTATATTTGTGTCTGTAGCTGGGGTGAGTAGTACACAAGTATATTTGTGTCTGTAGCTGGGGTGAGTAGTACACAAGTATATTTGTGTCTGTAGCTGGGGTGAGTAGTACACAAGTATATTTGTGTCTGTAGCTGGGGTGAGTAGTACACAAGTATATTTGTGTCTGTAGCTGGGGTGAGTAGTACACAAGTATATTTGTGTCTGTAGCTGGGGTGAGTAGTACACAAGTATATTTGTGTCTGTAGCTGGGGTGAGTAGTACACAAGTATATTTGTGTCTGTAGCTGGGGTGAGTAGTACACAAGTATATTTGTGTCTGTAGCTGGGGTGAGTAGTACACAAGTATATTTGTGTCTGTAGCTGGGGTGAGTAGTACACAAGTATATTTGTGTCTGTAGCTGGGGTGAGTAGTACACAAGTATATTTGTGTCTGTAGCTGGGGTGAGTAGTACACAAGTATATTTGTGTCTGTAGCTGGGGTGAGTAGTACACAAGTTTATTTGTGTCTGTAGCTGGGGTGAGTAGTACACAAGTATATTTGTGTCTGTAGCTGGGGTGAGTAGTACACAAGTATATTTGTGTCTGTAGCTGGGGTGAGTAGTACACAAGTATATTTGTGTCTGTAGCTGGGGTGAGTAGTACACAAGTATATTTGTGTCTGTAGCTGGGGTGAGTAGTACACAAGTATATTTGTGTCTGTAGCTGGGGTGAGTAGTACACAAGTATATTTGTGTCTGTAGCTGGGGTGAGTAGTACACACGTATATTTGTGTCTGTAGCTGGGGTGAGTAGTACACAAGTATATTTGTGTCTGTAGCTGGGGTGAGTAGTACACAAGTATATTTGTATCTGTAGCTGGGGTGAGTAGTACACAAGTATATTTGTGTCTGTAGCTGGGGTGAGTAGTACACAAGTATATTTGTGTCTGTAGCTTGGGTGAGTAGTACACAAGTATATTTGTGTCTGTAGCTGGGGTGAGTAGTACACAAGTATATTTGTGTCTGTAGCTGGGGTGAGTAGTACACAAGTATATTTGTGTCTGTAGCTGGGGTGAGTAGTACACAAGTATATTTGTGTCTGTAGCTGGGGTGAGTAGTACACAAGTATATTTGTGTCTGTAGCTGGGGTGAGTAGTACACAAGTATATTTGTGTCTGTAGCTGGGGTGAGTAGAACACAAGTATATTTGTGTCTGTAGCTGGGGTGAGTAGTACACAAGTATATTTGTGTCTGTAGCTGGGGTGAGTAGTACACAAGTATATTTGTGTCTGTAGCTGGGGTGAGTAGTACACAAGTATATTTGTGTCTGTAGCTGGGGTGACTAGTACACAAGTATATTTGTGTCTGTAGCTGGGGTGACTAGTACACAAGTATATTTGTGTCTGTAGCTGGGGTGACTAGTACACAAGTATATGTGTGTCTGTAGCTGGGGTGAGTAGTACACAAGTATATTTGTGTCTGTAGCTGGGGTGAGTAGTACACAAGTATATTTGTGTCTGTAGCTGGGGTGAGTAGTACACAAGTATATTTGTGTCTGTAGCTGGGGTGAGTAGTACACAAGTATATTTGTGTCTGTAGCTGGGGTGAGTAGTACACAAGTATATTTGTGTCTGTTGCTGGGGTGAGTAGTACACAAGTATATTTGTGTCTGTAGCTGGGGTGAGTAGTACACAAGTATATTTGTGTCTGTAGCTGGGGTGAGTAGTACACAAGTATATTTGTGTCTGTAGCTGGGGTGAGTAGTACACAAGTATATTTGTGTCTGTAGCTGGGGTGAGTAGTACACAAGTATATTTGTGTCTGTAGCTGGGGTGAGTAGTACACAAGTATATTTGTGTCTGTAGCTGGGGTGAGTAGTACACAAGTATATTTGTGTCTGTAGCTGGGGTGAGTAGTACACAAGTATATTTGTGTCTGTAGCTGGGGTGAGTAGTACACAAGTATATTTGTGTCTGTAGCTGGGGTGAGTAGTACACAAGTATATTTGTGTCTGTAGCTGGGGTGAGTAGTACACAAGTATATTTGTGTCTGTAGCTGGGGTGAGTAGTACACAAGTATATTTGTGTCTGTAGCTGGGGTGAGTAGTACACAAGTATATTTGTGTCTGTAGCTGGGGTGAGTAGTACACAAGTATATTTGTGTCTGTAGCTGGGGTGAGTAGTACACAAGTATATTTGTGTCTGTAGCTGGGGTGAGTAGTACACAAGTATATTTGTGTCTGTAGCTGGGGTGAGTAGTACACAAGTATATTTGTGTCTGTAGCTGGGATGAGTAGTACACAAGTATATTTGTGTCTGTAGCTGGGGTGAGTAGTACACAAGTATATTTGTGTCTGTAGGTGGGGTGAGTAGTACACAAGTATATTTGTGTCTGTAGCTGGGGTGAGTAGTACACAAGTATATTTGTGTCTGTAGCTGGGGTGAGTAGTACACAAGTGTATTTGTGTCTGTAGCTGGGGTGACTAGTACACAAGTGTATTTGTGTCTGTAGCTGGGGTGAGTAGTACACAAGTATATTTGTGTCTGTAGCTGGGGTGAGTAGTACACAAGTATATTTGTGTCTGTAGCTGGGGTGAGTAGTACACAAGTATATTTGTGTCTGTAGCTGGGGTGAGTAGTACACAAGTATATTTGTGTCTGTAGCTGGGGTGAGTAGTACACAAGTATATTTGTGTCTGTAGCTGGGGTGAGTAGTACACAAGTATATTTGTGTCTGTAGCTGGGGTGAGTAGTACACAAGTATATTTGTGTCTGTAGCTGGGGTGAGTAGTAGACACGAGTTTTCTTTCACAGGTATACATCCAATCTTTACATGACTTTGACTAACTTTATAAGCATTTGATTTGACTGTTATTGTTGTTATTGATCCAATGAGCCATGCTCTCTCCTTTCAACCGCATGCCATGTAATGAAAATGGCATTGCCTTACTTGGCTGCATTAGTGTTGATGCTTAATATTCCGTTTGTCCAGTTCTTCATGCTTCAATTAACATGCAGTGTGTTCACATGTAAACTGTGCAGTTATAAACACAAGGTATCGACCATTATCTGACCACAAAAATCAACAACATACATCAAAGTGGATTGTTCTGTGTTCTGAGATAGTTATAAAGTGGAGTATACCAGCAGCTAGCAAGCTCACCTCACATTAATGAGCTTTCCCAAGGACACACATGCCAACAATTCACACACATCTGAAGATGTGTACATGCCTAAATTATAACATATAGTTTTGCATGATTATAGTTTTATTACAACATCCCATTTCTCACAGACATTTTTAACAATGTGAAGATTGGTTCCAGCATTTACATGCCTGCTATATCTACAGTTGAACAAATAACATAAAATCAGTGACCAGTTACTTGTTAGTACTTCTATGATGCATAAAGGTTGCTGCAATCATCATGCAATGTCTGTAATTGTATACACAACCAACGACAAATAAGACAATTAAATCCAACTGTTATGTTAGATCTTGTCAAAAGAACAATGAAAGTCTGTGGTTAAGATACCACCTGAAATCATTGCAGACATTGAATTGAAGTAAATGATGTGCCAAGAACATAAATATGGACTATAAAGATCTGAACATAATATAAGGGGGAAAGGTTGGTAATGTCAGAGAGAAATAGACATGGGTTTCAGCATCACAAAAACAATTTGCAAGTATAAGTCAAATCAGCTCTACATGACTGTCAATGACTGGTGTCTTGCAGTGATCAGACAAATGATAGTACTTACCATGAGCTGCTGCTGTCAATAGAACTGACTGATATGTCTCTCGATCATTATATATGCCAATAAACCAGTCACCTCTATCCAGGAACTGAACAAGGGCAGTGTCCCGAGCAAAATAGTCATTGCCTCTCTGAAAATATAGTAAACACATCCACAATAAACTGCTTGATTTTTCTGCTAAGCACAATGTACAAATAAATGCCCAGTAATACCTAAAAACACAAAGAGAAGATAATTAGACATGGACAGAGCTGCATGAGATAACAAAAGATATAGGATGGCTTGGAGTGAGTTGGTTGAGTTTCTCAGCCCCAATATAGGATGGCTTGGAGTGAGTTGGTTGAGTTTCTCAGCCCCAATATAGGATGGCTTGGAGTGAGTTGGTTGAGTGTCTCAGCCCCAATATAGGGTGGCTTGGAGTGAGCTGGTTGAGTGTCTCAGCCCCAATATAGGGTGGCTTGGAGTGAGTTGGTTGAGTGTCTCAGCCCCAATATAGGGTGGCTTGGAGTGAGTTGGTTGAGTGTCTCAGCCCTAATATAGGGTGGCTTGGAGTGAGTTGGTTGAGTGTCTCAGCCCCAATATAGGGTGGCTTGGAGTGAGCTGGTTGAGTGTCTAAGCCCCAATATAGGGTGGCTTGGAGTGAGTTGGTTGAGTGTCTCAGCCCTAATATAGGGTGGCTTGGAGTGAGTTGGTTGAGTGTCTCAGCCCTAATATAGGGTGGCTTGGAGTGAGTTGGTTGAGTGTCTCAGCCCTAATATAGGGTGGCTTGGAGTGAGCTGGTTGAGTGTCTAAGCCCCAATATAGGGTGGCTTGGAGTGAGTTGGTTGAGTGTCTAAGCCCCAATATAGGGTGGCTTGGAGTGAGCTGGTTGAGGGTCTCAACCCCAATGAAGGGTCTAAGGTGAAAGAAGAAAACAAAGTGACAAACAATTGCATATAACCTGTAAGTAATATTAATTTGATACAATGACTAACTTATTAAGTAAACATTTTCAAAGATTAACGAAAATATTATTTATGTTTACTGCTACTGTTGCAAACTTTCGGCAGAAAGTAATTTCTTTGTTTTGCGATTTGTAAATAAGAAATCAAAGCTGATGTAGAATTACTAAAATGAAGCACGTGTCTTGTAGAAACAACTCACCACTGCTCTTCTTGATTGAAGGCCAACCCTAGTGCCATCAATAACTTTGAAGAAATCAAACTGCACATGAGTAGGAGGCATGCCCCTTCTTCCATATATCCCCACCATTGCATCACTGGGTACTGAGAGATTGAATTTGACAGAGCCAGGTGTTTTCTGTTCCAAATGATTCGTCCAAAATGTTCCTGAAGAAGCAAATGACATCATATACACATCTAGCCACATCATTCAATGCAACTAGCAGGCAACTAAATCAGATATAAATTACTACTTCACATGAAGAAATATTGACACTAAATTACCTATAAGAACATGAAATACAATGGCAAATATTTGCACTGATGTGTTCGGACCATATTCTGCAAAGTTTCAGATATTGTAGCATGTATAAACAAGGAAACTTCAGACATGGAGCACATCCACTGCTGTCTTCACTGTCCTACATGCACTAATTGTGAATGTGACTAGACTGGAAATGAATACTGGATAATATCATAACTTTGATAAATTGAAATAGTGACAGGCTGTATATAGTGATAGACTACATTTAATGATAGATTGTATTTAGTATTGTATTGTATTTAATGATTGATTGAATTTAATGATAGATTGCATTTAGTAATATATTGTATTTAGAGATAGATTGTATTTAGTGATTAATAGTATATAGTCATAAACTGTAAGTAGTGATAGATTGTATAGTGATAAACTGTATATAGTGATACATTGTATATAGTGATAAACTGTATTTAGTGATAGACTGCATTTAGTGATAGATTGTATTTAGTAATACATTGTATATAGTGATAGATTGTAGTTAGCGAAAGATTGTCCATAGTGGCAAATTATAGTGATAGATTTTATATAGTGAGACATTGTAAATAGTGGTAGGTTGTACATAGTGATAAATTGTATATAGTGATACATTTTGTTTAGCGATAGATTGCATATACTCAAAACAAGACAGCTAACTTCATGATTCTACCGTATAACTGTGTGTTTATTCAGTGCACTATGTGAAGATGTTCACAATAACTGACTTCTTAATACTGAACTCTGCCTGTGCTGAACCTGACAGTAATGAATCATTATCTTCATAAGTGAAAGAACAAAGTTTATGCATGTATTCACAAAATTTACACACATTTTGGACTAATCCCCTTTTTTATCTGAGAGAGGAAAAAGGGCAGGGAATGAGTGACAGAGATAGAGGGAGAAAGAGAGACAAATACAGATAAAGGATGGAGAGAGAGGGGTGGTAAGGAGGAAAAGAGACATAGTGACAGATAGAAGCAAGGGGACAGCTGCTGTGTATGTTTCTCCACAGCAGTTACCAATGTCAGAGAACAATTAACAGATGGCAGTTACAAACAAGATGCAGAAGACAACAACAGGTGAACTGTAGCAGAAAGCTACAACAGCTACAACAAGCAAGATGTAAAACTATAACCAGTAACAATTAGTAATGACGTAACAAGCAAGATTTAGCAGAAAGCTGCAACAAACAAATTTTAGCAGAAAACTATGTCAAACAAGATGTAGCAGAAAGCTATAACAAGCAAAATATAGCAGAAATTATATACAATAAGCAAGATGTACCAATGATATGGCCAGCAAGATGTAGCAATGATATGGCCAGCAAGATGTACCAATGATATGGCCAGCAAGATGTAGCAATGATATGGCCAGCAAGATGTACCAATGATATGGCCAGCAAGATGTACCAATGATATGGCCAGCAAGATGTACCAATGATATGGCCAGCAAGATGTACCAATGATATGGCCAGCAAGATGTACCAATGATATGGCCAGCAAGATGTACCAATGATATGGCCAGCAAGATGTAGCAATGATATGGCCAGCAAGATGTACCAATGATATGGCCAGCAAGATGTAGCAATGATATGGCCAGCAAGATGTACCAATGATATGGCCAGCAAGATGTAGCAATGATATGGCCAGCAAGATGTACCAATGATATGGCCAGCAAGATGTACCAATGATATGGCCAGCAAGATGTAGCAATGATATGGCCAGCAAGATGTAGCAATGATATGGCCAGCAAGATGTACCAATGATATGGCCAGCAAGATGTAGCAATGATATGGCCAGCAAGATGTAGCAATGATATGGCCAGCAAGATGTAGCAATGATATGGCCAGCAAGATGTACCAATGATATGGCCAGCAAGATGTAGCAATGATATGGCCAGCAAGATGTACCAATGATATGGCCAGCAAGATGTAGCAATGATATGGCCAGCAAGATGTAGCAATGATATGGCCAGCAAGATGTAGCAATGATATGGCCAGCAAGATGTACCAATGATATGGCCAGCAAGATGTAGCAATGATATGGCCAGCAAGATGTAGCAATGATATGGCCAGCAAGATGTAGCAATGATATGGCCAGCAAGATGTAGCAATGATATGGCCAGCAAGATGTACCAATGATATGGCCAGCAAGATGTAGCAATGATATGGCCAGCAAGATGTAGCAATGATATGGCCAGCAAGATGTACCAATGATATGGCCAGCAAGATGTAGCAATGATATGGCCAGCAAGATGTACCAATGATATGGCCAGCAAGATGTACCAATGATATGGCCAGCAAGATGTACCAATGATATGGCCAGCAAGATGTACCAATGATATGGCCAGCAAGATGTAGCAATGATATGGCCAGCAAGATGTACCAATGATATGGCCAGCAAGATGTAGCAATGATATGGCCAGCAAGATGTACCAATGATATGGCCAGCAAGATGTAGCAATGATATGGCCAGCAAGATGTACCAATGATATGGCCAGCAAGATGTAGCAATGATATGGCCAGCAAGATGTAGCAATGATATGGCCAGCAAGATGTACCAATGATATGGCCAGCAAGATGTACCAATGATATGGCCAGCAAGATGTACCAATGATATGGCCAGCAAGATGTACCAATGATATGGCCAGCAAGATGTAGCAATGATATGGCCAGCAAGATGTACCAATGATATGGCCAGCAAGATGTAGCAATGATATGGCCAGCAAGATGTACCAATGATATGGCCAGCAAGATGTACCAATGATATGGCCAGCAAGATGTACCAATGATATGACCAGCAAGATGTACCAATGATATGGCCAGCAAGATGTACCAATGATATGGCCAGCAAGATGTACCAATGATATGGCCAGCAAGATGTAGCAATGATATGACCAGCAAGATGTAGCAATGATATGGCCAGCAAGATGTAGCAATGATATGGCCAGCAAGATGTACCAATGATATGGCCAGCAAGATGTACCAATGATATGGCCAGCAAGATGTACCAATGATATGGCCAGCAAGATGTAGCAATGATATGGCCAGCAAGATGTACCAATGATATGGCCAGCAAGATGTACCAATGATATGGCCAGCAAGATGTACCAATGATATGGCCAGCAAGATGTAGCAATGATATGGCCAGCAAGATGTAGCAATGATATGACCAGCAAGATGTAGCAATGATATGACCAGCAAGATGTAGCAATGATATGACCAGCAAGATGTACCAATGATATGACCAGCAAGATGTAGCAATGATATGACCAGCAAGATGTACCAATGATATGACCAGCAAGATGTAGCAATGATATGGCCAGCAAGATGTACCAATGATATGGCCAGCAAGATGTAGCAATGATATGGCCAGCAAGATGTAGCAATGATATGGCCAGCAAGATGTACCAATGATATGGCCAGCAAGATGTAGCAATGATATGGCCAGCAAGATGTAGCAATGATATGACCAGCAAGATGTAGCAGACATATGCAAAGTATACACGTTGAAACTCCCCTCCCCCCCCCCCCCCCAATAAATAAACAATGAACACAGCCTCCAAACCATAGTTCAACTGCTTGCAACAGGATCAGCAGACCAAGTGTAACTAAGACCAGATTCTATCTCTAGTGGTGGCTTTGGGAACAAGCTGTGTGACTGCAGTCTGGCCTAGAAAGTCAGGAATGAAGGGGTTGGGCAAATGTTGTTCCATAAGATGTTATGCTGAGGTTAGATGTTGGAGCTATGCAGCAAATTGACACTTCAACCAACATTCTTTTGAGGATGAATAAGAAGGAAGAAGTAGGAGTGTGCTATCACAATAAACCAAAGCAGGAGTGTGCTATTACAATAAACCATAACAGGTGTGCACTGCCACAATAGACCACAGCCGGGGTATACTGCCACAATAAACCATAGCAGGAGTGTGCTATCACAATAAACCATAGCAGGAGTGTGCTATCACAATAAACCATGGCAGGAGTGTGCTATCACAATAAACCAAAGCAGGAGTGTGCTATTACAATAAACCATAACAGGTGTGCACTGCCACAATAGACCACAGCCGGGGTATACTGCCACAATAAACCATAGCAGGAGTGTGCTATCACAATAAACCATAGCAGGAGTGTGCTATCACAATAAACCATAGCAGGAGTGTGCTATCACAATAAACCATAGCAGGAGTGTGCTATCACAATAAACCAAAGCAGGAGTGTGCTATTACAATAAACCATAGCAGGAGTGTGCTATCACAATAAACCATAGCAGGAGTGTGCTATCACAATAAACCATAGCAGGAGTGTGCTATCACAATAAACCATAGCAGGAGTGTGCTATCACAATAAACCATAGCAGGAGTGTGCTATCACGATAAACCATTGCCACAATAAACCATGGCAGGAGTGTGCTATCACAATAAACCATAACAGAAGTGTGCTATCACGATAAACCATGGCAGGAGTGTGCTATCACGATAAAACATTGCCACAATAAACCATAGCAGAAGTGTGCTATCACAATAAACCATGGCAGGAGTGTGCTATCACGATAAACCATTGCCACAATAAACCATGGCAGGAGTGTGCTATCACAATAAACCATAACAGAAGTGTGCTATCACGATAAACCATGGCAGGAGTGTGCTATCACGATAAAACATTGCCACAATAAACCATAGCAGGAGTGTGCTATCATGATAAACCACAGCCACAATAAACCATAACCACAATAAACCATAGCAGGAGTGTGCTATCACAATAAACCACAGCAGGAGTGTGCTATCACAATAAACCATAGCAGAAGTGTGCTATCACGATAAACCATAGCCACAATAAACCATAGCAGAAGTGTGCTATCACAATAAACCATAGCAGAAGTGTGCTATCACAATAAACCATAGCAGGTGTGTGCTATCACAATAAACCATAGCAGGAGTGTGCTATCACAATAAACCATAGAAGAAGTGTGCTATCACAATAAACCATAGCAGGAGTGTGCTATCACAATAAATCATAGCCACAATAAACCATAGCAGGAGTGTGCTATCACAATAAACCATAGCCACAATAAACCATAACAGGAGTGTGCTATCACAATAAACCATAGCAGAAGTGTGCTATCACGATAAACCATAGCCACAATAAACCATAGAACAAGTGTGCTATCACAATAAACCATAGCAGAAGTGTGCTATCACAATAAACCATAGCAGGAGTGTGCTATCACAATAAACCAAAGCAGGAGTGTGCTATCACAATAAACCATAGCAGGAGTGTGCTATCACAATAAACCATAGCAGGAGTCTGCTATCACAATAAACCATAGCCACAATAAACCATAGCAGGAGTGTGCTATCACAATAAACCATAGCAGGAGTGTGCTATCACAATAAACCATAGCAGGAGTGTGCTATCACAATAAACCATAACAGGAGTGTGCTATCACGATAAACCATGGCAGGAGTGTGCTATCACAATAAACCATAGCAGAAGTGTGCTATCACAATAAACCATGGCAGGAGTGTGCTATCATGATAAACCATTGCCACAATAAACCATGGCAGGAGTGTGCTATCACAATAAACCATAACAGAAGTGTGCTATCACAATAAACCATGGCAGGAGTGTGCTATCAAGATAAACCATTGCCACAATAAACCATAGCAGGAGTGTGCTATCACGATAAACCACAGCCACAATAAACCACAGCAGGAGTGTGCTATCACAATAAACCACAGCAGGAGTGTGCTATCACAATAAACCATAGCAGAAGTGTGCTATCACGATAAACCATAGCCACAATAAACCATAGCAGGAGTGTGCTATCATGATAAACCACAGCAGGAGTGTGCTATCACAATAAACCATAACAGGAGTGTGCTATCACAATAAACCATAACAGGAGTGTGCTATCACAATAAACCATAACAGGAGTGTGCTATCATGATAAACCATAGCCACAATAAACCATAGCAGGAGTGTGCTATCACAATAAACCACAGCAGGAGTGTGCTATCACAATAAACCATAACAGGAGTGTGCTATCACAATAAACCATAACAGGAGTGTGCTATCATGATAAACCATAGCCACAATAAACCATAGCAGGAGTGTGCTATCACGATAAACCACAGCAGGAGTGTGCTATCACAATAAACCATAACAGGAGTGTGCTATCACGATAAACCATAGCAGGAGTGTACTATCACAATAAACCATAGCAGATGTGTACTATCACAATAAACCATAGCAGATGTGTACTATCACGATAAACCACAGCAGGAGTGTACTATCACAATAAAACATAGCAGATGTGTACTATCACGATAAACCACAGCAGGAGTGTGCTATCACGATAAACCACAGCAGGAGTGTGCTATCACGATAAACCACAGCAGGAGTGTGCTATCACAATAAACCATTACAGGAGTGTGCTATCACAATAAACCATAACAGGAGTGTGCTATCATGATAAACCATAGCAGATGTGTACTATCATGATAAACCACAGCAGGAGTGTACTATCACAATAAACCACAGCAGCAGTGTATTTCCAAGTTACATGATCAAAGACAAAGGGATACATAAAGAATTAAATAAGAAAATATGAAAATAATACATTCACTATTTCCTACCATTCACTTGAATTAGGTGCCCATTATCATGTTAATGGAACACAGATGAGTGACAAATCTGTCGAATATAACAATGAATTAAGTCTGGCTTTCACAGATCAAGAACAAGCCTTTGACAAAATCAATAGGAGTAAGCTGTAGAAAGTGCTAGAAGAATATGGTAATGGGCAGCTGCTGGATAATATCAGGGCTATATATCAAAACAGTGAATGTGCAGTAAGAAGACATGAAAGCATGACAAACTGGTTCCAAGTAACATCAGGTGTCACACAAGAATGTGTTTTATCTCCACTTCTGTTCATCACCTACATGGATAAGATTAATATAGAAGTAAATCCACAACCGGAGAGCTTAAATAAGATGCTGTTTGCAGATGACCAGAGTTTACTGTATGAGAACAATATAAATCTACAGCACGATATAAATTGTAGTAGTACAAGAAACAATACAAGTCAAACAAAAAATTGCATCTGCCTCCTAATCGCGATGCTTTATGGCAAAAGCAGTAGCAGAAAAGAAGAGGAATAAAGAAATAAAAGTAACAATGTTACTATCAGATCTGACGATGTGAACTTATTACGAAAATGAGACAAAGCATTTATGTCTAATGTTGGTGACACTATTGCACATCTCTACAAATGAAAGTTACCTGGAGGTACTGATTTCCTGACTGACCTTCCTGCTTGCAATATGGTTGGTGGATCTGTAGTGGGTAAAGCCAGGTGACGCCCTGACAGAAATGTACCTTGTTACAGTGTGGCAAGAGTATTTCAAATGTCTGCTAACCCACAAGTTCATCTAACAACAAACATACATCTAGAACAAAGACATGTCATATATATCCTAGGATCCATCAGTGGATATGTTAGATACAGGTTGGGTGACTTGCAGTATCTGATAATGAACACTTCCTGTACAAAGCTACTCACTATATGTTGATCACTGATTCATTATATGATCAAACATGATCCGTGCTTGACCTTCACTCTTCCACTCCCAGATGGGATGACTGCAACTATATCTGTCTGTCTGTATCAGGTGTGGGAATGTCCCCAGTGCAGTGATGTGGATTCTCAATGAAATATTTCAGTATTCTAGATGCTATTTAACTCCCTCACTCATAAACAGCAATTACTCCAATTCTGTCTGTTTTAGGTGTTACTTTAAATGTGTCCATTCTAGATGTTAATTCACTCCTTCACTCACTGACACAGATGACTTTAACTGTGTCCATGTGCTACTTTCACTGTTTATATTCTAGTTGCTACTTCACTTCTTCACTCTTGGACATAGACGATTTCTTCTTCTTTTGCATTCATCCGGAATGTTGTTTTAGACATAATTGTGTTGTGCCTGTTTACAGCAGAGCTGCGATATTTGCACTTTTCGGCTGTCACATCTGACTTCTTCAGGCATTTGCTAACCAGGTTACCTTCCCGGGTGGATGATTTTTAACTGTGTCTTAGGGGTACTTTCATTGTTTCTGCTCCAGATGTTCTTTAAGTTCTCCTTTAATTTCAGATAGTGATGACTATAACTTATTCTGACCCAGATTGTTACTATATTGAAATAGCAATCGCCTGGGCCAGAAACAATTCAGGGAATATACGGGATAAGACAATTGAATAGATCATTGACAACAAATAGTCTAAGACACATTTTGTTTTACATTTAACCTTGTGTAAATATTAGGGTACCCATTACACTTGTGTGAGTATTATACTACCCATTACATGTGTATGAGTACTGAAGTGCCCACTAAACATGTTAAGTATTACAGTACCCATTAACACTGTGTCTGTATTAGAGTGGCCATGAACCTGTAATATCACAGATATGTGAGATAGTCTGTGGATTATTTCAGTGTCTGTACAAAACAAAGAAACTAAAAACAAACAACATTAAAATAAACCCATGGTCGAGACAGGAACAAGGAGCTGATCCCCGACTCTGGTGATCGAGTGAGATGGCAAAACATGACTGTACACACTTATCGGCACGGCACATGATGATGATGGTGATGATGATAATTAATTAATGTTTTGCGTATCCTTTACAGGACATCGCTGTCAACATCAGCATCTTTCAGCTGATTGTTGATTTCTTGGCAAGATTACGCTCAGTAGTTTGCCATTGCTTTCTGAGCGGCCGGCTCATCTATCCTGCAAGTCACCAGCGCAGGTAGAACCGCTTCCAATTCTCGCGTTCTGCGAGACCCTGATGATGATAATGCCATATGTAAATATTCTTTAAAGTCTCATAAAGTTGTGTATTAATGAACATTTAGCATTTGGTTTAGTTTGAAACATGTACCCAAAATGATATATGTGATATCAGTCCATGTAAAGCAAGAACCATATAAATAAGCAAAGACTGTACATAATGACTTATCTGTCCAGATAGGTTACTATTGCTAACATCTGATGTACTGGTTGGTGCACCTCTTATTGGCTAAGCCCATTTGATTTGTATTTTGCTCTGCATGAAGAAGAATTGATGCCAGCAATGCATGGGTAGCCCAGTCATCAGGATGGTATCAAACTTATAGTCTAGTCAGATTCGGTGGAGATGCTCACAGATGCATCATTTACTCCTCCTTTTCGGTGGATCCTGGGTGCATGTTTCCCTCTGTTTGGGGTGTGAGAGATGATTTTGTTTATACACCATTAGGATTTGCCACCCTGGTGTTAGCTGCCAACTTCCTGTGTTCAGAAATAAGTCTCTTTTCATCCACACTTTGATGCCAGTCTCTCCAGGGCATCAAACTGTAATTATAGTCTAATGTAAGAAATAAATCTGTTTTCATCCACACATTGATGCCAGTCTCTCCAGGGCATCAAACTGTAATTATAGTCTAATGTAAGAAATAAATCTGTTTTCATCCACACATTGATGCCAGTCTCTCCAGGGCATCAAACTGTAATTATAGTCTAATGTAAGAAATAAGTCTCTTTTCATCCACACATTGATGCCAGTCTCTCCAGGGCATCAAACTGTAATTATAGTCTAATGTAAGAAATAAGTCTGTTTTCATCCACACATTGATGCCAGCCTCTCCAGGGCATCAAACTGTAATTATAGTCTAATGTAAGAAATAAATCTGTTTTCATCCACACATTGATGCCAGCCTCTCCAGGGCATCAAACTGTAATTATAGTCTAATGTAAGAAATAAATCTGTTTTCATCCACACAGTGATGCCAGTCTCTCCAGGGCGTCCACACATTGATGCCAGCCTCTCCAGGGCATCAAACTGTAATATACTAATATACTAAACTGTAATTATAGTCTAATATAGGGACCAGTCGCTAGTTGTAGAAGTCAGGCCATAGAGCAAGTACAACAGTAGTGCCCCCCCCCCCCTCTCTCTCTCTCTCTCTCTCTCTCTCTCTCGCATATTCCTCCCCCACCCCCACAAATCCCTGACTTCATAAGAACTGGGTTACTCACCTGGGTACTGCATGCTATCTATCCTACCAGATGATGACGAGGACTGGTTGTGAAAGCTTGGATACAGTCCTAGACTGCTGTGGTCAGATGAGGATAAGCTGCAGTCCTTCTCAACTTTCTCCTCCATAAACATAGAGTTGGCTGGGAACAGGCAGAGAGACAGATGACACTACTGACGGCAACATATGTGGCATGTCATACTAATGTCTGCACATGTTGTGTGGCCAGTCTTTATGTCAGAATTACATTATGCACAGAAGTGTGAGTGTTACACTATCAGAGATTTTTTTTCTTTTTGCATATTCTTTACAGGACATCGCTGTCAACACCAGCATCTTTCAGCTGTATGTTGATTTCTTGGCAAGATTATGCTCAGTAGTTTGCCATTGCTTTCTGAGCGGCCGGCTCACATACCCCGTAAGTTACCGATGCGATTCAAACCACTGCTGATTCTCACCGTCATCACGTTACCTACGAGAGTATACGAGATTACGGAGAAAAGTCGCTAAACCTCTAAGCCACGAAGCCGGCTATCAGAGATTGAAGAGGGTTAATCATCAAGCCTCTTCAACCTAAACACAGAAAGGATTTTTTAACAAGTTGAACTGCCTGGACTTTAACATCAATGGAAGAATCATAAACAATCTTAGGTATACTGACGATGCCGTGTTACAACCAGAAAGCGAATAAGAGTTACAAGACCTAGTGGAACAAGTAAACAGGAATAGTGCAGAATGCGGCTAAGATATTAACATCTAATCGCATCAACATCATCAACGTATTAAAATTGATAATTGTCAAATTCTACGTATATTCAACGCTACTGTATGGCGCTGAAACCTGGACATTGAACAAGCAACTAGAAAGTCGCATAGAAGCCCTGGAGATGTGGATATACAGACGAATAGGTCGTATTTCATGGACACAAAAACAATCAAATGCAGAGGTTCTAGACAAACTTGGAATTAAGAGAGAGTTGATGAAAAAAATAAAATGGAGGCAAGCGAAATATTTCGGCCACGTTATAAGACATGATACTCTTATAAAAACCATACGGGAGGGCAAGATTGAGGGCAATCGAGTAATAGGTAGACAACGATACAAGTGGGAAGATAACATCAAGAGATGGATGAACATCAGCCTGACAGAATGTAGAGTTAGGGCGAGAGACAGACAGTGTTGGAGATCCATCGCAGCCAACCTTTATTATAGAGACGGCACCTGATTAATTGAATCACCAACAGCACATCAGTCCACGTGTAGCCATCACTGATTTCAATAAGTATATTTATATGTCGGAAATGCATCTATCTTCAGGTTATCGTACGGTTAAGGAAAAACTATGACATTTCTTAAACAGCATGTTATGCTACATTTGCTAAAGCATGAAATAACGTATTAATATAAACCATTTTACAAATGTGTACACGGCATTTCAATATTTTGCATGGCTGTATTATTTTGAAAAAAATAAATAAAAAAAAAACAATACAATTGTATTGTCTGCTCTATATCCCAATTGCATTTAGTTTTAGAATTTGAAATATTGCTAGAAAAATGACCATGGGAACATAGGGAGTGTCACATTCTAGCTAGTAGACATGTTGGGCTAAGGAAACAGTTAGGCTATAGAAAGCATACTTTATGTATCGCATTGCTGGAACCTCAGATGAAATCTTGCAGTAATTTTCAGAACCACAGAGTTGAGGGAAGGGGGGGGGGGGGGGGGGGTGGTGAGGAGTTTGGATGCTGACTACATATCGTAGTACATGTGTTCTAACCTCTGGTAAAGCAACCCACAGCAAAGGTGAAATGCAAAGCTTACACATGTCAACTGTGTGACAACTGGTTTACACATGTCAACTGTATGGCAACTGGCTTACACATGTCAACTGTGTGGCAACTGGTTTACACATGTCAACTGTGTGACAACTGGTTTACACATGTCAACTGTATGGCAACTGGCTTACACATGTCAACTGTGTGGCAACTGGCTTACACATGTCAACTGTGTGACAACTGGCTTACACATGTCAACTGTGTGGCAACTGGCTTACACATGTCAACTGTGTGACAACTGGTTTACACATGTCAACAGTGTGGCAACTGGCTTACACATGTCAACTGTGTGGCAACTGGCTTACACATGTCAACTGTGTGGCAACTGGCTTACACATGTCAACAGTGTGGCAACTGGCTTACACATGTCAACTGTGTGACAACTGGTTTACACATGTCAACTGTATGGCAACTGGCTTACACGTGTCAACTGTGTGGCAACTGGTTTACACATGTCAACTGTGTGACAACTGGTTTACACATGTCAACTGTGTGGCAACTGGCTTACACATGTCAACAGTGTGGCAACTGGCTTACACATGTCAACTGTGTGACAACTGGTTTACACATGTCAACTGTATGGCAACTGGCTTACACATGTCAACTGTGTGGCAACTGGTTTACACATGTCAACTGTGTGACAACTGGTTTACACATGTCAACTGTATGACAACTGGCTTACACATGTCAACTGTGTGGCAACTGGTTTACACATGTCAACTGTATGGCAACTGGCTTACACATGTCAACAGTGTGGCAACTGACTTACACATGTCAACTGTGTGGCAACTGGTTTACACATGTCAACTGTGTGACAACTGGCTTACACATGTCAACAGTGTGGCAACTGGCTTACACATGTCAACTGTATGGCAACTGGCTTACACATGTCAACCGTGTGGCAACTGGCTTACACGTGTCAACTGTATGGCAACTGGCTTACACATGTCAACTGTGTGGCAACTGGCTTACACATGTCAACTGTATGGCAACTGGCGTTGATATGCCAGCCCTTGAGACTGTCAATCTACACTAGCAATGCTATACTTACGTCATGAAAGCTAGAAGAAAGAACAACGCAGTAAACAATGAATCAAGCTGTACTGGAGATGCCTAATCGCAGTAGCAGTAGAATTGTCCTATAGATCTGCAGAAATAAACAGCAGCTGCAAATGGCAACATCAAAATATGCAGCACGCGTGATTATAAGTGAAATCCAGATGCAATTACCAGAATGCTGAAATGTCGCTCAGAATCGTTTCTTGATTAAAATAAATGACATTTCCCTTTGACTGATGGAAACATGAGGAGGCTATGTATTTAAATAAAAAAGTGACCTCATGGGCACACTGATAGTCGGCCATATATTTGATATTGGTTTCCTGCTTGCGGCAGAGCACTTGATTGAATATTTTCATGTTTTCTTCCTTTGACAAGCCTCATATTGCATTCTGTGTTGCTTATTCTGACCTGATGACAATACAAACAGTCAGAAATTGCATGAACCCTCAACACTTGTTGGTGTTGGCTGAAATATGAGATCCAGACAGAAACCTCTGAAAGCTTGTTAAGATGCACAGAAAACTCAGTAACAAATATTATAGTAAAATATAATCTAAAACTGTTGAAAAACCTGCAATAAGCTATTGGAACCTGAATACAGAGTGAATGTTTGTGAAGGAGTAGTGTCAGGTTACTAAAAAAACGAAATGCTAAGATTTTTAAAAATATATGTACAGACACTGAAACATAAGTGTAGTTGTCACCCACTGAGTTCATTTTGGCTAAAATAAGACAGAAATATTCACATGTGGCGTGACATCTTCCCTTCCCCACCCTATTTCCCTCCCAGATAATTTCTCTCAGATTACGAACAATTTCAGGAACCTGTGTTATGAGGCTGATCGACGCTGCTAGTCGGAATAAACAGAAACCTGCTAATGGTGAAGACCGAACGTAGACCACTGTCTCGGCTAGAAAGCGCACAAACCACTCTGCCACCGCGGCACCAGGCAATATTATGTATGTACTCGTATCTAACCTAACAGGCAAAGGATAACAGCAGGGAGGGTACCGGAAGAATGTCCACTACTCAATCATAAGTAAGTAAGTTTGAAGGAATTACATAATATATTCCACGCTAATATATGGTATTCTTTGCACTGTCCTCGGAAACCACATTTTCACTGGCATTAGATTCTCAGCTTGTCTGCTTATTGTCATTGTTTCATATACATAACAGTAAGGTTATAGAGCACTTCAACACTCGTTTTCTCACTGTAATTGTTGTTTTTTTTTTTTTTAAACCCTGAATGTTTTCCACCTAGCAAAAGGCTACATTTGTCATTGCGATTCTGGTTCTAATCTGTACAAGGTATATTCCATTAGATGTTACAACTGTTCCGAGATAAGTTGTATCGATCCACTTGTTTAAGAATTTTCCCATTTCCTTGGATGTTACATTGTGAAATTTCTGTCTTCGTGGAGACGACCGTAATCTCTGTTTTCTGATAATTTAATCCTAACGCTTGTTGCTCACAAAGACACTGGATAAAGTAAGACATGTTGGCATGATAACGATGCTTGCAGATCTATAAATTGATGGGAAAGACCTTAGATTTGTAAAACAGCAAAAGCAAAAATATTATTGGAAACAACAAACTGCCATAAAAAAATGACACGATTACACGCCTTTAAAAGGTGAACAAATAGACGTGATAATAATGAAAAATCTCAAAGCGAAAATTTGAGTTGAAAGAACGACAGAAGAAGAATAAGTGTGAGGCCCGTCTAATTGAATTTTGTCTAGGAAGCAATCTTTCGATCACAAACACCCTGTTTAAACGTCCCAGAAGAATCTACACTTGGACCTCACCTGATCATAACTGCAGGAACTAAAATGATTACATCTTAAACAACAAAGATTCGGACACGTATAACATACACAAAGACATTGTCGGAAACCGACTGCCACACAGATCACGAACTACTTGTGACAGATATAATTTCCCCCCCCCCCCCCCCCCCCCCGATATAAACTGAAAATAAAAAGAGCACGACCAATAACGGTTCGATGTAAGTGGTATTCCACCTTAATATAATATTGAAATGATAAACAAATTCGGGACGTTGATGGTAGTACAAGAAGACATCACTTCTTATGAGCTGGCCACAAAAGTTACATATTAAAAGCACAATGTATCATTAATTTTTTTAAAAAAGGTACTAGAAGCTGAGGAATATCACAGAGGAAACATTCAGACTACCAGAAGAAAGGACAGAAATGTCTTACATACAAACTTTTTTTTTTTTTAAATTCGCATATCCTTTACAGGACATCGCTGTCAATAGCAGCATCTTTCAGCTGTCTGTTGATCTCTTGGCAAGATTACGCTCAGTAGTTTGCCATTGCTTTCTGAGCGGCCGGCTCAGTATCCCGCAAGTCACTACACTACACGATACAAATTAGAAGTACCATTAGAGAAGCCATGAACAACCAGTAGTGAATACTTGTAACAGAACATAATATCTTCAGTTGCAAGGAAAAGATGGGGACTTGTTCCAGAGAATACTAACAAACGAATTCAGACCATCATTACCTGTAATCAGTGGTAGGAATGGCAATACTTTAACAGCAAGTTAGCATTCACTAGAAAGATAGGACTATTGTGTAGACGTGTACGAAAATGCAGCAAAGAACACATCTTATATATAAAAAAGGATCTCCGTCCAAATGTATGTCCGTATGTATTTATGTCTGTATGTCCTTTATACGTTCGCGAACGGCCCATCCGATTGAGATGAAATTTTCTACACGCCTTCCTTTCATTCCAGAGCTGCCAACTGTGATATTTTGTTAGTGTGAAATCGCCTGCTTACTCAGTATTATTTCATTTTTCATTTTTCATCATAATTTCATATATCTCCGGGGACCTAACTCTGTAAAAGTTATTTCAAGGGGCATAACTTTTCTGTATAACTTATATTCATATTGTGGCATCGTTTTCAAAGATTTATAAACTCTTTGTCCATAGTTATGTACCGGCATATGAGTTATAATAAATAATGATACAATCTGTAAGGCATTTTCAAAGTTTTCATAAAAATAATGCACGATGCATAACATTGTAACTCATCTTTTTTTGCTTAAGAAGTTACTGTAGTCATGCAGGTGATTAGAAAGAATTTTCATTAAAAATAATGGATGGTGTGTGGAAGGACATTCTTTTAAGTTACTTTTTTTGTTGTATGAATTTAATGAGAACTTATATGACTACTTATATGAATTAAATGAGATGCTCCCCACCAGGGACTGGGCGAAGCCGGACAGGGTCAGGCAGACAGATAGACAGTCGGGAACAGGAACTTATATGACTACTTATATAAATTAAATGAGATGCTTCACACCAGGTGCTGGGCGATGCCGGGCCGGGTCAGACAGACAGACAGACAGACAGACAGACAGTCGGTAACGGGAACGAGAACTTATATGACTACTTATATGAATTAAATGAGATGCTCCCCACCAGGGTCTGGGCGAAGCCGGGCAGGGTCAGCTAGTATAATATAAATTAAATGAAAGTAAAGGGAAAAAACCAGAACCTTTATTACAGGAAGTACAATCAGCAATACAAAGTATGATGCAAGAACAGTCACCTGGCTGCGACGACATACCAGCAGAACTCATCCGGGAAGAAGCTACAGTCCATATCTATCTTACAATGTGTGAAGATCGGAACGACTCTGCTTGATCCAAAGCACCCTTCTCCTAAATATCAGAGATACAGTCGCACTAATAAATCACGCTAGCAACATCTTCCTGCTAACCATCATGAGGATTGAAATTCAGTTAGATTATAAATTATACGAAGTACTTGCAGGCTTCAGACAGTGCAGAGGAACGAGTGCAATATCTTTAACATGAGATCCATCTTTGAGAAATGGAGAGAGTATAATGTAGATAGATCTTCGGGCCTGTTTCCTAGACTACAGTAGGGACTTCTGCTCTCTCTCTCTCTCTCTCTCTCTCTCTCTCTCTCTCTCTCTCTCTCTCTCTCTCTGTTTGTTTGTTTGTGGGGGGGGGGCATCATGAGAGATATGGAGTTCCCAGCACATCTGATCCGCCTAATTGAATATGTATATCATGAACAACAAACAACAGTATTGGAAAGAACACGTGTTGGAAGGCATAGTTCCAATAGAAGAGGAAGGAGTGGACTAGCGCGGCGAAGGACACACGGCACTAGAGACACTTTGGGCAAGCACATGCACGTGGCAGGGAAACTGACCAGGGACTGGCCATCTATTCGTTGAGTGGTCAGGATTGCCATGTTATGGCAAGGACCTGCTGCATGGTGATAACGAGGAGGCTTGCTTGCTTGCGTTCGCCGGCTGGGAACTCCAGCGCCAGGTCCTGTATGTCGGATGAAGACATCCTGTTGTCCAATATCAGTGTGATGTCATACCGGGCTGAGGTTTGGGTGAGTATCCGTTGTAAATAGGTCACGATGGTAAGTGAATGGGAGCACCTACTACATAGATAGTATGACCTGGCAGACAAATAAAAGTGTAAGCATAATATCGGTTAGAACAAGATTAGAACGAGAATTGCCATGGCGAAGGTAGCCTTTTGCAAGATGAAAAACATACTGACCGATAAAAAGATATCAACTGAAACGAGAAAAAGAGTGTTGAAGTACTACATAGAACCTGTACTTTTGTATGCATGTGAAGCGTGGACTTGTTTCAGCAGTCAAGCTGAAAAACAGCTGATGGATGTGGAAATGTGGTTTCTGAGGAAAATGCAAAGAATACCATGGACAGACAGAAAAACCAATGAACAAGTCCTTCAAGAAACAAATGAAGATCGCAAACCCTGTTAGAGTTATTAGACGTAGACAGTCAAATTTTTTTTTTTGGGGGGGGGGGGGGGGCATGTTATGAGAAGAAATGACTTGGAGAGCTTGGTGACGACTGGCATGATCGAAGGGGAGAGACTAAGGGGAAGACGGAGAAGTAAATACCTGGATGGCTTGGCCACGTGGCCTGGTCGAGACAAGAACACGGAGCTGATCCACGACTCTGGTGATCGAGTGAGATGGCAGAACGTGACCGCCCACGCTTATCGGCATGGCACATGATGGATAGATAATATGGGTAAATGACCGGGTGAAAGTATGCAAAGTATATGTGCACAACATAATGAAAGTATATGAGAAAATAAGTCACAATATATGTTACAACTATAGCTGTACATGGCAGCCAGAAAGCATTATGTTGCATCAGAATAAATGCTGTTGATAAATATGAAGTATGGCAATAACAGCAACGTGCGGAGTTTAAATAATACACAAAGTACATAGCAACAGATGAAAGAGACAATTAAATAAACAGAATCACAGGTGAGAAATGTTTCCACGGAGTTGTAAATACTTTGTCCCTCTCTTAGAACATGCTCCATTCAACACAGAGTTTACGAGGCTAAGACAAATTCTACTCAGGTAACAGCAGCCTACCCTCAGACAGAACGGCGCCTCTTCGTTTTGTTGGAGAGGATAGCTTCTTTATGACTAATGCGACTAATTGTGGCAAAGGTTTTCTGTAAACATGTTTCAGATGATGTACAGGCCTTGGAGGATGCCAGCTGGAAGGTATGTGTACAGCTGTACTTAAAAAAAAAAAAAACTGTTTCGGATTGTTCGTTAAGTGCAGCAATGGCTGGATGGCTGGCATATCTGGGGTTGGAGCGTGAACCTGATACGTTGGCTTCCATGAAAGATTACCACAGTGTGCTCGCTAACGCATGAAAGATGTATGCCAGTGTCTCAGTGACGCTTACGTCAACAGGGAAGGAATGAAGGCTTCAGACACGTGAAATTCCTCCAGTCGCTACAGACTTCATGGGCACACACGCATTTCTGGCTGAGTATCATCATCATCATTATTAAGTGCCTTACCGACTAAGATAGGCGATCATGTTGCTTCACATCTTACGTTTTCCAACAGAATGTATCAATTCGAATGCACATGGCAAAAGGTTATCAAGAATGTTCCTTCGTTGTCTTCCGCTGTCTCACTTTCCATAAATCTATCCAGCTGTCACATACTCCAGTTTTTATCATCTCATATTCTTCTTCTTCTTCTTCTTCTTCTTCTTCTTCTTCTTCTTCTTCTTCTTCTTCTTCTTCAGTGTTCCGAGCCAATGAGGTTCTTTGCTGCAGATACAATCCGTCTCCATTCGTCTCTCTGGTTGACCTTCTCTTGCCAGTCGTTGATTCCAAGTGCTTGTAGGTCTGTATATATCAATTATCTCATATTGCGACTCAAAAATCATGACTACCTTATTCTGATGTTTGTGATACGCTGTCTTGCCCTCTTTCATAACATTTAGATTATACATTTTGGCCGCTCAATGAATGTTCACCATTCTTCAGTAAAACATCTCTGAGATCTCAAGAGACTGTTTGCTTTTCTTTGTGTACTAATGTCCAGGATCCACAGCCATGTGTTAAACCTAGTTCTATGGAACATGCAAGCTTCCAGAGACAGTGATTCCCCCCCTCCCCCTCAAATAATTTGTCCTTGATATTATAAGATGTTTCATTACTGAAAACACTTTCCGTATTGCGGTTTAGACAGCCCAGCCCACACATAGAAACCACAGCTCTAGAAGGAACAGCGCAAGCACTCTCAGCTTCGTTACCCTACAGGTACAACATACAGAAAGTATCACTTATACTAGGCTGAGATGGATTTCCTTCAAAAACTGATGCCGCAACTAACGTTTTGATCTGTAGGTGGCTTGAAATATCTAATGATTTGCTATCACTCTCTCCTACCCATAACCCACCCCCCCCCACCTCTCTCTCTCACACACACACACACACACACACACACACACACACACACACACACAGAATATGACTTGCTAAAAGTATAATTCTTGTTTCTCAAATATAACCAAAATGCTGCAGAAAATAATAGTGTTTCCTAGGCTGTCTGCAGAAACTAACAAGTGTTCTCTAGACTGCCTGCTAAAACTATCTTATTTCTCTAGACTGTCTGCAGAAACTAACAAGTGTTCTATAGGGTGTCTGAAGAAACTAACAAGTGTTCTCTAGACTGTCTGCAGAAAGTAATATGCGTTCACTAGACTGTCTGCATAAACTAACAAGTGTTCTCTAGATTGGCTGCAGAAACCAACAACTATTCTCTAAACAGTCTGCAGAAAGTAATATGTGTTCTCTAGCCTGTCTGCAGAAACTAACTAATATGTGATCTCTATACTATCTACAGATAATAATATGTGATCTCTATACTATCAGCAGAAACTAATGTGTTCTCTAGACCATCTGCAGAAACTAATGTGTTCTCTAGACTGTCTGCAGAAACTAATATGTGATCTCTATACTATCTACAGATAATAATATGTGATCTCTATACTATCTGCAGAAACTAATGTGTTCTCTAGATTATCTGCAGAAACTAATGTGTTCTCTAGACTGTCTGCAGAAAGTAATATTTTTTCTCTAGACTGTCTGCATAAACTAACAGATGTTCTCTAAGCTGTCTGCAGAAACTAAAATGTCTTCACTAGACTGTCTGCACAAAGTAATATGTGTTCTTTAGACTGTCTGCAGAAACTACCAGATATTCTCTAAGCTGTCTGCAGAAACTAAAATGTGTTCTCTAAACTATCTGCAGAAAGTAATGTGTATTCTCTAGACTGTTTGCAGAAACTAATATGTGATCTCTATACTGTCTACAAATACTATAGAATGTCCCGCAAAGAATGCCTTCATTCACGATCAATTATTTTGAAAACTGTCTGTTGCATCGTTATGAAATTTTTCCAGCCGTCTTATATTTACCCCCACCCAAGGAATATGTCTTTGATAGGTCCAAAGCTGTGCAAATAGCTGTGCGTTAATGTGCGTATGGAGTGACCAGAAATGATACCGCAATTTAGTCATCATGTTTCCATTTTTAAGGATCTGTTCAGTTGTCTGTGTAGTTTGTTCACACGTACACATAGGTGATTTCCGGTCTAAGATGGCGACAAAATGACGCGTTACTTTTCGGAGGGACGCTATTTAGTGTTTTCCTTTGGATTTCGTGTTATTTCCTATGGATTTCCTGTGAATAGTGTTTTCCTGTGGATTATGTGATGTTATTTTGTGTTCTTTGATTGGAAGTTTTCAAAAGAAGCCACGGAAGACAGGTGGTGGATGAAATTTTGAGGGCAGCCGACAGATATTGGTTGGTCATGGTCTCGAGTTTCACGACGGCAGGCAGAGGAGCTCTTCTTGAGTCAATGGCTGCGGTCTCCGACCAGTAAGGTCCCTGCCATAGAGGAAAGCAACGGCAAACTACCTCTTTAAAAGTGCCTAGTACATCATGATTTGCTTAAAGACTGATCATCGCTAGACAAGGACAGAGACGTTAAAATTAGCAACTTGAAACGTTAGGACGTTAAACGACGACGAAAGATTAGAGAACATAAAACAAGAAATTGAAAGGGAAAAAATTAATATTTTAGGTATGTGCGAAACGAGATGGACATTAGCAGGCATCAAGATAGATGAAAATTTCAAGATTATTTATTCTGGAGATGAAGATCGTCATAGGGGTGTGGCCATTATTTTGGACCGAAAAACATCAAAATCTGTTCAAGGATATTGGGCCGTGTCGGACAGAGTTCTACTAGTTAAATTAAGTGGCAGACCTTTTAGCATAAATATTATTCAAGTATATGCCCCAACAGGAGAATCCAGTGAAGATAGTGTAGAAGAATTTTGTAATGACATAGAGTCTGCCTTAAAGAAATGTAAAAATTCAGAAATAAACATCATAATAGGGGACTTCAATGCAAAAGTAGGAAATCAAGGGGATAGATACACAGTAGGAAACTATGGTTTAGGAGAGAGAAATTAAAGAGGATACAGACCTGTAGAGTGGGCAAAAGAACAGGAAATGATTGTAGGAAACACCTGGTTTAAGCAACACCCTAGAAGATTATGGACATGGAGGAGTCCTGATAGCAGGATTAGAAACCAGATTGACTACATTCTCATTAGCAGAAGATTTAGAAACGCGCTAACAGTAGCAAAAACAGTTCCCAGTGCTGATTGTTATAGTGACCACAGATTACTCACAGGAACATTGAGGATAAAGTTGAAGAAAGTCAAGTATATAACAGGAAACACTAAATATGATTTGTGTACATTGAGTAATGACAAGGAAATACAAAACAAATTCAACATAGAAGTACAGAACAGATTTGAAATACTGTCTGATCTAGAGATCCTATTCCAGGATGTGGATGATCAATGGGAAACGTTGAAGAATTCAATCAATGTGGCTGCAGAAACAACTATTCCAAAATTAAAGAAGGTGGGTCGTAAGAAATGGATGACTGAAGAAATTTTACACCTCATGGAAACAAGAAGACTCAACAAAAATAATTCTGTCAAATATGAAGAAATTCACAGACAAGTCAGAATATTATGTAAGGAGGCAAAAGAAGCATGGCTTGAGGAAAAGTGCTTAGAAATTGAAAACCAACACAACAGTCAAAATACCAAATTAGTGCACAAAAGAATTCAGGAACTGACTAATAAAAGAACAAGTACATCAACAGGGTGTCTAAAAACTAAAGATGGCAAAATCATAATAGAAAAAGACCAGTTTCTTCATGTATGGACAGATTATGTGAAACACCTTTATGATGATAACAGAGACGAACAGTATGATATTAGATTTAATAATGAAGGACCGCCAATTTTGGAGATGGAGGTTCGAAATGTTCTTAAGCATATGAAAGCTGGCAAGGCCCCCGATGCAGATAACATCACAACAGAAATCATTAAAGCTTTAGAAGAATTTGGACTAGAGCAAGTCACCAGACTGCTGAACACATTATATGATACAGGAGATATACCTCCTGAATTATGTAACTCTGTATTTATTGCAAATCCCAAAGAAATCAGGAACCTTGGAATGTGATCAACATAGAACAATTAGTATAATGAGTCACATCACAAAGATTTTGCTAAGAATTATCATGCAAAGAGTGAGGAAGAAGATACAACCTGAAATAGGGGAAGAACAATGCGGGTTTGTAGAAGGAAAGGGTACAGTAAATTCTGTGTATATGCTGCCAACAGTTATTGAACGTGCTATAGAAGTAAACAAGGATATACATCTCTGCTTTATTGACTATACAAAGGCTTTTGATAGAGTTAGACATGTCAACATTGTGTATATGCTTGCAGATCTACAAATTGATGGGAAAGACATTAGACTTATGAAAAACATATATTGGAAACAACAAGCTGCAATAAGGATTGATAATGAAGTGGGACAGTATCAGACAATTAAGAGGTGTTAGGCAGGGATGTGTGATGTCTCCAGATCTTTTTTCCCTATACAGTGAAAATATTTTCAGAAATGTAGAGGATATAAATGGAATCAGCATTGGTGGAAGAAACATCAATAACATTAGATATGCAGATGATACAGTATTAATTGCAGACAATGCGCAGGACCTGCAACAATTAGTAGATGCGGTTGTTGTACACAGTGAGCAACTGGGGTTAGAATTAAATTGTAAAAAGACTCAGGTTATGGTCGTCACTAGGAAGAAAGAAGTGCCACAATGTAATATACAAGTAAATGGAAATATTCTCCAACAAGTGAATCGGTACAATTATCTTGGAACAGTCATAACATCTGCTGGGATGCCTTGAAGAGATTAGAACAAGAATCGCCATGTCGAAAGCAGCCTTTAGCAAGATGAAAACCATTCTGACCAAAAAAAGATGTCAATTGAAACGAGAAAAAGAGTGTTGAGGGGATACATAGAGCCTGTTCTTTTGTATGGATGTGAAACTTGGACAATGAGCAGTCAAGCTGAAAAACATCTGATGGCTGCGGAAATGTGGTTTCTGAGGAAAATGCAAAGAATACCATGGACAGACAGAAAAACCAATGACCAAGTACTACAGGAGACAAATGAACATCGTAAGCTGATTGGAGAGATTAGACGTAGACAGTCAAAATTTTTTGGACATGTTATGTGAAGAAACGGATTGGAGAACTTGGTGACAATTGGCAAGATCGAAGGGAACAGACCAAGAGGAAGACCGAGAGGAAAATACCTGGATGGCTTGGCCACATGGCATGGACGGGACAGGAACACTGAGCTGATCCACGACACTGGTGATCGAGTGAAATGGCGAGTTATGACCGCCCACGCTTTCCGGCATGGCACATGATTTATTGACACATGGGTGACAGACCCACTTTGAGTATTCGTGAAAGATTGTCTACTCTGCTGTTTACCGTTCAGAGACGGAACATGATTACCTGTTTTGCACTATGAAAATAGTTGTCAGTGTCTCTGTAGTGGGATTTCTTCTTAACGACAAAAATTTCGGTCCTCTTTTCATTGAAGTTTATAGATTGATTCGTATACACGTGTGTTTTCCCCTAATTTGACAACGTGTTTGCTCTCACGTTTCTTGTTATGCCACAATATGTCTGTTTCCACCGCAATATTACTCTTCTGTTGGTATTCAATGCGTTTAGTGTGTGTGTTTGTTTCCTCCCCCCCCCCCTCTCTCTTCAGTACGTTGTTTGTCACGGCTGAGGGCTTGCGGAATTGAAAATTCATCACTGTGGAATACAACTGTTGCCATGACTTTGTGCTGATGCTGTAATGTTTAGGGCCTGCAATTCTTCTGAATAGTTGGAGCAAAATATCCCAGTAAGCGTGCGCGTGGATTAAGGTCTGCTCTCGGTTACATAAAATTCAATCCATCCTTTCTCCAATAGTCCTCTTCCTCTTTCAACACATGGTCCTCACATTTTTTTCCAGTAACTTTTATCAATATTTAATAGCGCGGACTGGTTGACAGACAGACAGACAGACAGACAGAGACAGACAGACAAGACAGACAGACAGATCCCCGCCAGGAGCTGGGCGAAGCCGGGCCGAGTCAGCTAGTTTATTTATATTATCACGTTTCATGAAAGAACCCACAGTTTGACGACACCTCTGAACTATCCCATATAAATGCGCTCAGTCTGTGCCAAAACGAAAACTGCGAGACAATTTCAAAAATAGCGCGGATGTGTCTTGCTGAAGCTGTAATACTCTTAAAATGATGGTATTAATCCCGGGGCCGTAAATTATATACCGCATATAAACAAACTGCTGTACAATCTCCAGAACAAAATTTTTTTTGTTGGGTGAACATAGTGATAAGGTTATATGCTACATCTCATCATTTTCCCTCAGTTGGTTACTGAGATATTGAAGTTCATATTGGGGAAAAACAAAAAAACAAAAACACACTATAATATGTGATCTCTATACTATCTGCAGAAACTAATGTGTTCTCTAGACTGTCTGCAGAAACTAATGTGTTCTCTAGACTGTCTGCAGAAAATAATATATGTTTTCTAGATTGCAGAAAGTAATAAGTGTTCTCTAGACTGTCTGCAGAAACTAACATATGTTCTCTAAACTGTCTGAAGAAACTAAAAAATGTTCTTTAAACTGTCTGCAGAAACTAATATGTATTCACTAGACTGTCTGCAGTAACTAATATGTGATCTTTAGACTGTCTATAGAAACTAACAAGTGTTCTCTAAACTGTCTGCAGAAACTAAAGTGTTCTCTAGACTGTTTGCAGAAAGTAATAAGTGTTCTCTAGACTGTTTGCAGAAAGTAGCAAGTCTTATCTAGACTGCCTGCAGTAACTAGCACGTAATAAAGTTAAACCTCAGTTTTCGTCGATAATCCGTCCGAAAACCATAAGCGAAATCCGAAATTGACGAAAACCGAGACAACTATTTCCATTTGAATCAATGTAAATCCAATTAATTCGTTCTAAACACTCCAAAGTACAAACCAAAAAACACATTTTATAGAGAATAAATATAGTATTGAATACTATCTGTCGGCCCCAAACTTGTCCGAACTTGCACCTTCTCTGTGTCTAGAAATATTGTGTATGCCAGTGCGCCTGTTGAATTTTTCACACCATCCTCTGCTGGCCTTAAAATCACTAATTATATTAGCACTCGTCCCAGGCATTTTCTTAATGAGATCAGCAGACAACAGTCTGGCCGTTTCACATACGATTGCCTCCAAAACAGAATCGCCATCTAAGTTGTTGTTTTTTTAAAATCCAAATTAATAATAGCTATTCAACGTCTTCAATTTTTTTTGTGATCTCTGTTTCGTTAGCACATTCACGCCTTTCGCTACACTATCCTCCTTTATTTCTTTCGTTTTCGCCACAATAAAACTTATCGTGGATGGCGAACTCCCGTACACGCAGCCGATTTCAGCACTTATCGTGGATGGCGAACTCCCGTAGACGCAGCCGATTTCAGCAATCTTAATGCCGCTCTCGTATTTTATTATTAGCAAGTGATGCTCACTCAACGTAAAAACGCCAAACTGAGCAAAAGAACGCGAGGGTCCCTGTCGTAGTGTACTTGAAAATCCTCTCAATTGCTTATGCAAACAGTTGAGTATTATGGATGGAATTATAAATGTTTTATACTCTTACCCTTAATTTTATGGAATGCCTGTAGGAAATTATTCGGAAGGGGGGGGGGGGGGGTGAACTTGTGTAGGACTGGTCAAAATTGCCTAGTCATGATACGGACAGCAGCGTAGCAGTGGGGTTTCAAAGATTAACCAATGAAACTGCAGGAGGCGACCAATCGCACCACGTAGCAGACGCACGCCCGTGCATCCACGGCGGACATTCTTTCATTTCACGCCGAAGGCCTGAGCGAGACGGTCAAACTCCATTTTTATCGCACTTGCTAAAAGGCAAAACATACGACTTGTCAATAAATTTAGGCCCAAACCTTATATCACAACAAGTGGTTGGTAGGATGAGTCAGAAATATATGTATACACTAGCTGACCCGCCCGGCTTTGCCCAGCCCCTGGCGGGGAACGTCTCATTTAATTCATATTCGGCCCCTGATCCCGTTCCCGTTCCCAAAAAATAAGCCCGGCCCGGATTCGCCCAGCTCCTGACAGGGAGCGTCTCATTTAATTCATATTCGGCCCCTGCTCCCGTTCCCGAAAAAAAAGACGACCCGGCCCGGCTTCTCCCAGTTCCTGGTGGGGAGCGTCTAATTTAATTCGTATTAGTAGTCATGTAAGCTCCCGTTCCCGGAAATATGGCGAACAGATTGGAAGAGAACAATCTTCATCCCAATAACTAAATAGGGCAATCTGAAACTACTGAACGTAACCTTATCAAGATATTACGAAAACCCAATACATGCTGGGATGACTGTAATAGATGTCGAAGAGAAATAAAATGAGTTAGAAAATTTTCACGTATTTAAAATAGATGCATTATTTTGATGAAAACTTTGAAAATGCCTTAAAGATTTTATCATTATATATTATAACGCATATGCCTGTAGATAATTGTAGAGAAAAGGTCCACCTATTTGAGAAATATGCAACAATTATTTATATATAGCAATGCTCTTAAAAGTTATGTCCCTTGATATAACTTTTCTTAAGTTAAGTCCCCTCGCTATATATAAATTATAATGTAATTACAAAATTAAATTTTATTACGTAATAACTGTTTGTAAACTAAAAAAACTATGCCAGTTGGCAGCATGGGAATGAGAAGAACACGTGTAGAACATTTCATCTCAATCGGATGGACGTTCGCAAACGCATAAATAACATACATACAGACAGACATACATTGTATTTTATATATATAGATATGTATATGCATTTTGTTTGTACTAATCATCCAATTCTTTTACAGCATTAAAACCCCACATGGTTAGTAGATTTCGATAGGCGGTTGTATGATATTACCAGTTTGTTATGAGTGGTAGGATCTCGTGTTTCTAGATTAAAGTTCAATCTTAATGGCATGTTTCATAGCGTATAGGATTGATATACTGTCGGAGAAGATTCAGTTGTCCAGAGGCTCACATAAATAACTAACAATGGATGACGCAAGCCATGCTTGCCAACATTGTCAGAAACGTGTTGGTATCACATTGCTAGGACAAGCCATGATTGCACGTTGATTGTCAAGAATATCACCAGGCAGGAGTACATAAGCTTAGTGTCTAGGATAGTGATTAGTCAGGATTGGTACAGTGACATTCTGGTGGTGGCATTATGCAAAGTGTGCCTGAGCGGGCTGTTGTTTGTCGAGACTTTTGCCTTTTCCAGTTTTCAAATGGGGCAGTAAGGAACATTTTATGTGATATTCACTGGCACAGGAACAGAGCATAATGTGGGCGGCCCGTTGCTGTGATGTTGGAACCGCGACTGAACTGAACTGAACAGAAGGGAAGGCTTGTAAGTGCAATATATGCTAGGACGGATTACCTATGCGGTTGAATTGTTAAAACCATAGAATATAAATATAGCTAGCCACATGAATGACACAGGTCATCATGAGTAAAACAGGTGTTGTTATAATCTAGCGAGGGCACGCGCCATGATTGTACTGTGACGATAGTAAAAATCACTGGACCGGAGTGCAGAAGCTTGTGTCCTATAATTCTTGGTTATCTTATAAATATGGGTTCTATTAGAATTCTCAGTAATTAGAATTCTTGTTGAGTCGATTAGAATTCAGGTTTTTCCACATCCTTGGTTCATGGAAAATTTATGATTATTTAAAATTCATAGTCTAATCACACTCTTGATTGATTGTTCAGAAATCTAGGTGATTGAGTTTTTGATTGATTGTTCAGAATTCTAAGTGACTGAGTTCTTGATTGATTGTTAGACTTATTGGTTCATAGTAAAGTCATGAGAAGTGTCAGGTAGAGAGTCGTGATAGCTGGAATCAACACAAGTTAATCATAATATATTTCCTGTATTCAGTAGGGAGATAGGATGCGACATGAGTGTTTCTGATAAACGTTGTCGGAGAGATTCAAAACAATTAACTTCATTCAGTATAATTTTCACTCATGTTTGATTAGTCTTCATTTCTATGAAGTTTCAACGGTTGTGTAGGGACAGGATCTGTCGCTATTTCGTTGTCTAGTGCATGTCATCTAGTCTGCTCACAGAGTGAAGGAACCGCTATAGAACAGATTTCTGTATTCTCAGTGAAGTGTTCACCTGATAGAAGGTTAGGCCGAAAGTCATGTTGGGAAGGTATGGGCATTCTCCAGAAACTTTCGAGTGTGCCTCTGTGTCATTTTCAGCTTGAGAGGCTATCAGAGCTTGCTACTACACCACCACGCTTACACCACAGAGCTACAGACGAGCATAGCAAAGGAGTGTCTGACCCACATGGTCGAAGCAGAGCAGAGTCGTGCACCAGGCAGCACGAAGTTAAGTGAGCCGCCATCCTTGCCAGAATCCACTGACAGCTGGAGCCTTCATCGAGGACCTAGACTTAGGTCGGATATTACACTGAAATCAGAAGTAGCTCTAGGCAAATCTGACCACACACAGAGCACTTATATTTGTGAGAAACAAATACATTTTGTTTTAATTTTAACCCTTTGGTCTTAGACTTTTTATTTGCTTATCCTAAGTTACTTGAGAGTGTATTGTATGCAAGATTATTGGTTACGTAATTTCGACAATTTCAAATATGAGTGTATGATAATTCTCTGGGGGATGTAATTCTATCACAGGCAATAGTACCCCAGATACTTAAACCTGCTGTCTTTTCCCAATTATGTCATATTCTTCATGTTTTACTTTCTGGTGCCTGTGCCATTTTTAAGAAAGTTTACATTTCCCGGGCCAAAAATCCATACTCCTAATCTACGAGCCGACACAGTCTTCGTTTCCTACAGTGGATAGACTTTCTTAAGGGTTAGTCTTTGTATCTTCTGCTTGGTTTGTGAGGATTTCCCTCTCCATTTGGAAGACACGCTACAGTCCTTTTGTTTTCGCAAAATTAGCAGCGAGGTCATGTGGGCACGTCGACGAAATCCGAGACAATCGACGAAAATCGAGACAAATTTTTTACAAGGAAAAATCTACGAATACCGAAGGCAACGAACACCGAAATGTGACTATATATATATATATTATGTGTAACGGTATATAATTTTATTAACTGGCTTCAAGCAAATAAGAGGTGATAGAATACAAGCAGTTTGAACCAGTTCGCTGGTAAGTAAACCGGTTTGTTGTGTGTGTAAAGGATCGCTTAGATTAGGCGAGGATGCTCCGAAAAGTGCTCCACTGCAAAATAATACAAACGTGCATAGTAATGTTGTACCTGTAAGCCAAGTACAGCATACACAGCTAATTCATTTTCATTATCATCATCAAGTCTTGTAAACAATATCTCTTTCGAAATGTAACCTGATCATCAGACGGAGTGCCCTGCCTCGGGTGTTGTGTAAATTATCTATCACGTCTTGAATGCATTTATGCCGTGGTCTTTTTCTTCTCCCATAGCCCGCTACAACAACCCCCCCCCCCCCCACCCGCTGTGGTCTTTCTCTTCTCCCATAGCCCGGTACAACCCCCCACTCCCCCCCCCCCCCTCCATGGTGATATTTTCAGGTCTTATTTACAAGCAAACCATACTTTACTTTTCTCAATTTCATTTGTGTTAATAACAAATATTCACAAATGTTTAAATCTTGCTGGAAAGATCTGTTAGTTTTCTTTCCCGTCCATGAACGTTTATCCTCTCGTGTAACACTTACACTCCAATCGCTGATGTGCTTTTCAGATAGTTTGCTAAATGTCCACGTTTAACGACGCATGTTGTCACAAGAAACACTTGCTCTCAGTACGCTGACTTTTGTAGTTTTATCTACTCCAATCCATACTGGGATTTCATTGCTTTAGTGCTTGCAGAGCAATGCTTTGTTCCTCCTTTATTTTCTGTTATTAAATTTTCATTCTCACCCGTTAGCAATGAGTCTAGAGATTCAAAATTGTCCACTTTCTGTCGTTTCTGTCCCCGGATAAATGCACCTGTTGACATGTTTTTCTCATTATGTGTTCTCATTATTTGTGCCTTTATTGCACCGACATATAACCGTTTGTTTTTCACTTTTCTTTTGCACTGTGTTATTAGTTTAGCAATCTTCATCTGTGTTGTTAAGAGTAATACTGTATGATCACATACGGAAGTTCAGGTATTTCTGGTTCTCCGATTATAAAGGGCTGATAATGTTCCTTGTCAATATTTCTCTAACATTCCCCGGACTGCGCTGTTCAGAACACGAGTGCAATTTTTCCCGAGCCTCCTGGGGTCACCGCTGGAGCTATGGAGTTTGTGTTTTGTGTGATGCTCTCAGCATGGGATCACTGCTGCAGATATGGAGTTTGTGTTTTGTGTGATGCTTTCAGCATGGAGTCACTGCTGCAGACATGGACTTTGTGCTGTGTGTGATGCTCTCGGCATGGGGTCATTGCTGCAGATATGGAGTTTATGCTTTGTGTGATGCTCTCGGCATGGGGGTCACTGCTGCAGCTATGGAGTTCGTGCTTTGTGTGATGCTCTCGGCCTGGGGGGGGGGGGGGTCCTGGGGTCACTTCTGGGGCTATATACTATTATTTCCCAAAACCACAATAGAGGGACAAGTTGTGTGGGAAAGAGTCAGACAGAGCCAAAGATATAAACAGATAGACACAAGACCTGGTCAGGACTTTACATAGAAGAATGTACAACACACAAGCTTTAGTCGGGATACAGCATAGAAGAATGCACAGCACACCACGATATGGTCAGGATACAACATACAAGTATGTATATCACACATAAAGATATGTTCAGGATACAACATAGAAGAATGCAGGGGCGTCACTAGGGGGGGGGGAGGGGGGTGCGGGGGGGGGGGGTGCGGGTCGCACCGGCTGACACCATCAAGGGGTGACACCAAAATAAAAAAATTGCAAATTTGACAAAGCAGACATAGCTCTGTCTAGTCGGGTTTCATAACCGTTCATTGTTAATTTTAGAAATTTTAATGTTAAATAACAAAAATTTAACTTTGTCCGAGTTTGTCGAAGTTCTTTATTTATGTTTTACCTGAAGTATTGAAGTTATATTGTTCAATTTGTTTTCTTTCTTATGTCCTTATTAACTTTTTGACTTATTTTACAAACATTACTATATGCGATTATATATGGGACAGGAACACTCGGAAGAAGACCATGGTGAAAGTCTAGAGGGGTGACACCAAGAGTTTACCGCACTGGGTGACACCAACCCCAGTGACGCCACTGGAAGAATGTACAGTACACCACGATATGGTCTGGATACAACATACAAGTATGTACAACACACATAAAGATATGTTCAGGATACAACATAGAAGAATGTACAGCATAATGTATGAGTAGGATACAACACAGAAGAATATACAACACACATCACGATATGATCAGGATACAACACAGAAGAATATGGCTTGAGACAGAAAGTGCTCGACATCCAATGCCGCAGGTGACATTGGTTATGTGTTGCCTTTGGCACTTCGCAAATGTACATATATCCACGTCAACATCACAATGCAGTCATCGGTGACTGCATCAAATAATGATTTGAGCTTTGACCTATGCAGATGTATTTACTTCCTATTTACATCATCACTCAACTAGATGTACCTTTGAACCCTTAGCTGCTCTTATTGTGTTTAGTTGTGCATCTATTGCTGCGGCGCCTTTAGGGGAGGCGTATATCATAGCTTATGGCGCCAGCCTCAGGCTCATGCAGACCAGGTTCGTTTCACGGTGTTGACTGTTCGCATTTGTACATCCACAATAAAACAAACATGATTGACTATCATCACCCAGACCCTTTAAAGTCTAGATTTCTCGGTAAGCTCGAGGCACGATAAGAACCCACGGCATTTGGAAATGGAAAAGATTAGGCCGACAAGGCCGAGGCCCATTCGACATATCCGAATTATAGAAGCAGTCCACAACTAGTGTACAGCATGCACAATCTTGCTATATACACATTTTGATTTTTGCCTGTGTTACTGTGCTGAGATTCTTCTTGTGTGATCTATGGGAAGTGACCGGGAATATTTATGAAAACATTCGTGTGCAATGAAAGTGATCCCTTTTACAAACCATACCAAATCTCGAGGTCATTCCATCCATCCATCATGTGCCATGCCGGTAAGCGTGGGCGGTCATGTTTTGCCATCTCACTCGATCACCAGAGTCGTGGATCAGCTCTGTGTTTCTGTCTCGACCATGCCACCAGGCCAAGCCATCCAGGTATTTGCTTCTAGGTCTTCCTCTTGGTCTGTTCCCTTCGATCTTACCAGTCGTCACCAAGTTCTCCAATTCATTTCTTCTCATAACATGCCCAAAAAATTTTGACTGTCTGCGTCTAATATCTCTAATCAGTTTACGATCTTCATTTGTTTCTTGAAATACCTGTTCATTGGTCTTTCTGGCTGTCCATGGTATTCTTTGCATTTTCCTCAGAAACCACATTTCTACAGCCATCAGATGTTTTTCAGCTTGACTGCTCATTGTCCAAGCTTCACATCCATATAAAAGTACAGGTTCTATGTAGCACCTCAACACTCTTTTTTCTCGTTTCAGTTGACATCTTTTTATTGGTCAGTGTGTTTTTCATCTTGCTAAAGGCTACCTTAGACATGGCGATTCTTGTTCTAATCTCTTCAAGGCATCTCCCATCAGATGTTATTACTGTTCCGAGATAATTGTACCTATTCACTTGTTGAAGAATATTCCCATTTACTTGTATATTACATTGTGGTATTTCGTTCTTCCTAGTGACGACCATAATCTGTGTCTTTTTACAATTTAATTCTAACCCTCGTTGTTCACTGTGTGTAACAACTGCATCTAATAAATGTTGCAAGTCCTGTTCATTGTCTGCAATCAAGACTGTATCGTCTGCATATCTAATGTTATTGATGCATCGTCCCCTAATGCTGATTCCTTCCATATCTTCAATATTTCTGAATATATTTTCACTGTACAGGGAAAACAGATCTGGAGACATTACACATCCCTGTCTCACACCTCTCTTGATAGGCTGATATTGGCCTGCTTCATTATCAACTCTTAAGGCAGCTTGTTGTTTCCAATATATGTTTTTTACAAGTCTAAGGTCTTTTCCATCAATTTGTAGATCTTCAAGCATCCTTATCATGTCGGCATGTCTCACTTTATCGAAAGCCTTTGTGTAGTCAATAAAGCAAAGGTGTAGATCTTTATTTACTTCTATAGATCGTTCAATTACGGTTCTCAGTAAATATATAGCATTTACTGTACCCTTTCCTTCTACAAACCCACATTGTTCTTCTCCTATTTCAGGTTGTATTTTCCTCCCAATTCTTTGCATGATAATTCTTAGCAACATCTTCGTGATGTGACTCATTATACTAATTGTTCGATGTTGATCACATTCCAAGGCTCCTGATTTCTTTGGGATTGCAATAAATACAGAATTACACATTTCATGAGGTATATTTCCAGTTTCATATATTGTATTAAGCAGACTGGTAACTTTATCTATTTCATATTCTTCTAAAGCATTAATCATTTCTGTTGTGACATTGTCTGAACCGGGGGTCTTGCCAGATTTCATATGGTTAAGAGCATTCTGAACCTCCATCTTCAAAATTGCTGGTCCTTCATTATTATTTTGAACATTGTAGTGTTCGTCTCTGTTGTCGTCGAGGTCATTAACAGCATGAATACATTTAGCTCACATGTACTGATTAGCACTCGTAGAAGTGAAGGAAATTAGAAATAAGAGAACACAATAGACTGTAGAAATTGAAAACTATAGGCACACCGCCTATCGAACCTGTTAGTTAGTCGACAGATCATCCTCATTGCACATCGAACCATTCAGTCCATAAGTGCTCGGATCCCCTCCTCAGCAAATCCCGCAACGTGTAGCGGCTAACGACGCCAGTTCTGTGTTGGTTTATCAATCTTCTTTGGCTTCCTGCGTAGTGTTCTTGTTTGGCCACCCCTCTTTTAATTTGCTGCTCTCGCAGTCTGGCCATTGTTGTAGATTCACAGTCATCACTTGGTTCTCGCAAAAGTCTTACTTCTCGTAGAGCATTCAGAATGTCGGCCTGGTCCATGGCGCGTCCGCCCTCCACAGTAGCCTCACCTGCGAGCTTGTCAGCCCGCTCATTTCCTTGTACTCCCGCATGCCCTGGCACGAAGATGAAACTAATCTTTGCCAGTCGAGACCGCTCCAGAGGCAGCAACCATTCTCTTCGGATCGACCCCTCCTCTATCCTCTTGATCATGTTCATTGAGTCGCTAAGGAAACAAGCCCTAGTGAATGTCTGTGTCTCGAGCCATGGTATTGCTTTACTTACTGCCATGACTTCCATGGTCAGGCTACTTGTGGTTTCAGTGAAAGCACCAGAGTCCTCCTTCACAATTCTCCCTCCGGCCCGAGCTGTACAGGCCCATGAGCTTCTCACATGTCGGACGACCGACCCATCTGTGTAGATGACCGCGTCACCGTCTAGCGAATTCTCGAAAATCAACGCTTGTACTTCAGCCTCAACAGCAGCCGGATTTTCTTGTCTGCATTTTCTATCTAGTTGGATGCAAACTGAAAAGGATGTGCAGAAGTCTGTTGGCACTTGCACCCACTCCTCGCCAGGTTCTAAGTCCTCAAGTGAACACACCTGTCAGGTTCTAAGTCCTCAAGTGAACACACCTGTTGAAGAATGTCTTCGGCTTGACCAATCCACGACCGTCCTCTTTTTAACCTGCTGCCCTTCATCTTCCTAATTTCACTATGCAGTGGATGTTGTGTGTTTGCGTTAATTCTGAGGTAGGCGCGTGCCCTGCAACCTTGTATTCTCTCTTCAATGGTTGGAAAATCAAGAAGGTAGCGCATCGCCCTGCATGCTGTATCTCTTGTACATCCAAGAATAATGCGCATAGCTTCATTCTGTATCCTTTCCATCCTTTCTATCTGCTTATGGCTGAGAGTCAGGATTGCCATTGCATACTCCAAAACAGACATGACCAACCCCTCGTACAGAAGATATAGATGGCGCTGCTCACAGTTTGCTGCCGCCATCACCCGCATCGCTGCCAAACCCCACTTGGCCTTTGTTATCACCTGGTCTATGTGCACATTGTAAGCAAGGCTTTGATCAAACCGTATCCCCAGGTAATTCATTGCCTGCGTTCTTTCCACCGTCTCTGAACACAGCATTACAGTTGGTGTTGGAGTGTTGACAATATGATTATTCAACGAGAACAAAGTCACTGTTGCCTTTGTTGGGTTGACCATTGCCCCAGCTTCATCACACCAAGTACTTATGCGATTGAGTTCGGTTTGTAGTTCCACAGCAACCTCCTCTCTATCCTTACCCTGACGATACACTAAAACATCATCGGCATATGACAATGTCCTGCCAGGTCCAGTGATCTGCTCACTGGTGATTCTCACTGTGTAGGCGTTGAATAGTACTGGAGATAATGGTGATCCCTGTGGTAGGCCAGGATATATTGTTGTTGGTTCCGAAGTCCAACTGCCACATCTAAAAACTACTTTCCGTTGGAAGAGGGCTGCAGCGATCCAACTAAGGAGGAATGGACTTACGTTTAGTTCGAGAAGCTGAAACATTAAAAAATCCAGTGGTATTCTGTTGTATGCGTCCTCAAGATCAATCGCTGCAGCAACGGTTTCAGTGCCTGAGTGGAAACCTTCATAGACACCCTGGGCAAAGACTGCTGCATTGGTCCAGGTTTCTCTTTTTGGACGGTACCCACCCAGGGTGGGTGGGAAAACACCTTGCCTCTCTAGTTGGCTTGATATTTTCCTGGCAATTACCTTCTCCAGCAGCTTGCCTATTGTATTCTGCATGGTTATAATTCGATATCCCTGAATTTTTTTGTGGTCGTTGTCAGGCTTCGGCAAGGGAATCAGATAGCTGTGTAACCATTCCTCCTTGATGCTAGCACACCCTATACTGTTGTTGTACATGTCTGCTAGTTTCTCTAGCTCATTGTCGGTACACCTATTTATGTCGTCGTATCTTATGCCATCAGGACCTGGAGCACTGTTTTTTGATCGTCGAAGCACAGCCTTTATTTCTTTCACTGTCACTGTGTCTTCATCCGAAGTGTTCTGGTCCTTGCATCTGTCTGAGGTGACCTCCTTGGCCAGATTTCGGCCTCCCATGTCTGTCTGGTTGCTCTGCTCAAGGTAGCGTTCAAAGAGGGCTTTACCCTTGTCCTCGTCAGTCCTCTGCCAGATGAGGTTAGCATCTTGGAAGTCAGAAATGCTCTTATTCTTGACTACACCACTCATGCTTTTATGTAGTCGCCAGAACAACTTCAGTGACTTGTCTGTGCTTACTCTTTGACACACCTCTGCCCATTTTTCGCTTTTAACAACCTTGACCAGTTTTTTGAAGTAGCTTACTTTTGTGTGCATCTCTCTTTCTAAGTGCCAGCTCTGTTCTTCTTGGCATTTTGCCATCTCCTTACAGCACTACGCTTATCCACCCAAGCCTTCTCCACCTCGAAACTCCACCACGGTGGCTGCTCCCAGCTTTTTTTCCTCCCCTGAAACGTTCTGCGCTTGTCACGTCTTATTTTACTCACCACATCTTGCCCTGTACTGTCATATTGGAACGTCTTTACCTTTAGCTTGTGCTGCCTGGTTCTGCCTTTCTCCACCAATATGCTGCAAGGGTGGTGGTCACTGCCATGGTGTCCTAGGACACCCCATCTACACACTGTAGTGAGTGAAGGTGAAACTAGCGCCAGATCAATAGCACTGTCCTCATCGCCCGGACGGCTTGCTGTCCTGGTGACACAGCCACTGTTGATACAAACCAGGTCGATGGTTTCCAGTGCAGTCTCGAGCTCCTCCCCCTGTGTATTGCAGGAAGTGTTTCCCCATGATCTGCCTTTAGCGTTGAAGTCACCACAGAAAATAACATTTCTCTCGTGGCCTAATATGCCACTTAAGCACTGCCACTTCTGGGCGTCCACACTGGCATTGCGGGCATAAACATTAACCAACACGAATGGTATACTGGATTGAACTCTCAACGCCTGTATTTGTATATCGTCACTGTCCCAACTGGACATGTCTAGCTCTGACGCCACCATGCTGTCGCGAACGAGAATCGCCATTCCCAGATGTCGTATGTTGTAGAAACATTTGAAGCCGGCAATTTGGAGTATCTGATCGCCCAGTCTCGTCTCCTGGAGTGCTACAATGTCGTTCCTGTAAACTAGGGTTTCTAAAATAGAGCCCCGTTGTTTTACACTGGCACAGTTCCAATATAGAATACGGATATTCCTGAGTCCTAGACGGTGACACTTGAGTCTAAAACGCCTCAAACCAGCACGCTTACCTTGCTTCTTTTTCCCTGCGCGGCTACCACGCCGCTTCGGTATGTTGACTGCTGGCCGCACGAAGAACACACGTTGTTCCGCCATGTTGAAAAAACGTAAACACAACTGAGAAAACCACACACGCTGCTGAAAATTCACTCAAGGATGGCTTCGCTCGATGCACGAACTCCGTAGCACCCGCGCAGATCTTGAGTAGAAACTCCTGGTTTTACATCCTGGCACACCAATTACACGCAAGAGATGAATAAATCCATCCCCTACGCGAAAAAGTTAACGAACACAAAACAACACGACCGTCCGTCGCCATCTTGAAACCGGAAGCCTATCGAACCTGTGAAACTATATACTCTTAACAAAGCTGACATCATCAGGCAGGTCTAGAAACCACGAATCTACACCAACGAAATATGCCCAGAATACGTAGTACGCGGCCACCTGTTATTGTGTGATAGGTGCCAACAAACACAGCAGACCTCCCTGGTCATTACTGCTTGTTTCCTTTATATATATATATTCCCGTGTTTCCATCCTGTTTCAGGATATTGCGGTCAACATCAGCATCTTTCAGCTGTATGTTGATTCCTAGGCTAGATTACGCTCATCAGCACGCCACGACTTTCTGAGCGACCGGCTCCATACTCTCATAAGTCACTGGTGCGACTCAATATATATATATTTATACACATAACAAATGTGAAATAGAGATAGAAGGGAAAATTCTTCACCAAGTGGATAGTTTTAAATATCTAGGGAAGTTTATAACATCAGATGGAAGATGCACAAGAGAGATCAAGAGCAAAATAAGGCAAGCAAAGGCTGCATTTAAAAAAAAATGAAGAATATCTTACGCAATAAGTCGCTATCATTGAATGTAAGAAAGAAAGTGCTGAGGTGCTATATAGAACATGTTTTTCTGTATGGCTGTGAATCTTGGAATATAAATGAACAAATTGGGAAGAGATTAGAAGCAACAGAGATGTGGTTCCTTAGACGAATGTTGCGAATTCCTTGGACTGCCAAAGTAACTAACGACGAATGCCTTAAAGAGGCTGACGAAACTATAACATTATATACAACAATAAGAAAGAGACAAAAAGCTTTTTTTGGGTCATGTGATGAGAAGAGAGGCGCTGGAGAACATCATGACAACTGGAAAGATCGAGGGGAAGAGAGGCAGAGGCAGACCACAAGAAATTATGCTGGATGGATTGCGACGGTGGCATGGAGGAATATCAAGGACAGAGCTGATCCAGAAAACCAAGGACAGAGATCTGTGGATAGTCATGAACGCCTACGCCAGTCGGCACAGCACTTGATGATGATGATATATAACAGACATAAATAACAATTAACTGACCATGTGTGCTGGTGAAACAAACAGCATATGTAGACTGGGGTTGGTATGTTGCCATTGATCACATTCCACACCATAGCGCACAGACAATCCCCCCCCCCCCAGCTGAGTTGTATGCTGAGGAGACATTATACCACCACGGTTATTTGATTACACTGCTAAAACTAAGCGTTGGAGTGCCTATAACGGCAGTTCGGGGTCAATCCCCGGAAGAGATTCATGAGGCCAATTGAACATCATCATCATCATCATCATCAAGTGTCTTCTTCGCGGTGAAAGTCGACTGTAATGAGCCTGCAACATTCTTTTTCAATCAACTACATGACATCCACAAATAGTGTGATGCTATCTACTCACATGCAATTGTCTTCCTCTTGTGCAATTTCCCTTCACTTTTCTCTCCAACGCGTCCTTTAAAAAGGGGCTGCTCACTTTTGATGCCCAGAGTACTTTGCTTGTACGACATTGATCTCCCTCAGTAATGTTTGCTTCACCCAAGTTTGGATACTTCCTTATTTGTCCCCTTCTCCTTCCCATTCAGCTATATAGCTACATTTCATAAGAATTGATCTTGTCCTCATATTGTTAATTCATTTTCCACGCATCCGCAACATGCAAACTGAAAGCGTACTCAAATACCTAATTATTGGGAATTGTAATTTGTAATTTATTTACATTTTAGAAGTCGTCTCATATTTATGAATTCTCATTGGGATCCAATCTTTCTTATTTCTGCTAAACGTTGTTCTTAACGTGTACGTACAGACCATTAACTTGTTGAAATATATTTTCATTCACTGTAACGGTCGCCATTGGCTTGGGCCCTGTCATATTGTATCGTACGTTTCTAGAGAAAGGAAACAATCGCAGAGAGGAAGATAAGGACACCACCTCATAACGTCGGATCCTATTCTATAAAGCAGTCTATGAATTGTTGCTTGAAGCACTGACGCATGCTATTGACTACTGAACAACAAGCCTGAACTACTAGCAGTCTCGATGAGACCGTTTGGCAATGTCGTGCCAACATTTGATGGAAATCATGTAAGCCTACGATTACCACAAATACTAGCAGAACAAGTCAATTGATCTCGGACCAGTGTTTGCTCTAGCAGACAGGATAGCACAGTAGAAACAAGAGTTTCAAATTAAACTCGTGGCCCGAGGTTTCTACCAACAATAATAACGTTAGAAAAAAAAAAGACATCAGTTTGTGTTCCGCTCTCCCTACCACATGGTCGAATCTGATGTAGTGTAACCAAGTGGACGAGCATGTCTCATTCCGAATGAACTGAAAGCACTGCATGATTCCGTGAACACAATCGGTAAAGCTTGGGGAATTTCTTCATTCTCTTTTGTCATGACTTTCAATGGCTTTTTATTTCAGTTAATTGTGTGTGAATAGACTAAAATATTGATCTGTTTTAGTTAAAAACGAAGTGCAAATGTATAGAGATTGCGCCAATGCTGAACTCACCACAATAATAATGTTCGTTATCCTCCATATTATAATAGTCATACGTCTTGTGGCATACTTTCAGTACCATGAACATAACACGTGTGTCGTACGTCTTGTGTCATAACTCCAGTACCGTCAACACAAAACTAGTGTCGTACGTCTTGCCACAGTTTTTTAGCACATTCTTCTTCTTCTGCGTTCATCCGGACTTTTTTTCGGACGTGATTGCGCTGTGCCTGTTTACAGCAAAGCTGCGTTCTTGCACCGTTAGGCCGACACATCCGAATTCTGCGGGCATTTGTTGACCGGGTTAACCTTCCCGGTTTAAGCACATTCAACATTACACTAGTGCTAAACATTTTGTCTCATATCTCCAGTACCTTCAACATTACAATAGTGCTTCTCATCTTGTGTCATATCTTCAGTACCTTCAACATTACACTAATGCTAAACATCTTGAGTAATATCTCCAGTACCTCCAACATTACACTAGTGACATATGTCATATCTCAAGTATCTCCAACATTACACTAGTGACATATGCCATATCTCAAGTATCTCCAACATTACACTAGTGACATATGTCATATCTCAAGTACCTCCAACATTACACTAGTGACATATGTCATATCTCAAGTATCTCCAACATCACACTAGTGACATATGTCATATCTCCAGTACCTCCAACATCACACTAGTGACATATGTCATATCTCCAGTATCTACAACATCACACTAGTGACATATGCCATATCTCAAGTACCTCCAACACAACATTACACTAGTGACATATGTCATATCTCAAGTATCTCCAACATTACACTAGTGACATATGTCATATCTCCAGTACCTCCAACATTACACTAGTGACATATGTCATATCTCCAGTACCTCCAACATTACACTAGTGACATATGTCATATCTCCAGTACCTCCAACATCACACTAGTGACATATGTCATATCTCCAGTACCTCCAACATCACACTAGTGAAATATATCATATCTCCAGTACCTCCAACATCACACTAGTGACATATGTCATATCTCTAGTACCTCCAACATCACACTAGTGACATATGTCATATATCCAGTACCTCCAACATTACACTAGTGACATATGTAATATCTCCAGTACCTCCAACATTACACTAGTGACATATGCCATATCTCAAGTACCTCCAACATCACACTAGTGACATATGTCATATCTCCAGTACCTCCAACATCACACTAGTGAGATATGTCATATCTCCAGTACCTCCAACATCACACTAGTGACATATGTCATATCTCAAGTACCTCCAACATTACACCAGTGACATATGTCATATCTCAAGTATCTCCAACATCACACTAGTGACATATGTCATATCTCAAGTACCTCCAACATTACACTAGTGACATATGCCATATCTCAAGTATCTCCAACATTACACTAGTGACATATGTCATATCTCAAGTACCTCCAACATTACACTAGTGACATATGTCATATCTCAAGTATCTCCAACATTACACTAGTGACATATGTCATATCTCAAGTATCTCCAACATTACACTAGTGACATATGTCATATCTCAAGTACCTCCAACATTACACTAGTGACATATGTCATATCTCAAGTATCTCCAACATTACACTAGTGACATATGCCATATCTCAAGTATCTCCAACATTACACTAGTGACATATGTCATATCTCAAGTACCTCCAACATTACACTAGTGACATATGTGATATCTCCAGTACCTCCAACAATACACTAGTGACATATGTCATATCTCAAGTACCTCCAACACAACATTACACTAGTGACATATGTCATATCTCCAGTACCTCCAACATCACACTAGTGACATATGTCATATCTCAAGTACCTCCAACATCACACTAGTGACATATGTCATATCTCAAGTACCTCCAACATCACACTAGTGACATATGTCATATCTCCAGTACCTCCAACATCACACTAGTGACATATGTCATATCTCCAGTACCTCCAACATCACACTAGTGACATATGTCATATCTCAAGTACCTCCAACATCACACTAGTGACATATGCCATATCTCAAGTACCTCCAACACAACATTACACTAGTGACATATGTCATATCTCAAGTACCTCCAACATCACACTAGTGACATATGTCATATCTCCAGTACCTCCAACATCACACTAGTGACATATGTCATATCTCAAGTACCTCCAACATCACACTAGTGACATATGTCATATCTCAAGTATCTCCAACATTACACTAGTGACATATGTCATATCTCCAGTATCTCCAACATCACACTAGTGACATATGTCATATCTCCAGTATCTCCAACATCACACTAGTGACATATGTCATACCTCAAGTACCTCCAACATCACACTAGTGACATATGTCATATCTCAAGTACCTCCAACATCACACTAGTGACATATGTCATATCTCAAGTATCTCCAACATTACACTAGTGACATATGTCATATCTCCAGTACCTCCAACATTACACTAGTGACATATGTCATATCTCCAGTATCTCCAACACCACACTAGTGACATATGTCATATCTCCAGTACCTCCAACATTACACTAGTGACATATGTCATATCTCCAGTACCTCCAACATTACACTAGTGACATATGTCATATCTCAAGTACCTCCAACATCACACTAGTGACATATGTCATATCTCCAGTACCTCCAACTTTACACTAGTGACATATGTCATATCTCCAGTATCTCCAACATCACACTAGTGACATATGTCATATCTCCAGTACCTCCAACATCACACTAGTGACATATGCCATATCTCAAGTATCTCCAACATCACACTAGTGACATATGTCATATCTCAAGTATCTCCAACATTACACTAGTGACATATGTCATATCTCAAGTACCTCCAACATCACACTAGTGACATATGTCATATCTCAAGTATCTCCAACATCACACTAGTGACATATGTCATATCTCAAGTACCTCCAACATTACACTAGTGACATATGTCATATCTCAAGTATCTCCAACATCACACTAGTGACATATGTCATATCTCAAGTATCTCCAACATCACACTAGTGACATATGTCATATCTCCAGTACCTCCAACATCACACTAGTGACATATGTCATATCTCCAGTACCTCCAACATCACACTAGTGACATATGTCATATCTCCAGTACCTCCAACATTACACTAGTGACATATGTCATATCTCCAGTACCCCCAACATCACACTAGTGACATATGTCATATCTCCAGTACCTCCAACATCACACTAGTGACATATGTCATATCTCAAGTACCTCCAACACAACATTACACTAGTGACATATGTCATATCTCAAGTATCTCCAACATTACACTAGTGACATATGTCATATCTCAAGTACCTCCAACATTACACTAGTGACATATGTCATATCTCAAGTATCTCCAACATTACACTAGTGACATATGTCATATCTCCAGTACCTCCAACATTACACTAGTGACATATGTCATATCTCAAGTATCTCCAACATTACACTAGTGACATATGCCATATCTCAAGTACCTCCAACACAACATTACACTAGTGACATATGTCATATCTCAAGTACCTCCAACATCACACTAGTGACATATGTCATATCTCCAGTACCTCCAACATCACACTAGTGACATATGTCATATCTCCAGTACCTCCAACATTACACTAGTGACATATGTCATATCTCCAGTACCTCCAACATCACACTAGTGACATATGTCATATCTCCAACATCACACTAGTGACATATGTCATATCTCCAGTACCACCAACATTACACTAGTGACATATGTCATATCTCCAGTACCTCCAACATCACACTAGTGACATATGTCATATCTCCAGTATCTCCAACATTACACTAGTGACATATGTCATATCTCCAGTACCTCCAACATTACACTAGTGACATATATCATATCTCCAGTACCTCCAACATTACACTAGTGACATATGTCATATCTCAAGTACCTCCAACATTACACTAGTGACATATGTCATATCTCCAGTACCTCCAACATCACACTAGTGACATATGTCATATCTCCAGTACCTCCAACATCACACTAGTGACATATGTCATATCTCAAGTACCTCCAACATCACACTAGTGACATATGTCATATCTCCAGTATCTCCAACATTACACTAGTGACATATGTCATATCTCCAGTATCTCCAACATCACACTAGTGACATATGTCATATCTCCAGTACCTCCAACATCACACTAGTGACATATGCCATATCTCAAGTATCTCCAACATCACACTAGTGACATATGCCATATCTCCAGTACCTCCAACATCACACTAGTGACATATGCCATATCTCAAGTACCTCCAACACAACATTACACTAGTGACATATGTCATATCTCAAGTATCTCCAACATTACACTAGTGACATATGTCATATCTCCAGTACCTCCAACATCACACTAGTGACATATGTCATATCTCAAGTATCTCCAACACAACATTACACTAGTGACATATGTCATATCTCCAGTACCTCCAACATCACACTAGTGACATATGTCATATCTCAAGTATCTCCAACATACCTTCCTTTTCTACGATATAACACTAGTGCACTACGTCTTGTGTTTCAGTTACCATCATCATCCTGTGCCATGCCTATAAGTGTGAGCAGTCATGGTTCGCCATCACATACTGTCACCAGAGTCTTGCAGCAGGTCTGTGTCCTTGCCCAGATCTCGCCATCACATACTGTCACCAGAGTCTTGCAGCAGGTCTGTGTCCTTGCCCAGATCTCGCCATCACATACTGTCACCAGAGTCTTGCAGCAGGTCTGTGTCCTTGCCCAGATCTCGCCATCACATACTGTCACCAGAGTCTTGCAGCAGGTCTGTGTCCTTGCCCAGATCTCGCCATCACATACTGTCACCAGAGCCTTGCAGCAGGTCTGTGTCCTTGCCCAGATCTCGCCATCACATACTGTCAACATAGTCTTGCAGCAGGTCTGTGTCCTTGCCCAGATCTCGCCATCACATACTGTCAACATAGTCTTGCAGCAGGTCTGTGTCCTTGCCCAGATCTCGCCATCACATACTGTCACCAGAGTCTTGCAGCAGGTCTGTGTCCTTGCCCAGATCTCACCATCACATACTGTCACCAGAGTCTTGCAGCAGGTCTGTGTCCTTGCCCAGATCTCGCCATCACATACTGTCAACATAGTCTTGCAGCAGGTCTGTGTCCTTGCCCAGATCTCGCCATCACATACTGTCACCAGAGCCTTGCAGCAGGTCTGTGTCCTTGCCCAGATCTCGCCATCACATACTGTCACCAGAGCCTTGCAGCAGGTCTGTGTCCTTGCCCAGATCTCGCCATCACATACTGTCAACATAGTCTTGCAGCAGGTCTGTGTCCTTGCCCAGATCTCGCCATCACATACTGTCAACATAGTCTTGCAGCAGGTATGTGTCCTTGCTCAGATCTCGCCATCACATACTGTCAACATAGTCTTGCAGCAGGTCTGTGTCCTTGCCCATATTTTGCCAAGTAGCCGCGCCGTTCATCTATTTATCTCTCTACTTCCCCTTGCCCTTTTGCCCATCAGTCTTGCCAGTTGTCATTAAGTTTTACAGTTTATTTCTCTTCGTAACGTGCCTACAAACTCTCGACGGTCTACGCCTAACTTATGTCATTTCTCCACTATCGCCAACTCTACAGCAGTTTCCAAAATGTGATGTCATTTCTCCAGTATCTCCAACATTACCGCAGCCAACAAAGTTTGATGCAATTTCTTCACTATCTCCAGGGAGTGGGAGGGGTGGGAGGGTAGGGGGTGCGTGACTATCTCCCTTGTATGATACTAGCCAAGAGAACCACCAGTACAGTACAAAGACCTAGATCAGGGGTGGCCAACACGAGCACGAGACCCGCGGACCGCATGCGGCCCGGCGGGAGTCATGTTGCGGCCCGCGGAGTAAGAAAAGACGATGTGGTCGAAGCTGTAGCACGCTTGCTTGTTTACTTTAATTAACTAAACAAAATTAGGTGCGTGGCCCGGCAGGATATAATATTTCTGAAATTTGGCCCGCCTGTTGAAAAGGTTGGACACCCCTGACCTAGATAGAAGCCAGCGAGCACAAGTCAGCACGCTGACCATCATTCGGTATTATTGGGCGAATACGAGAAAGCGTAAGCAGAAAACCCGTGTCAAGGCCATGTGACGTGCAACAACCGCCATGGGGCACACCTGGTGTCACAAAAGCCTGGATGGATAAACACAGTGCCACCAAAGAACGGGAGCGTTATAGTCTTCTAGAGTCTAAGCACGCCGTGTGGGAGAAATTATGTACATATATTTTTTGTTTCTTTTGTTCGCATATCCTTTACAGGACATCGCTGTCAACATCAGAATCTTTCAGCTAATTGTTGATTTCTTGTCAAGATTACGCTCAGTAGTTTGCCATTGCTTTCTGAACGACCGGGTCACATACCCCGTAAGTAACCGACGCGGCTAGAACAGCCACCGATTCTCGCGCACGTCACGTTACTCACGAGAATATATGGGATTACGGAGAAAGTCGCTAACCTCTAGACCAGGAGGACCAGCATGTAGAGATATAGGACACGAATGTGGGTTCGATTCCGGGCCGCGTCCTTCGGTTCACGAGTTAATTTTTTCGGAGACTCCTGCGGGTCATCGCTAAAGCTACGGAGTTCGTGCTTTGTGCGACGCTTTCCACGCTGCAGAAAGAGACCGAGCCATATGGGATAAAACCCGGTGCAAGTAAGTCGACCCTGTCGACTTTTAAGGGACACGAATAATTGCTTAAAATATTCTCGCGGCTTCATCAGAGCATGAATGGTAGCAAACGAGTACGTTTCATGCCCAAAATAAAGATGGACAATGGGGCGACACTACAAACCGATGAAGAAAAATGATACACACCGATGAAGAAAAATGATACACACCGATGAAGAAAAATGATACACACCGATGAAGAAAAATGATACACACCGATGAAGAAAAATGAGAGGCACACTTGGGTAGATTCCTTCTGCAGGCCGGAAAGACAGATAGAGCCGAGAGGCAACACATAAAAGAGTCAGTACACGCCAGCCACGTGGCTAATGTCTCAAGAATTGCTCGGACACTGCTGCGGGGCAGGGTGGTGTTAGGTACAGCGACTTAAGACTGTTTAGAGGAGACAGACCTAGTGGAGTTATCCAGGGTGTGTAACAACAATAAAACCGGCACTGTCCCTCATGACTGGCTACACAGTTACACAGCAGATGTCACCAGTGCACAGACGATAGCCTCACCAGAACAATGTTTTACGCCGACGATATAATTGTCTACCAACGTGGAAAAAATAGACATGGAATCACAGCAGGAGAGCGGAATGAACTGGCTAAACTCCGTGAGTGACATTAGGAAAACAAGGGTACACGTAAACCTAACAAGGGTACACGTAAACCTGGCAAAGGCCTCCTTAACTTGGTTTTCTCTTAGTCGTCAGAAAGGGTTTAACAGCATTAAACGTGATGGCAGCAACCGGCATTGAGCAACGCCTGCTCTTTCTTCTCCACCAAGGACTTGTGTTAAGCGTCATAGATTATGGACTGGGCCTCCTCACTGTCAGCAAGACCCAACTAGAAACATTAGACACGGTGCAAAATGAAGCGACGAGACTCATACTGGGCGGCTTAAAGGACACCTTGCGCCCGGCCATGCGGCACATCCTTGACTTACCAAAGATGGCCACCAGACACACAATTACATAGTTTAAGGCGTCCATGAGCGCATCAGTTGATACATGGAGGTATTGACGACAGAAGGGAGTACACCTTAAAAGAGGTTTCCTCCTGGATGGGAAGGTTGTTTTGATAATCAAGCAGGTCTGTGACTTGGGTGATCTTCAACATGGACAAGAATGGATGCATTGACCCGAAGCCTTGCAAGAACACTCTCAGGTGGTCAATACACTAGGGAGATACTGCAGAGATCAGTTGCCTGCATTGGTCGTACTGAGATAAAGTAATTGGTCGAATAACATTCATGACAGAAGACGTCATCATCTACACAGATGGGTCCGTCAAGCGCGGCTCGAGGTCATCGTGAGCTTACACAGATGAGAACAATCAAATAGGATAACAGCACATTGAAGATAGCTACATCGAGCCTGATTATGGAATCACCCCTGATTATGGAGATCACCCCTGATTATGTAGATCACCCCTGACTATGGAGATCACCCCTAACTATGGAGATCACCGCTGCCTACAGAGCACTCGCATTGACAGCAGAACAAGAAGTCACACACGTCATAACCATATCCGACTCCGTGAACATGCTACAAAAAATTGCAACAGCCAACCACCGCTCCGAATGGATAGACATCATTCAGAAGGTGTGCCTCACATCACTCATCTGGATGTAGAAGTAAGGGGTAGCGAACACGCAGTGGGAAGAAACATGGACAAGACTGATATAATCAGTGAAGTACAGACTCATTTGGCGGATACGAGACATGGACTCTAGCTTGACTGCACGAACTGGGAGTAAAGCCTAGTCAAGAACATCAATGCTGCCTTCGTGGTAAGAGTGGGAGGTACCATAATCAATTCCTCATGGGATCAATGAGCAGACATACATTGGGGTGGCTGCTGCATCCGAGGACTGAGCACGCAGGGGATGTCCAAAGTGTATTGACGTCGTTCGACATAACATAACATCCACTATCTCCAACAGAACAATAGTTATACATGTTTGATGTCACATCTCCACTATCTCCAACACTATAATAATCTCAGTGTTTGATGTCACATCTCCAACACTATAATAATCTCAGTGTTTGATGTCACTTCTCCGCTATCTCCAACACTACAATAATCTCAGTATTTGATGTCACATCTCCACTATCTCCAACACTATAATAATCTCAGTGTTTGATGTCACTTCTCCACTATCTCCAACACTATAATAATCTCAGTGTTTGACGTCACGTCTCCACTATCTCCAACACTATAATAATCTCAGTGTTTGATGTCACATCTCCAACACTATAATAATCTCAGTGTTTGACGTCACTTCTCCACTATCTCCAACACTATAATAATCTCAGTGTTTGATGTCACATCTCCAACACTAATAATCTCAGTGTTTGATGTCACTTCTCCACTATCTCCAACACTATAATAATCTCAGTGTTTGAAGTCACATATGCACTATCTCCAACACTATAATAATCTCAGTGTTTGATGTCACTTCTCCACTATCTCCAACACTATAATAATCTCAGTGTTTGACGTCACTTCTCCACTATCTCCAACACTATAATAATCTCAGTGTTTGATGTCACATCTCCAACACTATAATAATCTCAGTGTTTGATGTCACATCTCCAACACTATAATAATCTCAGTGTTTGATGTCACTTCTCCACTATCTCCAACACTACAATAATCTCAGTGGTTGACGTCACTTCTCCACTATCTCCATCACTATAATAATCTCAGTGTTCGATGTCACATCTCCACTATCTCCAACACTATAATAATGTTCAGTGTTGATGTCACATCTCCAACACTATAATAATCTCAGTGTTTGATGTCACTTCTCCAACACTACAATAATCTCAGTGTTTGACGTCACTTCTCCACTATCTCCAACACTATAATAATCTCAGTGTTTGATGTCACATCTCCACTATCTCCAACACTATAATAATCTCAGTGTTTGATGTCACTTTTCCACTATCTCCAACACTACTATAATCTCAGTGTTTGATGTCACTTTTCCACTATCTCCAACACTACTATAATCTCAGTGTTTGACGTCACTTCTCCACTATCTCCATCACTATAATAATCTCAGTGTTTGATGTCATTTCTCCACTGTCTCCAACACTATAATAATCTCAGTGTTTGATGTCACTTTTCCACTATCTCCAACACTATAATAATCTCAGTGTTTGATGTCACATCTCCACTATCTCCATCACTATAATAATCTCAGTGTTTGATGTAATTTCTCCACTATCTCCATCACTATAATAATCTCAGTGTTTGATGTCATTTCTCCACTGTCTCCAACACTATAATAATCTCAGTGTCTGTCATTTCTCCACTATTTCCAACACTGAGTCTGATATAGTTACTTTAACAGCACCAACATTGGGTTTGATACAGTTACTTCAACATCTCCAACAAGTTGGTGCCCTACGTTTTATGTCATTAGTTCAGAATCTCCAACCATATAGTTATATCAACATTTTAAAAATATATCCATTGCAATAGAGGAGCTCTTGTAATCTCAGTAAGGCGTCGGTTATGTTATTCAAGGAAACTGGGTAACTAATGTCAGTTCAAATATTTAAAACTATTGGTTTAATAAGATTAACAAACTTAACGTCACAGACGTTTGTGTACACAATTGTGAAGTTGTTCCACAAAAACTGTTTTGTCACTAGGCAAGCCAGCGTTCCCCGGTTCTTCTCCTCCTCAAATTGACAAGGTGTCACCAATTTGCCGAGTCTGTCTTCTGTATGTGTCTCTAGCAATCTGCGACTAGCCCGGTGCTTGGTTTCCCAACGCCATCTTTAATAAATTCGTTGAGAATAAAGTGTGTACGCGTTGTCTGCCTTTATTTCACATTGACGTCAGAGACGCTTTCGGGGGAAAACCTCAAAGACAGCACCCACAGTTTTAATGTAGTCCAGCCCCCGACCCCACAACTTATCCAGCAAATAAAGCAGGCAGATGAAATTGGTTTATGTTTAAGCGATTTCAGTTTAACAAAAAAAAAAAAAAGATGATTTCCCTGTTTTCGTCTGTCATTTCTGCTTCGTCTACTTCCAGCCACCATTCTTTCAGCCACATGAAACAAATGAGTGGTTGGGAATAGAACACGCCCATATTTGGAAGTCAAAGGGCAACATTATTGTAATACGAAGACTTCTATAGGCGCGTGTGAAGTGGCTTGGTGACTGTTTGTTTATTGAAAATACCTTAGACGTGTAGTGTGCTAACAGTGCACACATGTGCTGTCTATGATGTGCTTGAGTTACAAATTGAGTTCAAAGCGAGCGAGTGGGAAAAAAAAACAAACATTAAACACACGGTTACACGTGTGCTTGCTTGTCCATGAGAACATTCGAGAACAACGGATTGTTCACCGGACAAATTCATTCACTGGCAGATGCCACTTGTCTTGATTGTGTGTTTGTAGTACAGCCCTAGCAAACTTTAATGATACTTGTGACCAAACAAACATCCTTCAGGAAAATGAAACATAAAAACAGGGACGATAAACACAGAGATGAGGATGAGGGAGGGGAAAACGAGAGGTGGAAGGGAGTAATTCAGACAGAATGGCCGCAGTGCTTCTTGACTTTTCATTAAATCCTATGCCCCCCAGGAGTTATCGCTTAGATTATACACGGAAACACGCATGCACACACGCGCGCAGACACTCATGGACAGGCAGACACTCACGGACACACATACACACACTGACACATAGTGGCATCGCCTTCTGGCAAGCCAGCTAGGCAGGCGATCAATACGGCCAGCCTGGGCCAGGCCAAGACATTGTACAATCATGACGCTGAAAATACCATCAGCATCCGCACTAGATTACATTTTCACAGGAGAAAAATGATAACAACTTAATGCTTATCAATCTGCACTGCATGCAGCGTTTTCCGGGTGAGTAATTGAAATCAATCAATCGTGAGGCACAACCCTAGTGACTGACTGTCATAGTTTCATGCCATGAATAATGTATCTCTTGTACCCGTCCGTGTGTCACCAAGACTCGCCTCTCTCTCTCTCTCTCTCTCTCTCTCTCTCTCTCTCTCTCTCTCTCTCTCTCTCTCTCTCTCTCTCTCTCTCTCTCTCTCTCTCTCCACACACTCACATATGTTCTTTCTGTCGCACTCTCTTGTTTTCCCGCCGTTCACCACTCTGTTCTATGTTCTTTCTGTTATGTGTTCTCCTGTCTCGATTAAGGTTGTAGGGAACTATATTCACTCCAACCCCTCCCTTTTTTCAGTCGGTGCTGCTGAATCGAATGAAAATGCAGAGAATGATCTCTACTCTTGTGTCCGTTGTCTAAGATACGCTGCTGTCTGGAACCAGACAGTACACAATTCTCTTTCCCTTCCTCCCTCCCCTCTATCCACTTCCTTTCTCTCTTAACTTTGCTGCTGAACAAAATTCTACCTAGCTTTTCCTACCTCTACACTGTATGACCTGCACTACAACCTTCAATCAGACAAAGGCATTTATATATCTTTCCCACTGTCAGTCTGGAGTCTATTTTATTGTTTGTACTGTTGAACGGAATTATATCTAACTCTACATCCCACTGTTATATTGTCTGTACTGTTGAACGGAATTATGTCTAACTCTACATCCCACTGTTATATTGTCTGTACTGTTGAACGGAATTATGTCTAACTCTACGTCCCACTGTTATATTGTCTGTGCTGTTGAACGGAATTATATCTAACTCTACATCCCACTGTTATATTGTCTGTACTGTTGAACGGAATTATGTCTAACTCTACATCCCACTGTTATATTGTCTGTACTGTTGAACGGAATTATGTCTAACTCTACGTCCCACTGTTATATTGTCTGTACTGTTGAACGGAATTATGTCTAACTCTACATCCCACTGTTATATTGTCTGTACTGTTGAACGGAATTATATCTAACTCTACGTCCCACTGTTATGTTGTCTGTGCTGTTGAACGGAATTATGTCTAACTCTACGTCCCACTGTTATGTTGTCTGTGCTGTTGAACGGAATTATGTCTAACTCTACATCCCACTGTTATATTGTCTGTACTGTTGAACGGAATTATATCTAACTCTACGTCCCACTGTTATATTGTCTGTGCTGTTGAACGGAATTATGTCTAACTCTACGTCCCACTGTTATATTGACTGTGCTGTTGAACGGAATTCTGTCTAACTCTACGTCCCACTGTTATATTGTCTGTGCTGTTGAACGGAATTCTGTCTAACTCTACGTCCCACTGTTATATTGTCTGTGCTGTTGAACGGAATTATGTCTAACTCTACGTCCCACTGTTATATTGTCTGTGCTGTTGAACGGAATTATGTCTAACTCTACGTCCCACTGTTATATTGTCTGTGCTGTTGAACGGAATTATGTCTAACTCTACGTCCCACTGTTATATTGTCTGTGCTGTTGAACGGAATTCTGTCTAACTCTACGTCCCACTGTTATATTGTCTGTGCTGTTGAACGGAATTCTGTCTAACTCTACGTCCCACTGTTATATTGTCTGTGCTGTTGAATGGAATTATATCTAACTCTACGTCCCACTGTTATATTGTCTGTGCTGTTGAATGGAATTCTGTCTTCCACATTCTCTCATATTGCCTGTACTGCTCAATCAAAACAAGCTGGCGGGAATTCCGTCTCTCCCTCCTTCATTATGAGGCCTGTTCTACTATTTCTTCAAAATACCAAATTAGTGCACAAAAGGATTCAGGAACTTACTAATAAAAGAACAAGTACATCAACAGGCTGTCTAAGAACTAAAGATGGCAAAATCATAATAGAAAAAGATCAGATTCTACATGTATGGACAGATTATGTGAAAGACCTGTATAATGATAACAGAGAGGAACAGTATGCTATTAGATTTAATAATGAAGGACCAGCAATTTTAAAGATGGAGGTTCAAAATGTTCTTAAGCATATGAAAGCTGGCAAGGCCCCCGGTGCAGATAACATCACAACAGAAATGATTAAAGCTTTAGAAGAATTTGGACTAGAGCAAGTCACTAGACTGCTGAACACATTATATGATACTGGAGATATACCTTCTGAATTATGTAATTCTGTATTTATTGCAATCCCAAAGAAATCAGGAACCTTAGAATGTGATCAACATAGAACAATTAGTATAATGAGTCACATCACAAAGATTTTGTTACGAATTATCATGCAAAGAGTGAGGAAGAAAATACAACCTGAAATAGGGGAAGAACAATGTGGTTTTGTAGAAGGAAAGGGTACAGTAAATGCTGTGTATATGCTTCGAACAGTTATTGAACGTGCTTTAGAAGTAAACAAGGATATACATCTTTGCTTTATTGACTACACAAAGGCTTTTGATAGAGTAAGACATGTCAACATTGTGGATATGCTTGCAGATCTACAAATTGATGGGAAAGACATTAGACTTATAAAAAACATATATTGGAAACAACAAGCTGCCATAAGAATTGATAATGAAGTAGGACAATACCAACCTATTAAGAGAGGTGTTAGGCAGGGATGTGTAATGTCTCCAGATCTTTTTTCCTTATACAGTGAAAATATTTTCAGAAATGTAGAAGACCTAAATGGAATCAGCATTGGAGGACGAAACATAAATAACATTAGATATGCAGATGATACAGTATTGATTGCAGACAATGCACAGGATCTGCAACAATTAGTAGACGCTGTGGTTGTACACAGTGAGCAGCTGGGGTTGGAATTAAATTGTAGGAAGACACAGGTTATGGTCGTCACTAGGAAGAACGAAGTACCACAATGTAATATACAAGTAAATGGGAATATTCTTCAACAAGTGAATCGGTTCAATTATCTCGGAACAGTCATAACATCTGATGGCAGATGCCTTGAAGAGATTAGAACAAGAATCGCCATTGCGAAAGTAGCCTTTAGCAAGATGAAAAACATTCTGACCAATAAATTGATGTCAATTGAAACGAGAAAAAGAGTGTTGAGGGGATACATAGAGCCTGTTCTTTTGTATGGATGTGAAACTTGGACAATGTGCAGTCAAGCTGAAAAACATCTGATGGCTGCAGAAATGTGGTTTCTGAGGAAAATGCAAAGAATACCATGGACAGATAGAAAAACCAATGACCAAGTACTACAAGAGACAAATGAAAATCGTAGATTGATTAGAGAAATTAGACGTAGACAGTCAAAATTTTTTGGACATGTTATGAGAAGAAATGGACTGGAGAACTTGGTGACAGCTGGCAAGATCGAGGGGAACAGACCAAGAGGAAGACCGAGAGGAAAATACCTGGATGGCTTGGCCACATGGCATGGACGAGACAGGAACACTGAGCTGATCCACGACTCTGGTGATCGAGTGAAATGGCGAATCATGACCGCCCACGCTTTCCGGCATGGCACATGATTGATTGATTGATCTACTGTCTTAAATCTAACTGTAGAGAACTCGTTTGCTTTCCTCTGCCCACCCCCAACCCTGGACTTATGCCTCGAATCAGGGCGCATATAATTTTTTCTTCAACATGTCCAACCGTTTGGTTGTAGTTATCCTTTTCTTTCAGTAGAATGTTAACTTTTATGTCTTTACGTTTGGTTGCTCACAACGTTAATTAAGTTTCATTGTTTCTAGCTTAAATGCTAACTTTTTTTCCCCCACGCGTGTGATTGTCTCAAAGTTCATACGTTTCATTCTCTCTAATTTAAATTCTAATCTTTATGTGTATCTATAGGTGTGATTGTCAACGTTCCTACGTTTCATAGTCTCTAATGTAAATTCTAACCTCTATATGTTTCTTTATGTGTGGAGGTATCAAAGTTCATTATGTTTAACATATATCATTTATCTGCTATGTGTTTAGGTCTCACCTTTAGTCAGATCTCATCTCAACTCATCTTGTACCTCTTGTACCTTGCAGTGTCGAGGTGAAGTATAAACAGCGGGAGAGTGCCCGCTTATGGACTTCATGTATCGATGTTCCCATGGACTCTGTTATTCCCTGCATCCATCGTTTACATGGTCGGCCTCTTCCTCTGTTTCCCCCTGGTCTGTACATCATTGCTTGTTGTGGTATACTGTTAGGTGGTAACCTACTTGCATGGCCAAACCATTTGGCTTCTTTGGTCAGATTTCGTCTCTAATTGAAATTCTACCTACTTATATATATATATATATATATATATATATATATATATATATATATATATATATATATATATATATATATATATATATATATATGTTTCTTTAGAAATGATTGTCTCAGCTTCATTACGCCTCATTGTCTGTATGTTTGTGATTTTTTCAATGAATGTTAATATTAATTGCCTTTAATTTACATTATAACCTGTATATATGTCTCATTTATGTGATTGTTCACACCGTGAAGTGTACAGTTTTAGACTACGCACGTCTTATAACACTGGGGAAATACTACCTTCTTGATTGTTTTCGTGTGTGTGTGCGTGTGTGTGTGTGCGCGCGCGCGATGTGTGAGATGTTCTCAACACTAATTACCCAGGCAACACTGTAATACAAGCATTTATACCGAAAGCTAATAGGCACAGAACTGTGGCAGCGTTCAGATATAGAGCAGCGGTCACTGCCATTTAGATGTGGTATCTACACACACTGAGGTCGCAATGTACACACAGATGAGCTACAGACAGGGATACATTTAGATGTGGTATCTACACACACTGAGGTCGCAATGTACACACAGATGAGCTACAGACAGGGATACTAAAATAATAAATAATACAATAGGCAAGGGGAAATTTCATAGCAGTAGATCAGTGGTTCTCAACCTTTTTTGGCCCATTCCCCCCTTCATCATATTTTTAGGACGTCGTTCCCCCCCCCCCCACCATAATTTTAGAACGTCATACCCCCCTCCCCTTTCGTATTTCCTCCCTAAAAATTCCCCCCTGCCCCTACACAGTATACTAATAATTGAAGCTAAATTTAATAGCACATACTAAAACAAGTCTAGACATCTACATAAAACGTGATTTGCTGATCTACTTACGTTATAAAATGAATTTCAGAAAGGTGATACGTACAGAACCGTAAAGTATGAAGGGAAAAACAATATCAAGTAATCGGTTCTTGTATTAATGCGATCTTGAAATAATCTTCATTCCCCCCTGGAAACCCCAAAATTCTCCCCTTGGGGGGAATTCCCCACCGGTTGAGAACCACTGCAGTAGATCATGTGTAGAAGTCAAAGACATTAAATCTTGTACCAAACTTTTTTAATTCTAATGTCAAATCAATATTGCTGTAAGATGAGTGACAGACTCACTCACGGGCGAGGGAGACAGTCAAACAGGTGAATGACACTCACTCACGGGCGAGGGAGACAGTCAAACAAGTCAATGACAGACTCACTCACGGGCGAGGGAGACAGTCAAACAAGTGAATGACAGACTCACGCACGGGCGAGGGAGACAGTCAAACAAGTGAATGACAAACTCACTCACGGGCGAGGGAGACAGTCAAACAAGTGAATGACACTCACTCACGGGCGAGGGAGACAGTCAAACAAGTTAATGACAGATCACTCACGGGCGAGGGAGACAGTCAAACAAGTGAATGACACTCACTCACGGGCGAGGGAGACAGTCAAACAAGTTAATGACAGATCACTCACGGGCGAGGGAGACAGTCAAACAAGTGAATGACAGACTCACTCATGGGCGAGGGAGACAGTCAAACAAGTGAATGACACTCACTCATGGGCGAGGGAGACAGTCAAACAAGTGAATGACACTCACTCACGGGCGAGGGAGACAGTCAAACAAGTGAATGACACTCACTCACGGGCGAGGGAGACAGTCAAACAAGTGAATGACACTCACTCACGGGCGAGGGAGACAGTCAAACAAGTGAATGACAAACTCACTTACAGGCGAGGGAGACAGTCAAACAAGTTAATGACACTCACTCACGGGCGAGGGAGACAGTCAAACATGTGAATGACAAACTCACTTACAGGCGAGGGAGACAGTCAAACAAGTGAATGACAGACTCACTCACGGGCGAGGGAGACAGTCAAACAAGTGAATGACAGATCACTCACGGGCGAGGGAGACAGTCAAACAAGTGAATGACACTCACTCACGGGCGAGGGAGACAGTCAAACAAGTGAATGACAGACTCACTCACGGGCGAGGGAGACAGTCAAACAAGTGAATGACACTCACTCATGGGCGAGGGAGACAGTCAAACAAGTGAATGACACTCACTCACGGGCGAGGGAGACAGTCAAACAAGTGAATGACACTCACTCACGGGCGAGGGAGACAGTCAAACAAGTGAATGACACTCACTCACGGGCGAGGGAGACAGTCAAACAAGTGAATGACAAACTCACTTACAGGCGAGGGAGACAGTCAAACAAGTTAATGACACTCACTCACGGGCGAGGGAGACAGTCAAACATGTGAATGACAAACTCACTTACAGGCGAGGGAGACAGTCAAACAAGTGAATGACAGACTCACTCACGGGCGAGGGAGACAGTCAAACAAGTGAATGACAGACTCACTCACGGGCGAGGGAGGCAGTCAAACATGTGAATGACACTAGCTCACGGGCGAGGGAGACAGACAAACAAGTGAATGACAGACTCACTCACGGGCGAGGGAGACAGTCAAACAAGTGAATGACAAACTCACTTACAGGCGAGGGAGATAGTTAAACACATTCCAGCGAATCAAGACGTGAGAAAAAGACGCTGTGCTGGACAGGGCGTACACGGGAACATTTGGATATAATTATACATAGAAGGTCCTGTCTCTGGAACCCATAGGACAGAAGAAATAGACAGACCTAAACACACACGGAGAAGAGAATGATCAGAGACAGAACTAAACACACACGGAGAAGAGAATGATCAGAGACAGAACTAAACACACACGGAGAAGAGAATGATTAGAGACAGACAGAACTAAACACACACGGAGAAGAGAATGATCAGAGACAGAACTAAACACACACAGAGAAGAGAATGATCAGAGACAGAACTAAACACACACAGAGAAGAGAATGATGAGAGACAGAACTAAACACACACGGAGAAGAGAATGATCAGAGACAGAACTAAACACATGCGGAGAAGAAAATGATCAGAGACAAAACTAAACACATGCGGAGAAGAGAATGATCAGAGACAGAACTAAACACATGCGGAGAAGAGAATGATCAGAGACAGAGCTAAACATACACGGAGAAGAGAATGACTAGAGTCCGATGAATAAAATGGGGGAAAGGGGGGGGGGGTGGGGGGGGGGGAGCTACACGTGGCGAAAGATATGAGGGTTTGGCGTGAGTTTATTAAGTCGGAGGAAGGTTTTGGGCGTGAGTTGATTAAGTCAGGAGAAGGTTTTGGCGTAAGTTGATTACGTCAGGAGAAGATTTCGGAGTGAGTTGATTAAGTCAAGAGAAGATTATTGGTGTGAGTTGATTAAGTTAAGTCGGGGGAAGGTTTTGAGAGTGAGTTTATTAAGTCAGGAAAAGATTTTTGGTATGAATTGATTAAGTTAAGTCGACGGAAGGTTTTGGGCGTGAGTTGATTAAGTCGGGAAAAGGTTTTAGCGTGAGTTGATTACGTCAGGAGAACGTTTCGGCGTGAGTTTATTAGGTTAAGTCGGGGGAAGGTTTTGGTGTGAGTTGATTTAGTTATTTCTTGGGAAGGTTTTGGTGTGAGTTAATTATGTCAAGAGAAGGTTTCGGCGTGAGTTGATTAAGTCAAGAGAAGGTTTCGGCGTGAATTGATCAAGTCAAGAGAAAAGTCAAGAGAAGGTTTAATCGTGAGTTGATTAAGTCAAGAGAAGTCTTTGGGCGTGAGTTGATTAGGTCAAGAGAAGGTTTCGGCGTGAGTTGATTACGTCAGGAGAAGGTTTTGGCATGAGTTGATTAAGTCAGAAGATTGTTTTGGCGTGAGTTGATTAAGTCAGAAGAAAATTTTGGCGTGAGTTGATTAAGTCAGAAGAAGGTTTCAGCGTGAGGTGATTTAAGGCTCTATGCTCCAATAGTGGATACAAGGCAGGAGAAGAAGAACTGACATTTAACGTGTTTCTGCAGATGCTAATGAACCAAGTATAGCCAGCATGACTAAGTAGTGCTACGAGCTGTGTCAAGACTGGTAGAACCTAGTACAGATAGAACGAACCAAATCAATATAAGATTAACCGAATAAATATCAGGTGGATCGAGTAAATGTAAGATGAACCAGATATAAGAAAAACTGAGTAAATAGAAGATTTCTGAATTGTAAGATTAACCGAGTAAATGTAACATGAACAGATTACGTATAGCATGAAGCACGCGGAGACAAATAAAAGGAAAAAAGAACTACGAACCAAGTAGAAATAATTAACCTGGCTAAAACAAGGAGGGCGAATAAAAATATGATTACCCGAACGTAGACAGGATGAATCCATTAAACACGGGACGGCCGAGTACACAAACAACGAAAGGAGTATAAACAGGCTGAATGCAGTAATGATAGAACAGTCCATACACAGATAGGATGAACCAAGTATACATGAGGTGCATCCATGATGAAAAGCTGAAAAAGCAATGATACATGTCGCTATAGTGACCGAATAAACTCGTAAATTATCTGAAACAGTTTCTGAAAGTATATCATGCTACTGGAGAATCCAGAGACTGAATTTGTTCGTAGTTTTCCACGTGTTTGTGATCATTCATCCACACAAATGGTCGTCATGATTGTGTATCCTGATCATTCATCCACACAAATGGCTGTCATGTTATGTCATGTTAGCCAGTCCTAAGACTGAATTAGTTATACACCAAATCATCCCACCATTTAAGATCTGGGGTATACTCATGAAAGTTTTCTTGGGAAGACAATCTGTAATTGTTCATCAACGTTTCGTTAGCAAGTTGATCTGTGCTATGTTCATCAACGTTTTGTTAACAAGATGATCTGTGATATGTTTATCAACGTTTTGTTAGCAAGTTGATCTGTGATATGTTCATCAAAGTTTTGTTAGCAACATGATCTGTGTTATGTTCATCAACGATTTGTTAACAAGATGATCTGTGATATGTTAATCAACGTTTCGATAACAAGATGTGACTTGTTCATCAACGTTTCGTTAGCAAGATGATCTGTGATATGTTCATTAACGTTTTTTTTTATTTGGAAAGGGGGGGGGGGGGGCGGAAGATAATCTGTAATATGCTCACTAGCGTTTTTTTTTGGGGGGGGGGGGAAGAGATAATATGTGATATGTTCATTAAAGTTTTAGGGAAGATGTTCTATATTCTCATTATCGTTTTCTTGGCATGATAATCTGCGAAATGCTCATTAACTTTTTTTTTGGGGGGGGGGGGGGGGGAGAGGGTAGAGACAGTGACATTCTCATTAACGTTCCTTGATAAGATAATATGTGATCATATATAACAAGTCACGTCAATGTATGGAGATATATTAATTGAGACTAATGTGAAACAAATGCTTGAAGCAGACGATGGTGTCAGATGTCTAATCTCGACAACAGACAGAAGCATGCAAAGTGGAACACTTTGGGCAAGTAACAACTCCAACATGTCGACCAAAGTGTTTATCGATATAGACAGTTTTAAAAAAATCAAGTGTTAATTTAAAATAACCAAAATGTTAACACAATTAAGAGAGCATAAAACATGTTCTGCCAAAAAAACTAGTACACTTGAACACAACAGAAGAGATGGCAAAATGGCACCAACCACACGACGGCCAGGTAAACACAAGTGCACAAGAGCGTCATTCTTTGCCAGCGATAGTGGCTTGTCCTGAAGAATCATCAGATTCCAGGAGATGGGGGTTCTCCTCCATAAAGGCTTCACTATTCCTTTCGTCTGACAACTGATTCTTCTTATCTTGTGACCTGTGTGCACAAGTGTGTTGTTGTTGTTGTTGTTGTTGTTGTTGTTGTTGTTGTTGTTGTTGTTGTTGTTGTTGCTGCTCGCTGTAAACTCAAGCGTAGTCCATACAGCTACTATCTCTTCTAGCGCACTAGACTGATGTTTGCATGTGTCCCTCGTCATCAGGCGACCCACTCCTCAGAGATACTTGTAATTTACGTCCCCAAGTCAAGGACGAGAAGTTAATCCTTTAGTCCAACTGACCGGTGTAAGGACGAGAGGAAGAGGAAGGCCAAAGAGAAGATAGGTGCAGGATGTGGCGGATGATCTCCAGATGGCTGTATCGGACACGGGGCATATTGCTTGTGATCGAGAGTTTTTCCGGAAGGTTGTTATGGGAGCGAGGTTCTGCAAAGGACATGCTACTGAATGAATAAATGAATGAATGACCGGTGTATGGTGCACCAGGGCACCGGAAGTTTAAGATCGAGAGCTCTTATCCATTCGGCCATGCCGCTGACTTCAGTGTGTGTGTGTGTTTGTTTCACACACACACACAACCCCCCCCCCCTCCCACACACACAACCCCCCTTCCCCCCCCCCCCCCCCCCCCACACACACACACACACATATATATATATTGATTATGTGGTTGTTTCGGGATTTGAAATTTAAATATTGAGCACAACCCACTACTGGCAACGCCAACCGCATTCTGGTATGAACCTAAGGCCTATCCACGTCAATATGGAAGAACTATATTCGAGTTTCGCCCTCGTTTGAGCTCGTCAGTAGTGCATATCCCTGACCGGATCCGGAAACAGTCCCGGATCACGCGTGTGAAGCGGGTGTGTAACCACGCGGCACACACTTGACACACCAAATTATCACAACAGAACATCACAACGCTACCCATCGTAGGCTATGCTCAAGATTGCCCAATCGCCGCGACCGACGTCCGTCAATCGATGGGACCCGAACGATCAGGACTTCTCACTGGCAAGGAACACCAGGCCTCCTAAATCCAGTGAGCAATAATCAATTGATTATGTGGTTGTTTCGGGATTTGAAATTTAAATATTGAGCACAACCCACTACTGGCAACGCCGATCGCATTCTGGTATGAACCTAAGGCCTATCCACGTCAATATGGAAGAACTATATTCGAGTTTCGCCCTCGTTTGAGCTCGTCAGTAGTGCATATCCCTGACCGGATCCGGAAACAGTACCGGATCACGCGTGAGAAGCGGGTGTGTAACCATGCGGCACACACTTAACACACCAAATTATCACAACAGAACATCACAACGCTACCCATCGTAGGCTATGCTCAAGATTGCCCAATCGCCGCGACCGACGTCCGTCAATCGATGGGACCCGAACGATCAGGACTTCTCACTGGCAAGGAACACCAGGCCTCCTAAATCCAGTGAGCAATAATCAATTGATTATGTGGTTGTTTCGGGATTTGAAATTTAAATATTGAGCACAACCCACTACTGGCAACGCCGATCGCATTCTGGTATGAACCTAAGGCCTATCCACGTCAATATGGAAGAACTATATTCGAGTTTCGCCCTCGTTTGAGCTCGTCAGTAGTGCATATCCCTGACCGGATCCGGAAACAGTCCCGGATCACGCGTGTGAAGCGGGTGTGTAACCACGCGGCACACACTTGACACACCAAATTATCACAACAGAACATCACAACGCTACCCATCGTAGGCTATGCTCAAGATTGCCCAATCGCCGCGACCGACGTCCGTCAATCGATGGGACCCGAACGATCAGGACTTCTCACTGGCAAGGAACACCAGGCCTCCTAAATCCAGTGAGCAATAATCAATTGATTATGTGGTTGTTTCGGGATTTGAAATTTAAATATTGAGCACAACCCACTACTGGCAACGCCGATCGCATTCTGGTATGAACCTAAGGCCTATCCACGTCAATATGGAAGAACTATATTCGAGTTTCGCCCTCGTTTGAGCTCGTCAGTAGTGCATATCCCTGACCGGATCCGGAAACAGTCCCGGATCACGCGTGTGAAGCGGGTGTGTAACCACGCGGCACACACTTGACACACCAAATTATCACAACAGAACATCACAACGCTACCCATCGTAGGCTATGCTCAAGATTGCCCAATCGCCGCGACCGACGTCCGTCAATCGATGGGACCCGAACGATCAGGACTTCTCACTGGCAAGGAACACCAGGCCTCCTAAATCCAGTGAGCAATAATCAATTGATTATGTGGTTGTTTCGGGATTTGAAATTTAAATATTGAGCACAACCCACTACTGGCAACGCCGATCGCATTCTGGTATGAACCTAAGGCCTATCCACGTCAATATGGAAGAACTATATTCGAGTTTCGCCCTCGTTTGAGCTCGTCAGTAGTGCATATCCCTGACCGGATCCGGAAACAGTCCCGGATCACGCGTGTGAAGCGGGTGTGTAACCACGCGGCACACACTTGACACACCAAATTATCACAACAGAACATCACAACGCTACCCATCGTAGGCTATGCTCAATCGTTCGGGTCCCATCGATTGACGGACGTCGGTCGCGGCGATTGGGCAATCTTGAGCATAGCCTACGATGGGTAGCGTTGTGATGTTCTGTTGTGATAATTTGGTGTGCCAAGTGTGTGCCGCGTGGTTACACACCCGCTTCACACGCGTGATCCGGGACTGTTTCCGGATCCGGTCAGGGATATGCACTACTGACGAGCTCAAACGAGGGCGAAACTCGAATATAGTTCTTCCATATTGACGTGGATAGGCCTTAGGTTCATACCAGAATGCGATCGGCGTTGCCAGTAGTGGGTTGTGCTCAATATTTATATATATATATATATATATATATATATATATATATATATATATATATATATATATATATATATATATATATATATATAAAAGACACGCGGTGGTACACTGGCTAGACGATAGCCTGCCGGTCCGGTACTTATATAAGTCGATCTGGCCGAGAGTGGCCACCAGAAAATGTACTGGCAAGTGAAGGCGACCGAAGTGATGTTGACCACATCAGCCTTCGAATATCGATTGGTCTATAAATATTGGTGTAGCACCGTATGCCGAGTATACACATTCTAGGCTAGAATATACGTATATTCTGTCCTACCACGAGGTACGTTCACCGTATGACGGATGGTGGAGTGGCCTCTAGGTATAAAGGTCAGCCGCGAATATGGTGATAAGCAACTGTGGACGAACATTGAGAGGCGAGGTAGATGGTTGGACGGTATCTGTATAACATAACCCAACAATATGTGGCCTGGCTATAGACGAGTAAGAAGCGTCATACATAACATCTTCTCTCCACACCCCACCCCACCCCGCTGCCTTTACCGAGTCTGTCTTTTTAGACAAACCATACACAAACCGGCAGAAGTCAAGGAGAAACCAATTGATGTATACCTCTGGTAAAACATACTTCTGAACAAACTGAATCTAGTTAACGACTGTAATGGAGTTTCCAATAGTCACCTTGTCCAATAAAGAGCGCTACATGTTAAAGGCGCTACCCAGACATCGTGTTATTGTATGCAAATTAAATGTTAAAAACAGCTTAAATATTGATATATTCAAGCAACCCGAGACAAAGAGGTCAATACCTAGATGGCTTGACCAACTGGCACAATGGAGACAAGAGTACGGACCAGATGCAAGCCTGTGGTGATAACGTGGGTGTGCAAACTATGAATGGTCACGCTTGTAGGCATGACGCATTTGATGATGATAGACTGTGTTTTGTTCGAATGTAGTGATTTGTTTGTTATGAAAGATGAATGAAAGATGCATTTTTGTGGCAGATCATAAAGACTTTTGGACAAGTTCGACTTTGTGCCTTTGTTTGTAGATGCCTAAGTCACATTGTAGGTTAATGTGTTCCCGTATCTACTATAAACATCACCACAGGTAAATGGATGCGGCTAAAATATAAACACATCAAACACACACATGAAGGTCCCAAATGTACTTACCAGCGAAATAAACTGTACAAGCCAACAAGCCGACGCACATGACCAGAAGTATCAATGCCGTACAGCGCCATGTGCACCTCTGTCCAAGTTTCTTCTTCATGCGACTTCCCGCCGAGCTGAAGTAGTAGCGATAATCCTGAGATGGGGGATAACTACCAGCAGGAATGCTTGGGGGGCCTCCGAAAGGAGGATAAGCAGCCAATTGTCTGTGGAGCATTGAAAATAGCGGTCGTGTACACAAACAATACAGCCAACACATACTCATCACATTATGACAACTCTCCCGTCAATGGGTTATCCCCACTCCTATAGCCGACGTTGTAGTCAACACCAGCATGTTCCTGCCACTGTTGATGTCTTGGCAAGTTTTTACGTTCAGTAGTTTGCCACTGCTTTCTGAACAACCAGCTCCCATACCAACACGTTAAAACCAGCGCGACACGGACTGCTACCAAATCGGTCGCCACTGTGTTTCGAACGCGGGTAAGGCAAGCCATCGCCACGGAGCACGGCTATAGTATAGTATATGGATTTCTTTTTGGTTCGCACATCTTTTACAGGACATCGCTGTCAACATCATCATCTTTCAGCTGATTCTTGATTTATTGGCAAGATTACGGTCAGTAATTTGCCATTGCTTTCTGAGCGACCGGCTCACATACCCCGTAAGTTACCGACGCGGAGAGAACCGCTACCGATTCTCGCGCATGTCACATTACTCACGAGAGTATACGGAATTACGGAGACCGGCAGTATATGGATTGGCTGTCATTATTATCAGTGGTTATCTCCATCAGGCGGACCGAACCCATTCCGACTTCTGAGGTACTTGTAATTTACGTCCCGAAGTCAAGGACGAGAAGTCAACATTTTAGTCAACTAACTTATGAATGAGTTGAACAAACTACCTCGGCATTAGCATAAAGGGTAATCTAAGAGCAAGCGCTTTTATCCATTCGGCCATGGCGACCCCCAACACTGAGATAATATAGAGCATATACTACAGGCGAGTGCTGAGATAATATAGAGCACATACTATATGCGAGTGCTGAGATAATATAGAGGACATACTATAGGCGAGTGCTGAGATAATATAGAGCACATACTACAGGCGAGTGCTGAGATAATATAGAGCACATACTACAGGCGAGTGCTGAGATAATATAGAGCACATACTATAGGCGAGTGCTGAGATAATATAGAGCACATACTATAGGCGAGTGCTGAGATAATATACAGCACATACTATAGGCGAGTGCTGATATAATATAGAGTACATACTATAAGCGAGTGCTGAGATAATATAGAGTACATACTATAGGCGAGTGCTGAGATAATATAGAGTACATACTATAGGCGAGTGCTGAGATAATATACAGCACATACTATAGGCGAATGCCGAGATAATACAGAGCACATACTATGGGCGAGTTCTGATATAATATAGAGTACATACTATAGGCGAGTGCTGAGATAATATCTATATATGAAACCAGGCTGCGCACACGATAATTTAATTTAAAACAAACGCGATGCATTCACAATCATCAGGCACAACTTCCGTATGAACAATATACTTCAGTGATATTCACTGGCACAGTAACGGAGCAATATGGGGACGACCCGTTGCCATAAAGTTGGAACCGCGACTAACTAACTAACTAACTAACTAATATACTTCTATTTCACACAATAAGCTCCTGCTACCACACGATAGCCGTTTACTGGCCTCACACCCTACACTGTTCTGAACTCTTCTCTACTCTATAGAGCCAGACCTCAGTCCTCCACTGTCTGCCCAGGACTCCGACTGACTGCTCTCCTTCAGTCTCAGAAACACAGCTATGGGCGATTTGGCAGCAGACCGCCTTGCGTTGGCTTTTTACGAAATGGTATGGGTGTCGGTCGTTAAGAAATCAGTGACAAACTACTGAACGTAACTTGCCAATAGATCACAACAGCAAAAATGGCTGGTGTTGATAGCGATGTCATGTAAAAGATATGCAACAAACTTAATTCCACTCATACACTTGCTGACTGACAAGCATGTATCACCATACTGGACCTTTATTCGCCGATGAATTCCTATACCCCTTTACTAATCCAAACAAAAAACAAAAAACGAAAAACAGAACGCTGCTCCTCTTTGGCGAATGTCAAAAGTGGGTCGGACATCTTTAAACTGTCCTTATAACGCCACCATGTTCGTCTGCACCACGATGTCACGAGTTGAACACTCTTGACATCCTTAACAACAACACTGACAGGTTACAAGACAATGGCATGGTTATTGTGTAATTTCTATCACACTTTTAAGGTTTTCATTTGAAACCCCCTCGTTGAATAATGACAGCAATATTTAGAACTATGAAAGTGATCGAGTGTTTACACACCAACAAATGATATGGATGAATCAGTTGAGAGGAATTTTATATGGAATTTCACATTACTATACGTATTTAAAGACATGGCTATATGACAATTTTGATGAGAAACCTGATCAAACAATGCAGGTTGTTTTTTTTATATGCAGGCTTAGGGAATTAACGAAAATAAAAACTGTCACCAAATTTAATGCAGTGAATCAATATTTCACAAAAGGAAATGTTTCCCACATAAAATACAATTTAAAGCTACAAGGGAATCACAAGATCACAATACCAACATTACAAATCGTATCTGAGTTAACACGAAGGTTAATATAGAATGTATAACGCCCGGAAGCGTGAAAATAACGGACAGAAAACATATAAATAGGAGATTTCAACAACAGTTAGTTAGTTAGTTAGTTAGTCGCAGTTCCAACTTCACAGCAACGGGTCGTCCCCATTATGCTCCATTCCTGTGCCAGTGAATATCACACAAAACGCTCCCCACTGCCCAATGTGAAAAGTGGAAAAGACAGGAGTCTCGACAAATAACAGCCCGCACAGATACACTGTGCATAATGCCGCCACCAGAATGTCAACACAATAGTCCCCCACAAAGCACCCAGTTCATTTCTGATGGAATCGGCAGTCATTTTCCCATCTGGATGTTTCCTAGATGTTCACCCACACAGTCCACGAAATACAGTTCATCGTCAATGGCAGTGGCAGTCAACCAGAAGCCCAGCAGCCACGCATTTCTGCATAAGGCAAAAACCGGTCAACTCTGGGACATAGCCATCTGCCATCGCTCAGAACATGCAGTCACGTTCCAAAAGACCTTGGGCAGATTCAAAAGCATTTCACACGAAACTCACAGCTCACAGTGTCGCGCCACGCACTCACTCAGTAGCAGGGCGACGGAACCATCAACAACAACAGTGAAACCAGAAATGCAAACGTCAGCGCCCATGTAAAATGAACGGTAAAACGGTTAGAAAGCGGATACGTGCAGTTAAATAATGTCGATGGTCTAACAGGAGAGGCAGAAGTAATAGCAACGAATGGAAACCTTGGTAACCTAAGAGCATCACAAGGGAAATATAAACAATCAAATGGACATATATAAAAAGACAGTAATGAGGCAGTTCTCACCAACATTAAAGATCACATGAACGGACGGTGGTCCGAGTACTTAAGGAAACTTCTGCATAGAAAACTGGTATCATACAAGCCTGACTGATGCGTAAGATCCTCGGCTCAAGAGAGGGATATAGTTAGTGTATGGCGAGAGCAGTCCATGAGTGGGCAAGTGGAGGGTTTACTTCTTGATTGATCAATGGGTTGTAGTGGCCGGACATGAAACACCGCCATAATGTGTTAATTACTCTGAGCAAGCAGTGCAGAGAGTGGAGTGGAATGCAAGACATTCGGAAACTGCTAGTGGATCATTCCAGTCGTTACGACCTCATTATGTATGCTGGCGGAATAGTGGTACTTAAGACAAGTTCGTGATTAGAACTTACGGCCGAAGTGCAGAGATGACACTTGAAAAATAGATTGGAATTTACGTGGGAACAGCTTAAAGCAAATTGTAAGTTACTGCGCCAAAGAAGAAAATGGACTGACAACATCAAAGACACAGTAAAATCACACGGAGTGTCCCACCCACCAGCCGCTGGAACATCAACTTTTTCTCCTCACAACGCTTAGCGGAAAAAGTGGAAGATGACAATAATAATGATGAACTGATACGCTCCGATGGCTGACATATATTAATTACGCTAAAATGGCCATTCTATCAGACTCACGGTCAATGATACAGAAGGTCAAAACTGGTTGACTGGGGAATATATGGGCAACTTTCGCTAATGCGACGAATCCACGGAGATATATGAAATATATTGTCATGGACATATACCAAAGTTCGAGGTCATCAAAGGGCTGACTGGTAGGCTTCTAGAGTCTATATTGGACAATGTTTAAATCCACAAATAAACAGTGCATGCCATTAGGGAAAGACATGTGTGGGGATACAGCAGTTTGCAACTATGTGCACATTGAAGGAACTTCGAATACAAAAAATGCAACTATTTGTACATATCGAATTCGGGAACGTGTTAGATGTGTATCCATGAGAGTGCCACGGGGGCAATGAACACCTCGACACTTGACGTCTGCTGGGGGGAGAAGGTAGGTTTATTGGCGTGACCAAGTGCAATGACGCTGTCCCGGCGTCTTTGCTGCTGAACTCCGGTATAGCCCATACAGGACAACTCATTATGTTAGCGTGCCACTGAAGGTCCTGAGACAACTGATGCTTACTGGCATCAACGACAGCCCGCGTTACCATGATCACATTCCATGCGGCATGGCTATATGTTACACACCATGTTGATCGCTGACATTCCCTCACTCCATCTGGACTCCTCGCCACTTTACAGCGAGATTTATATTATACGAACATAGAAAGGAACATATGACTTACTAGAATATAGCATCTCTCTCTCTCTCTCTCTCTCTCTCTCTCTCTCTCTCTCTCTCTCTCTCTCTCTCTCTCTCTCTCTCTGTCCACCCATCAGTTCATTCATCCACACACCCAAACGTGCGTACATACACACAGGCAGACAGACAGACAGAGACACACTAATTGTGCCTAATTCATAAAACGATTTACCTTGTTGTGACAAGCAGAAACTACAGCCAAATGATTTACGGCTATTATCTTTTTTTTAATGAAACCACTCTACGAAAGTCAATATGGCAACCGTTGCCATGACAACCAACAATAATCCCAACAAATGAGCAGCAAGCCTGTATCATATGTCTCCCCGATATATGCGCCATAGGAGAAGGATAAACATGTTTATTCTGACTTAAGCAGTCACTCTCCCACCACATAATAATACTCGGCTTATCAAAAAACATACACGTGTGGGATTCTCTTTTAATTTACCTACAAAAACAAAGTGATACTCGTATTGTTTACAAACATAAATGTGTGTGATACTCGTATTGTTTACAAACATAAATGTGTGTAATACTATGGTTAAATCAACAGACATAAATATATGTGCTACTCTGGTTATCAACATACATAAATATATATGATACTCAGGTTATCAACATATATAAATATATGTGATACTCAGGTTATCAACAGACATAAATATATGTGATACTCAGGTTATCAACAGATATAAAAATATGTGATACTCAGGTTATCAACATACATAAATGTGTGTGATACTCAGGTTATCAACAGACATATATATATATATATATATATATATATATATATATATATATATATATATATATATATATATATATATATATATATATATGTGTGTGTGTGTGTGATACTCAGGTTATCAACAGACATAAATATATGTGATACTCAGGTTATCAACAGACATAAATATATGTGATACTCAGGGTATAAACAGACATACATATATGTGATACCCAGGTTATCAACAGACATAAATATATGTGATACTCAGGTTATCAACAGACATACATATATGTGATACCCAGGTTATCAACAGACATAAATATATGTTATACCTACGTCATCGACAAACGAAAATATATGTGACAACAGCGTTGATTTTCAACATAACACCGTCCTTTTCATGCGCATTCATTAACACGCATAGACTTTAATATGAATCCACCTCCATCCAGAAACATGTGCTTCTGCCTTTTATTTCCACGCGGCGTGACTTCTAAAAGGTACTTCTTCTTCTTCTTCTTCTTCAGCGTTCCGAGCCATTGAGGTTCTTTGCTGCAGATATAATCCGTCTCCATTCGTCTCTCTGGTTGACCTTCTCTTGCCAGTCGTTTATTCCAAGTGCTTGTAGGTTTGTATATATATTATCTCTCCACCGTCTTCTTGGTCTACCTCGGGGTCTACGGTCATCTATTTCCTGAGTGTAAGCGAGTTTAAAAGGTACTACTCTGTTGTATATCTTGTTTGTGAAGAGCAATGGTCAAAACAAATTAATAAGCATGAGTGAGTGAGAGTGTCTAATTCGCGCGCTTATGCATACGACCACAACCAGTCAACACAGATGGTGGACTGAGAATACAAGATTGTATGCACTGGATTGGAGTATGTTGACACAGAAATATCTACAAGCCGCGAAGGAATCATGACAACAGTGTGAGCAGGCCCAGCCAGTCGGTGTGTCCTGTGCCACAGCATGACCTGGTAACATCCCGAACTCCCTGTTTATAGATGTGAAGTTCTAGCACCGGACTTGCACGCCCTGCTGGTTTCTTTTGTTGTTGTTGTTCGTTGTTGGGGGAGGTGGGGGTGTGTTTGTGTGTGTGCTTGGAGAAGGGAATGGCAGCTCTGTAATGCAGTCCCCGCGAAGAAAAGTGTTGCGGTAGCAGGCAAGGAGACATGCCTATATCAAGCTTACTCTCACAGATGCCAATCCTGTCAGGACTTGACGACCTGACCGTTAACGTATGGGATTTACTAGCTGGAACTCGAGGTTTCCAAGAGTTTGATCACCAACAACCATGCAACAATAGCGCAGGTTATAAATATAAATACGGCATGTATTTGATGTAATGTCAACAGCAGAAGTCATGTCTAACATCAGTGACCCCAGTTCAATAGCCAATAGTGGCAGGTTTTGTTGTTTCATTTGACCTTTAAGGCACTGGGATCAACCCACACAATAGTGGCAAGGTGCGTTCTTGCACTATAGAGTACGGCGAAGGGATCGACCCCACAATAGTGGCAGGGTGAGGTTCTTGCACTAACCTGTACGGATCAGGGATCGACCCACAATAGTGGCAGGATGTGTTCTTGCATTAACCAGTACGGTACAGGGATCGACCCACCCATGTGGTGGCAGGATGTGTTCTTGCACTAACCAGCACATCTCAGGGATCGACCCCCCCCCCCCTCCCGCCCCCAATAGTGGCAGGATGTGTTCTTGGCATTGATACCGGATAACTGTCATCATGACTGCAAATTAGCCGGCAGGTAAGTGTAAGACAGGTAAAGGAAGCAGGCTGGTATTCAGGGACAGAAATGGCTGAACAGAGCGCTGTCATTTCCCTTCTGACAGAGAAAGTGTCTTCATCAGATGCAGTCCAGGCAGTGATCGACTTCTCACTGTAGACGTCACACAAAGAAAAGGAACATCAGAGTCATACAAACTTCTTCTGGTGAGTTGAGTCAGCAACCCACATTACAGCACTCGCCATATGCTCCGTACTCATCTGCAACAGCTAGAGAAGATTTCCGATACTAATACCACCATATCATGAATCAATGCCCCACTAAGTGGTGCACACCCAGCCAATCTGTCCGCCTTGTCATGCACCGATACTCCAATATGTAGTAAGGGGGCTGGGTGGTCTCGAGGTATGGTGTCCGCCTTGTCATGCACCGATACTCCAATATGTAGTAAGGGGGCTGAGTGGTCTCGAGGTATGGTGTCCGCCTTGTCATGCACCAATACTCCAATATGTAGTAAGGGGGCTGAGTGGTCTCGAGGTATGGTGTCCGCCTCGAGTGCTGGAGGTCCCAGGCTCAAGCCCCGGCGAAGGCCCGGATTTTTTCAAGTGGACTTCTAGTACAAAATTTTCCCTGGTCTCTAGGTAGTGAGATCGGGCGCCTATGTGTATTGTTGCGCACATAAAAAAAAATCCATTGGCAGTTGGAAATCGATAAAGAGTAGCCTAACGGCGCTGCCCTGGCAAAATTTCGAGTTTAAAATTCTACCCAAGGTATTTCAGGATCCTCGTCGGTGCTACAGAGTTCGTGCATTGAGCTGAGAGACTCAGGCTTGAGTTAGGAGTAGAACTGAGCACTTATGGGTTACACCCGTGTGCCGTGATGTTGACCCGTCGACTAAACTAAACTAAACTCCACTAAGTGTGCACACCCAGCCAATCCATCCGACTTCACACTCCAATGTAGTATAATAGGTCTCTATCAACTCACCCCAAGCCCTCCTATACGTTGCTATTTCCTGCAGTTCTCTTGGTGTTCTCCACTTTCTTTGTATGTTAATTCTTCCTGTATTCATTCTGTTCTGTGGGATCCAGAAGAACGGCTGTCCAGTGATATTAGTAGCCTGCTTCCGCAATGTGTGTTCAATCCAGCACTCGCTTCTTTTTCTCATAGTTCCTTGGTTTAAATAGTTCCCTCCGCGAGTTCCAAGTTGACGATCTTGTGATACCATGTTAGTCTTTCTGTTCTGTGAAGGTGCCAAGTAATGAGTGTTTGTTGTTTATTACTACTTGTTTTGGTAGGTCTCTATGTTTCAGATCCTTACATCAGTACTGATTTGATGTTAGAGTTTAATACTCTAACTGGGGTGCTAGCCTTAATGTCTTCTAACTGTATAGTGCCTTGAAAGTTATGTTTGCCTTTTCGTATTCTTGTTTTAATATATATATGTTCCCCAACTACCTAAATATGCTTGCGATTTCACTTCTTGAAGCGGTTTCACCCAGGAAAATCATGTTATCTGTCTGATGTATTCTCATTATCTTTCCCTTATGAACGTATATACCCAATTGTTAGTAACTCCCATCATGTTTTTAATTCATCTGGCATCTGATTTCGTGTGTATGGCGGATGGTGACTGGGGGAGCGCGCGCGCGCGTGCGTGTGCGTGTGGGAAGTGGTCATGGGTGAGCAATGTCGTTAGTGAAGTCCAGATTATCTGGCTGCTGTGACAGAATCCACTGACTGCCAGTTCTAGTGGTGGTGGTGGTTGTCTAGTCTCTAGCCAAACAATAATTAATGAGGCAACACCAAGCCTCTACCGCGCGCATGTCCTAATTTCGAACGAATTTATATGCACCAAAAACTGTACGAAGATAATACAACCATTCATTTTACAATACTTTACATAAGACCACTCTGTGGCGAAATTGTTACGGGCGCAATTCGTAATTCCGCATACCGCGTTCAAAACACAGATGCGGGAGATTTGTTAAAGCAGCCCGCCTTGCGATGGCTTCCATACAAATATATCAGTGCCGGTTGTACAGAAAGCAATGGTAATCTACTGAACGTGAACGTGCCAAGAAATCACGATCATCCAAAACTGCTGTTGGGATTGAGTGCGAATCCTGTAAAGGATATGTAACTAACTTTTTTTTTTTTTAAACCAAGACATTGTAACAAGTGGGAATAAGAGACATGATAATCATGGAAGATTTCAACGTGAAAACAGGTCTTGAGAGAACTGAAGAAGAAGAAAAGCCAACGGGTCCATTTGGTATAGAGCAGAAATGGGAGAACAGACACAACCGACTTGTGTCTTTAAATTACAAGCATCCTATTTGGACACAGTCAAGAAGAGCTGCACATATCTTCTGATTTACCTTCTGCTTTTGCCGTGAAGCGTCGCAGATGTTGCAGATGATATGTTCCGTGGTTTGCTCGTCTTGTTGTGTGTACTTACGTAATTTTTTCAGTGTTTCTTTTGCATCATCTAGCCAATTCTTCCCATATCGGCCTCTCGATTTGTATCCCGATGTTCTCACGTAAAACGCTCTAGCCGCTGGTTGGTGTTGATTCTTGTTAAATGCCCGAACCATTTATTTCTTTGGTGATCAATAAAGCCAATATGTGTTAACCCTACATTTGTTCTTAATTTCTCATGTGTTTCGCTATCACTTCTTGTTTTTCCAGCTGCATGTCTTGTGCATTTCATCTCACATGGTGTGATTTTACGCCTGTGTGTTTCTAGGACTGACCATGTCTGGCATTGGTTACACAAAGTTGGGACGAATAAAGCGTCTGTCAGCTTCTTGTGTGTGCATGTTGATATTGAGTGTTTTAAGATAGGTGTTATTTGAAAGTTGATGCTGTTTGCTTTCCGTATTCTTGTTTCTTTTCTCTATCTAGTCTTCTATCATCTGCGAACAAAGTGTCCAAAGCCATATACTCTCTAACTTAATGACATTTCATTTATATTTACATTATAAGCACTGGTATTCGTCGAATTGTCATGCATTCGTCTTTTTGAAGTGATTCTTCATATCACAATTCCGACAGCAATTGTGAAAATAATTTATATGGTGCTGGAGATCCGCATTGTTCACATACAGTAAACTCTGGTGATCTGCGAATAGCTCTTGTAAACTGTCTTACTGTGGGTTTCCTTCTGTAGTCACCTTATCCATACAGGTTATGAACAAGAGTGGTGATAAAACATCCTTACTGGCGTCTGGTAATATGGGGTAGTTGTTGGGTAACAGCTTTTTCATTATTATTTATTTAATATATTGTATTTGTTTCATACTAGAGCAACTGAACATTAACGGCAAAGATCTGCAAATAATAACGAACATATATTGACAGCAATCAGCAGCCATAAGAATCAACAACCTTGTAGGAACATTTCAGTGTATAAAGAAGGGCGTCAGACACGATTGTGTATTGTCTCCTGATTTGTTCTCATTGTACAGTGAATATATATATATATATATATATATATATATATATATATATATATATATATATATATATATATAGAGAGAGAGAGAGAGAGAGAGAGAGAGGGGGGGGGGAGGCAGGGAGGCAGGGAGGGAGAGAGACCTACAAAAAATGTCAGGGATCCTGGTTGGTGGACATAATATACGTTATGCTGACGACGCCGTCTTAATAGCATCAAGGCAGAACGATCTACAGGTAATGATAGATACAGTAGTTGTAGAGAGTGAAAGAATGGGATTTAGTTTGAATAATAGAAAGACATAAGTCATGGTGATATGAAAGAAACATATTGTGCCGAAATGTGAAATTAACGTAAAGGATGTTATTTTGGGGCAAGTGCGGAAATTCAGATCATCACTGAGAGCAGAATAGGGCAAGCAAAAACTGCATTATATCAAATGAAGAACGTTGTGTGCAATAAGTCACTGTCCTTAAAAGTCAGAAAAAGAGTTCGGGCATGCTACATAGAACCAGTTTTAATATACGGCTGCGAGTCCTGGACAATTAGTAAACAGACGAAAACATCCCTGGAAGCCTTGGAGATGTGGTTTTATGGAAGAATGCTGAAAATTAATTGGACAGCCAAAGAGAGCAATCATGACGTTTTAACGGAAACTGAATCGGAAAGACAACTTATCACAAACATCAGAAAGAGGCAGTCATCGTTTTTGGCCACGTTATGAGAAGAAACAATCTGGAACATGCTGTGACAACCGGAAAGATTTGTGGAAAAAGAGATAGAGGAAGATAGCGTGAGAAGATTATTGACAGTCTTGACAGGAAAGGGGGTGAACACACGAATTGATCCATGTCGTCGGTGATCGTAATTTGTGGAGAGGTATGATCGTCCACGTCAGCAGACAAGGCACTGGATGATGATTTGTTTTTCATTTAATATTATATATTACTGCACATATCACATTCACAAGAACACTTTCAGGAGGAGACAGCGCCCCAGAGTGTGAGCTGCTGGATGCAGATTTCAAGATGGCCGTCATGTAGCCTGCCAGGCCTGTGGAGAAGCTCTTGAGTAGTAAGGGGGAGGTAACTAAAGCGTAAATCTGGTGCAGCACCATCTAGGTCACGGCATATTTTACACTATGCAGAGTCTAGCACCAGCGCCATGGCGTCAAAGAACTGCACCATATTTGACCTAGCATTTTTTTTTTGTTTCATTCTCGCGCATTTTTTGGTACTTAACTACTTCCTGTTTTCTGGGTTTAAAACGTCAAACTGTAATTATTAAAAGGTAAACTATATACGAAATAATATTTTAAAAATAACCGTATGTGTGTGTTATGTGTGTGTGTGTGTGTGTGTGTGAGAGAGAGAGAGAGTCTGTACGGGTTAGGCCGACGTGGGTGGGGGAGCAGGGGAATGGGTACTTAGTCCGACTATGAGCATTTATCCAGTGGTACACCAAATCCACAGCTATTGTGAGGAAGTGTGGCGTTTGATGAACATCTCGGCCGGTGGTTTAGCATATTATCGAGGATGTAGAATGGCATCTCAATTTATTTCATGAGGTTGTAACAAGAATTATGTCCGATTTGCTCAAAACGTTTGGGCCTTTTAGCTAAGATCAAAGTGTTTTATTGCCCTCTCAGTACTACACTTAGTCAGGCCAGGGGCCGAGATGATAATAAAACTTCACAATTCCTCACAGTAGCTGTGGGTCGGGTGGACCACTGTGGGCAAATGCTCATAGTATGACCAAGGGCCGTTTTCCATGCACCCCCACTCAGACTTCGGTCTACCCCATGCAGGCAGGCAGGCAGGCAGGCACACACACACACACACACACACACACACACACACACACACACACACACATGCACGCACGCGTGCGCGGATATTTTTATGTAATAATTATTTCATATATAATTTACCTTTTAATAATTAAAGTTTGACTTAATACACTTCCAAAACCGGAAGTAGTTAAGTACCAAAAACGCGTGAGATTTGAAGAAAAAAACTAGGTCAAATCTGTTGCAGTTTTTTGACGTCACGGCGCTGGTGCTAGACTCTTCATATAGTAAAATATACGTGACCTAGGTGGTGCTGCTCCAGATTTACGCTTTAGTTAACCCCCCCCCCCCCCATTACTATTCTCGTGTTCATAGCAACCAGTGGGGAAAATGGCTGCTTCTTTATCAGTTCTCCGAAATTGTATGCCCCGGGTGTTTCCAGTGTTTACCATCGGGTTTTCCCGATCCCTGCCTCTTCTGCAAGCAACCATGCCTTCCATTAATGTTCTTTCCAAGCCACTGTGACGTTTCATGTGATTTCCAAGTCATTCATGAAACAGTTTTCTTTGATTCGTTACTCTGGTCTTATGAAATGTTAATAATTTTCTTTTAATCGAAAGGTTAGAATTCATGTTTTCTTATGTGATTGTGAAATTACCAGTGATTGAGATCCGTACATTGTCATAGCAAAGATGCATGTTCAAACGCACTTTTCAATACAAAACTGAAAGAAGTGATGAAAGGAGCATGGCCATCACGGTTCCATGTAAGTGATATATCCCCAGAATACTCGTTTGAAGTAAAAAGTAAATGTGTGTTGTTAATGGCAGGACAAGACAGCGTGACACCTGATGGCAGTACAAGACAGTGTGACACCTGATGGCAGTACAAGACAGTGTAACACCTGATGGCAATACAAGACAGCATGACACATAATGGCAGTACAAGACAGTGTGACACCTGATGGCAGTACAAGACAGCGTGAGGGCTTATGGCAGTACAGGACAGTGTGACGGCTGATGGCAGTACAAGACATCGTGAAACCTGATGGCAGTACAAGACAGTGGTGACACCTGATGGCAGTACAAGACAGCGCGACACCTGATGGCAGTACAAGACAGTGACACCTGGTGGCAGTACAAGACAGTGTGACACCTGATGGCAGTACCAAACAGTGTGACACCTGATGGCAGTACAAGACAGTGTGACACCTGATGGCAGTACAAGACAGCGTGACACCTGATGGCAGTACAAGACAGCGTGACACCTGATGGCTGTACAAGACAGCGTGACACCTGATGGCAGTACAAGACAGCGTGAAACTTGATGGCAGTACAAGACAGCGTGACACCTGATGGCATTACAATATAGCGTGACACTTGATGAGCTGGCTACACAAGCCAGATGCATTCTCACCTCATCAGCACACAGAATGAAACATGAAAACACTGCAGGGTGCATAGAGTATTAAATAGGGAACATGCTGTCTAACAGAAGAAACAAACAAATTAAAACAGGAAACATGGAGGCTAACAGAAGAAGCACACACATTTAAGCAGGCAACATTGAAGCTAACAGAAGAACCAAACAAATTAAAGCAAACAGATGTAGTCTTAAAATAAAAATACAAAAAATACAAAAACTAACAAAACTACACAAATCATAAGTGTTGTGAGAAAAGACAAGAAAAGTACGTCATGAAATCTGTAATAGGATAGAACATCTCTCATTGCAAGGAATTGTGTTCGACGAAATCAGGCATGAACAGGTGCAGATAGATAATCATGGCTTGTAATGTAACAGAAAAAAATAGACATGACAACACTTTAAGAAAAAAATAAAGATACATGATACTGACAGTGAAGAGAGAGAAAGAGCACCGCTGCTGCAGGAAGTACGATCAGCAATACAAAGGCGGTGGAAAGGGAAGTCACCCGGCTGTGACGACATAGCAGCGGAACTAATCCAGACAGGATGAGAAGCCAGTGTCCGTATGCATGATGCACTGTGTGCGAACATCTCCAACAGAGCTTGTCTGTCCAGCGCAAGGGAACAGTCTACTTTTCTCGCAAAGAAAAGAAATTGTGCACAAACATCGCACTAATAATGCCAGCAAAACCCTCACGTGAGTCATCATGAGGAGGACAGACAGAAAGAAAGAAATAAAACAAGTCACATGGGTAGATTACAGACAGGTTAAAATTACCAGGAACCAAATCTTCAATATGAGACCAGCTTTGAGAAATGCAGCGTACAATTGGGATAGATCTCTATACTTGATTCACAGACTACAGAAAGGCCTTCGAATATGTTTAAAATCAGGAATTGTGGAACATCATGAGAGGCATGAGATGTCCAGCCCATTTGATCCACCCAAAGAAAAGACCGTATGACGAGTCTCTGCTGAAACATTACACTGACTGGCAGTAAGACAGCTTTGTAATCTCTCAACATGCTTGTTCAACAACTGTGCAGAGCATGTCATTAGAAAAAAGTCAAAAATGAAGAAGCTTCTGACAATTGTGACCCACGCATTCGATTCCAGAGCTTAAATAAGAAATTAAACGTTAACAGTTAATCCCCTCTGTGAAAAGGAACACTAAGAACATAATCTGTCTCAGAAGAAAAATGAAAACAAAAACAACCTCTGCAGACACAACAAACGTCAGCCAAAAGTTGCAATCTATAATGAAGAATTTCAAAATATCACTAACTTTGAATACTTGGCTCTGTAATTTACAACAATGAAGATTACTCCAAAGAAGTTAGAAGGATACTGCTGTGGCAAGGGCAGCAATAAGACCATATGGTACAACACTAGCAAGCAAACTAAGGTAAACATGTTGAGAACATACATTTTCTTCTATGAAAACAGGGATGTGAACCATCAACCATTTCGCCATCATTAAATATGAAAATCGAATATTTTGTGGACATCTCGTAAAAACAGTTTGGTATGTGGAACTCCTGCGAAAAATTGAGATATACTAAATACGGACACAGTGTACATACCTTACAACGGACTCCACAATGTTGAATATAAATAACTAGGAACATTACATTTAATAATAATAATAATAATAATAATAATAATAATAATAATAATAATAATAATAATAATAATAATAATAATAAAATACAAATAAGTATACTATGATATAACGAATGAATCACCCAAAAAAAACGAGAAGTAGATTGTGAGCTTTACTAAAAGACGACTATAAGAGACAAATTGGACGTTGCGGCCAAAGCCTTCGTCAGCACAGGACAAACAAATACAAACCAACACAAACCTACATGAAACACACTATGACAATATTAAAATATTAAACTAATTAAATGTAATAACACGCGCGCGCAGAATGGACTAAAAATCGACAACAATCTGACAGACAACGAAGACGAAACGTGAAATATATAGTAGCAGTACGATATAGCGAACGACGTTTCCATTATAATAATCTTCATCAAGAACGGAACAATACAAACAGATCTATAGAAAAACATGAAATTATAGACAATTCAGTCGACAGATCATCCTCATTGCACATCGAACTATTCAGTCCATAAGTGCTCAGATCCGCTCCTCAGTAAATCCCGCAGCGTGTAGCGGCTAATGACACCAGTTCTGTACCTCTTTTAACTTGCGGTTCTGGCAGTCTGACCATGGTTGTAGATTCACAGTCATCAATTGGTTCTCACAAAAGTCTTACTTCTCTACATCATTTAGTATATCAGCCTGGTCCACGGCTCGTCCGTCCTCGACAGTAGCCTTACCTGTGAGCCTGTCAGCCCGCTCATTTCTTTGTACACCCGCAAGCAATGGCACGAAAATTAAACTAATCTTTGCCAGACGAGAACCGTAAATTAGACAACTTAATAGTATTAAAACACAACTTCTTCATTGTTATAAAAGCGGCGCAGAAGTTCAATTCAGTTCAGTTGTGAAAGGTGCCGTATAAGAAAATGTGTAGCCGAAGGTGTGCAATTAGGTATCGATATTTAGACGTCAGTCAGCAGAGCCATGCAGTGGCACCTACAACAGTACTGATTCCCGCTGGATGGATGACCTAACATTATGAACTTAACTATCACAGACCGATTAGAAAATACCGTGGATCAAGAAGAATAAAAAAAACTAAAACTATCAAAGATGCTCATAAACAGTTTTACGTCTCAGAAACAGAAATATGCTGGCCGTATTAAAGGGCTCAGTGACTTACAACAGTCATGATTCTAGTCAAACGAGGTCAGGGTCGACCAACCTAAGATATGAAAGACACCTCGGATATGAAAATACATGAGGTTGGTGAAATAGTGAGAGATGGAGATTCTCTTCAGCCAACATAAGAATGCTATTCTACAAGGATCAGGTAGACCACTGCTTCCCAAACTTTTCACTTTCGCGGACCGATATAAAATTGTCCTTTTGCACCAGGGACTGGTGCCGTTTAACAAAATTGTTCTCCTTGTAATCTGGAATTTTATATGACCTCAATATAGATTTTAATATAAATATAAGATTTAACATAATTGTGGTTATTGTCCCAGTGTGCTAAATATTACTCCATAATATTATTGGATGTCGGTGATTTATTTAATGGTGGTCCCATTTGCATGAGTAAAAATTTTTTTTGTAGAGATTTACAAATCAATTTTTTTTCTTCTTCAAATGTCAAAACTACATTTAGGACTTCTTGTAAAGGTATATATACTCGTTTACACCGACAGTAATGAACACCAATATAAAATAAAAATAAAATATATCTTGGAAAACGGTACCAAATCAGATTTTAAGCAAGCTGACTAAATAACATGCATAAAATTTGGTGGAACTGCGGTAAAGCTGTGAAAGTTTAAACAATATATAATGACACAAAGTAGTGCAGCTTTACATAACAGAGTTACGACACATACAGAACGTTGCGGCGGTTAGCCTTCATCAGCAAACAAACACATACACAAACACAACATACAGTCAAGGAGAATTCCTGTGACTACATTAGAAGGTGATGACAGGGCGAGAGGAACAAATGCATGGAAAAATGGAAGCAATGAAGAGAAAATGAGAATTGACAAAATGTTAATTGAAAAGAATGTTAGTCGAAGAAAATGTTTAATAGAAAAACTGTTTCTAGAGAAGAAAAAAACTGTATACTCACCTCACGTACGGACCTGTGAATGTCTACGGAAAACTCGGGTGTATTAGTATAACGGTGCTGGATGTTACGGTACAGTGAGCACATAGAAAGAAGGGGGCGGGGTAGGAGGCGTGTAAAATTGACCACGACCCCATTGTGTTGTTGGTCTGGGTGGACCGGTGTGCAGGAACACGTGTACTTACATAG
>OY992879.1:112679310-112796810 GCA_963921405.1 Cepaea hortensis
ACTCATACTGTACCCTATGAAATAGAGCCAGCAAGGTTGATTTTTATACAACGTACATGAGGATCAACCCCCCCCCCCCCCCAGTGGTTGTGTTATTGAGGCTGTGTAACATCAGACCACCAGCAATATAGTTGGAATAGGTAGACACCGAGAAGCAAGATGGAAGAGAGAGAGAGAGAAAGAGAGAGAGAGAGAGAGAGAGAGAGAGAGAGAGAGTTTGGAAAAGAGCCTACGACACGCAACACATGGCATAGGTAGGCACAGAAAAGTACTATTGTTGAGAGAGAATGAGCGAGAGAGAGAGAGATTGAGAGAGATCGAGAGAGAGAGAGAGAGATCGAGAGAGAGAGATCGGAAGAGAGCCTACGACACGCCACACATGACTATATGTAGGCACAGAGAAGCACGATTGTTGAGAGAGAATGAGAGAGAGAGAGAGATTGAGAGAGACAGAGATTGCAAAAGAGCTTACGACCCGCCCCACATGGCATAGGTAGGCGCAGAGAAGCACGATCGTTGAGATTGAATGAGAGAGAGATTGCGAGAGAGAGAGGGGGCAGAGAGAGATTGGAAAAGAGCCTATGACACGCCACACATGGCATAGGTAGGCACAGAGAAGCACGATTGTTGAGAGAGAACGAGAGAGAGAGATTGAGAGAGAGATAGAGAGAGATTGAGAGAGAGATTAGAAAAAAGTCTACGACACTCCACCCATGGCATAGGTAGGCACAGAGAAGCACGATTGTTGAAGGAGAATGAGAGAGAGATTGAGAGAAAGACAGAGAGAGAGAGATAGGAAAAGAGCCTACGACACGCCACACTTGGCATAGGGGCGACACGCCACACATGGCATAGGTAGGCGCAGGGAAGCACAATCGTTGAGATTGAATGAGAGAGAGATTGAGAGAGAGAACGAGAGAGAGAGAGGGGGAGAGAGAGATTGGAAGAGAGCCTACGACACGCCACACATGGCATAGGTAGGCACAGAGGAGCCCGATTGGTGAGAGAGAATGAGAGAGAGAGAGAGAAAGATTGAGACCGAGAAAGAGAGAGAGAAGATTGGAAAAGGGCCTACGACCCGTCACACATGGCATAGGTAGGCACAGAGAAGCACGATTGTTGAGAGAAAGTGAGAGAGAGAGAGAGAGAGAGAGAGAGAGAGAGAGAGAGAGATTGAGAGAGAGAGATTGAGAGAGATAGATTGGAAAACAGCCTATGACACTCCACCCATGGCATAAGTAGGCACAGAGAAGCACGATTGTTGAGGGAGAATGAGAGAGAGAGAGAGATTGAGAGAGAGACAGAGAGAGAGATTGGAAAAGAGCCTACGACACGCCACACATGGCATAGGGGACAGGGTAGAGGATAAGTTGGAGGCCGGACAAGGGTGATATCAGGAGGGTGTGGAAGCAACAGAGTGGGGAGGGGAAATGACTACGATTAGATGAAACTATGTTGGGTGTTGAGGCCGTGTGGTGTTAGGCACCCCATAGTGAATATGAGCCGGTTTTCTGTATTCTTGCGATGTTGCGGACCAGAGGAGCAAGACTGGATGCCAGTGACCTGGACATCGGAAGCACCTTGATGGTTGGCGCTATTGAAGTGGGTGGAGACAGGCTTGCTCTCGTTGGTGTTGATGTCACTCAGATGTTGGCGGAATCTGTCGGCTAGCATGAGACCCGTCTCCCCAATGTACTTCATATCACACCTTTTGCATATTATGGCGTAAATGATGTTGCGACTGGTGCAGGAAAATTCTTCTGTGATGCGTAAATTGCCATTGGGGAATCGCACTACTGGAGTGTGGATCACATATGGGCAGGTCTTGCATCGAGATCTCAGGCAAGCCTTAGTTCCTAATTGTGAGGGTGGAGGTGGAAATCCCTGTACTCTATTGTGGACGAGTACATCTCTGAGGTTACGGTCACGTCTGTAGGCCACCAGTGGTTTCTCTGAAAATATTGCGCTGGTAGTAGGGTCAGCTTGAAGGATAGATAGATGTCGAAAGAGGATATTCTTGACTGAAAAATTATGCGGATGGTAGGTAAGAGAAAGTACCGGTCGAAGGTTTTTTGGTCTAGGTGCAGAGGTGAGAGCCTCTGTACGGCTAACGGGTAGAACCCGGCGGAAGGCTGATGATAGGACATGTTCCGGATAGCCACGAAGCCTGAAGAAGTCCAACATTTCCTGAGCATTGTGCTGAAAATCCTCATCATTTTGGCATAGTCGTCGAAGGCGCAGAAGTTGAGAATAAGGAATAGCGTCTTTGCAGGCCGGAGGGTGAGAGGAGGTGTAGAGTAGAAAGGCGTGAGAGTCAGTCGGTTTGTAGTAGACCGTCGTGGTGAGACCATGGGTCCCAATAGAAACGGTAATGTCTAAGAAGTTGACAGAAGTAGAGGAAATATGGGAAGTGAGTTTGATAGAAGGATGAAAGTTGGAGAAGAAGTCTATGAATCTTTCGAGATCCGCCCGTGGCATACAGGTGACACCAACACCATCATCGATGTATCGCCTGTATAGTTCAGGGATTCTACCGTTGTAGAGTTGCCATATCTGGTACTCGAGGTGGCCCATAAAGAGGCATGCGTAGCTAGGGCCCATTTTAGTACCCATTGCAACCCCGCTGATCTGGTTGAAGTACTGGCCGTTAAACTCAAATGAGTTGAGAGTAAGGACCAGCTCAGCCAGGCGCAGAATAGCGTCCGTGGCAATAGTAGGGTTGGGACGCCTGTCAAGGAAGAACTTTATAGCTGAGAGACCATCATTATGTGGGATAGACGTGTACAGTGAGGTCACATCGAGGGTGAAGATGTGATACTGGGTATCAGACGTGAATGTTATAGATTCAAACGTCGCTATCTCTCTCCTCTTACATCTGGCTTCTCTGTGCATACCTTCTTCACGTGCATTGTCAGTGGTTGGATCTTACACAACCCCAACAACTCTAGGACTGGGCGAGGGGCTCCTGAAGCGCGTTGTATGACTAGCAACCATACTGACTATTTCGTAGGTTACAATATACCCCATGTGGTAGGTCGCAGGCACTTTTCCTCTCTTTGTCTCTCTCTGTCTCTCTCTGTCTGTCTCTCTCTCGCTCTCCTCTCTCTCTCTCTCTCTCTCTCTCTCTCTCTCTCTCTCTCTCTCTCTCTCCCTCTCTCTCTCTTCTTGCATGTCCACATACACTAGCATTTTGTCTGTTGAAGTGTGTCTATGTAAGTACACGTGTTCCTGCACACCGGTCCACCCAGACCAACAACACAATGGGGTCGTGGTCAATTTTACACGCCTCCTACCCCGCCCCCTTCTTTCTATGTGCTCACTGTACCGTAACATCCAGCACCGTTATACTAATACACCCGAGTTTTCCGTAGACATTCACAGGTCCGTACGTGAGGTGAGTATACAGTTTTTTTCTTCTCTAGAAACAGTTTTTCTATTAAACATTTTCTTCGACTAACATTCTTTTCAATTAACATTTTGTCAATTCTCATTTTCTCTTCATTGCTTCCATTTTTCCATGCATTTGTTCCTCTCGCCCTGTCATCACCTTCTAATGTAGTCACAGGAATTCTCCTTGACTGTATGTTGTGTTTGTGTATGTGTTTGTTTGCTGATGAAGGCTAACCGCCGCAACGTTCTGTATGTGTCGTAACTCTGTTATGTAAAGCTGCACTACTTTGTGTCATTATATATTGACTAAATAACAGTACGTTGTAATAAAAATGATTTAATGATCAGCTGCTAACAGTAACTATTTAATGCAAGGGGTGGGCCTGTTTATTATTAACAAGCTTATCAAATCGTGGCTCGACTGTAGACAGCGCTACCCACAAAGGAGAACAAATTTCCATAATGTTTCTCTATTTTGTCTTAATATTGCTCATTGACGAAAAACCAGTTTCGCAGAGGTACGTCGACGGAAATAGAAGGCTAACTTTCAAGGCAATTTCAGTAAGTTCTGGATATTCTGCTTCGACAAGTATCCAAAAAGAAGCTAGTGATGTCATGGTTTCGAAAACCATCCTCAATCCTTCGTCAGACTTCAGATCCAGCAGTTTATCTTGTAAAGTGACATACAAATCAGCTGTTGATGCTATGAGTGGATTTCGAATCCATACAGTTCCTACTCGTGGATCATCTTCTCGTGGAAAGTAAAACGCGAATTGTTCAGTCAAATTGCTCAAGTGTTCACTGATAACATTTCCTAGAGATGAGACATCCAGCATTTCACTAGGTTGTGAAACATATCAAAACTATCTCCTGACACTCGACTCTTCCAAGCCTCTAGCTTTTGTTTATAATCTTCAATCTTGTTGGTCATTCTGAAGCACAAAGCCATCGTTCCTGGCATGGAGGTTTGAGCTCGTTTAAGCTGGCAAATATGTCTGCCAAGTAAGCCAACTTGGCTACCCAAGCAACATTTTCTAATAGTTCTGACCAATGCGGTTTCTTTTCTGCCAGAAATTCCATAAGCTCTCTTCGTAGTTCAAAAATTCTTGAGAATACCTTGCCTCTTGACAGCCAGCGTACATAAGCATGTAATAGAAGCTGTTTGTGTTCAGCCGCTACGTCATCACATAGCTTGGACCGACAAAGAAGGGCTCGCGGACCGGCACCGGTCCGCGGACCACCACTTTGGGAAGCACTGAGGTAGACGACGACCAGGACAGGGCCTAATATGGAGACCAAGTATACGTGTGGGTATAATAGCTCACAGCCATGCCTCAGTATGGAGACCAAGTATACGTGTGGGTATAATAGCTCACAGCCATGCCTCAGTATGGAGACCAAGTATACGTGTGGGTATAATAGCTCACAGCCATGCCTCAGTATGGAGACCAAGTATACGTGTGGGTATAATAGCTCACAGCCATGCCTCAGTATGGAGACCAAGTATACGTGTGGGTATAATAGCTCACAGCCATGCCTCAGTATGGAGACCAAGTATACGTGTGGGTATAATAGCTCACAGCCATGCCTCAGTATGGAGACCAAGTATACGTGTGGGTATAATAGCTCACAGCCATGCCTCAGTATGGAGACCAAGTATACGTGTGGGTATAATAGCTCACAGCCATGCCTCAGTATGGAGACCAAGTATACGTGTGGGTATAATAGCTCACAGCCATGCCTCAGTGTGGAGACCAAGTATACGTGTGTTTATAATAGCTCACAGCCATGCCTCAGTATGGAGACCAAGTATACGTGTCGGTATAATAGCTCACAGCTATGCCTCAGTATGGAGACCAAGTATACGTGTCGGTATAATAGCTCACAGCTATGCCTCAGTATCTGCCATGGGCTTGTTTATGACCCTTATCAATCAATCAGGTGCCGTCTCCGCAATGAAGGTTGGCTGCAATGGATCTCCAACACTGTCTGTCTCTTGCCTTGACTGTACATTCTGTCAGGCTGATGTTTGTCCATCTCTTGATGTTATCCTCCCACTTGTATCGTTGTCTACCTCTTGCTCGCTTGCCCTCAACCTTGCCTTCCAGAGTATCATGTCTTTTAACGTGGCCAAAATATTTCACTTGTCTCCTCTTTATTTCTTTCATCAACTCTCTCTCTTCATTCCCAGTTTTTCTAGGACCTCTGCATTTGATTGTTTTTGTTTCCATGAAATACGACCTATTCGTCTCTATATCCACATCTCCAGGGCTTCTATGCTACTTTCTAGTTGCTTGTTCAATGTCCAAGCTTCCGAGCCATATTGAATATACGTAGCATTTGACAATTCTCATTTTAATGCGTTATTAATCTCTCTAGATGTTAATACTTATTTCATGCCATTGAAAGCATTTTTGGCCATTCCTTTTCTCTTTTTGATTTCAATTTCACTTCTCCATCATCTGTTATCATATGTCCAAGATAAGAGAAACTTGTTACTTGTTCTAATATCTGCCCGTTTACTGTGATGTTCATTGATGACCTTTCCTTTTCACTGCTAATTATCATAGTTTTTGGTTTTTTGGATGTTAATATCTAAGCCACATTCTGCACCGTGCCTGTTTACTTGTTTCACTAGGTCTTGCAACTCTTGCTCACTTTCTGCTAGTAAGACGGTATCGTCAGCATATCTAAGATTGTTTATGATTCTTCCATTGATGCTGAGCCCAGGCATTTCAGCTTAATTAAACATTCTTTCTGTGTATATTTTGAAGAGGCTTGGGGACAGTACACATCCCTGCCATACTCCTCTTTTTATCTCTATAGGTGACGAATAGTTATTACCGCATCTAATAGACGCCACTTGTTCCCAGTACAAGTTACTAATAAGTCTGATGTCCTTTCCGTCTACTCCTATATCTTGAAGGCACGTAATTAGTCGTTCATGTTGTACTCTATCAAAAGCTTTCTTGTAGTCTATAAAACAAACATATATACTTTTTTGAACTTCTATATATTTTTCAATTAACATCCTCAAACAGATAATTGCTTCTCTGGTGCTGCTGTTTTTGCAGAACTCAAATTGTTCTTCAGCTACTTCCTCATTTATTTTATGTTGAATTCTTTCTTGTATGACAAGTTCTTGTGTGAAAAGTATGAACCTTATAGCCGCGAATAAATAATATATTGCATGCTATGATTATATAGTGTCACTATTCATAATACACCGGTCTTCCTGGCCTAGGCTTTAGCGACTTTCTCCGTAATCCTGTATACTCTCGTGAGTAACGTGACGACGGCGAGAATCGGTAGTGGTTCTAACTGAGTCGGTAACCTTTGGAGTATGTGAGCCGGTCGCTCAGAAAGCAATGGCAAACTACTGAGCGTAATCTAGCCTAGAAATCAACAATCAGCTAAAAGATGCTGATGTTGAAAGCGATGTCCTGTAAAGGTTATGCAACATTTTTCTTTTTAAATGCATAATACATTTGCTACACGTTATAAAATCCCGTATATCCACGTAGGATAACGCAGCTGCGGGAGATTCGGTAGCGGATCGCGTCGCGTTGGTTACTTACGGGGTATGTGAGCCTGTCGCTCAAAAAGCAATGGCAAACTACTGAGAGTAATCTTGCCAAAATAACAACAGCGGTAAAATGCTGGTGTTGACATCGATGCTCTGTAAATAGGATATGTGAGGGGTGGGGTGGGGGGACTTTATAAGCCTAAGTTATAAATTGGAATGAGGGCGAAGAAGCCTTGCTGCCCACGCATATGATATACCAGCAGAATTCAACACCCTGCATTTGGTGACACAAACGTTTGATGTTAACTGACCATTTCTGAAAAAAAGATTGCGGTGAGGATTTAGATGATACACTCATGATTACATGCAGATCGATAGACATTCTGCAGAATGAGGCCACCTCCATCCACCGTGCGCCCAGTTATTGATATTAAACTCCTCTCATGTCTATCTGGTAACCGTTTCAGATATGAAACGGGCCGCCACATCCCGTCTTTAGCGACAAAGCGGTTCTGATAGATAGGCATCCCAGGAGGGAGTCTGCTGCACTTTACTCCTGATTAAATTCTATTCAAGGAAACGTCCAAGCATCCATAATTACTAAACCCCATTGTGAGCAGATCGTGTGAGCAGCCAGCAGACGATGGCAGCCATTCCAAAGAAGGTAGTAACAGCGGGAGGGAATGGTGCAACATTACATGTTTAGGGTGAGTTGTCGATAGTTGCAGGGATTGGTACCACACTACATGTTTAGGGTGAGTTGTCGACATTTGCAGGGAATGATGCCACACTACATGTTTAGGGTGAGTTGTCGACATTTGCAGGGAATGGTGCCACACTACATGTTTAGGGTGAGTTGTCGACAGTTGCAGGGATTGGTGCCACACTACATGTTTAGGGTGAGTTGTCGACATTTGCAGGGAATGGTGCCACACTACATGTTTAGGGTGAGTTGTCGACATTTGCAGGGATTGGTGCGACACTGCGTGTGCAGGGTAAGTTGTCGACATTTGCAGGGATTGGTGCGACACTGCATGTGCAGGGTAAGTTGTCGATATTTGCAGGGATTGGTGCGACACTGCATGTGCAGGGATCGCACACGTATACATAAAGAAGGATAACGCACACGTAACCATATAGAAGGAGAACGGACACGTAACCATATAGAAGGAGAACGGACACGTAACCATATAGAAGGAGAACGCACACGTAACCATATAGAAGGAGAACGCACACGTATACATATTGATGGCGAACACACTAATGGTTGTTGCATGCCTACACTAATGGTTGTTGCATGTCTACACTAATGGTTGTTGCATGTCTACACCAATGGTTGTTGCATGTCTGCAATAATGGTTATTGCATGTGTACACCAATGGTTGTTGCATGTTTACGCTAATGGTCGTTGCATGTCTACACTAATGGTTGTTACATGTCTTCACTAATGGTTGTTGTATGTCTACACTAATGGTTGTTGTATGTCTACACTAATGGTTGTTGCATGTCTACACCAATGGTTGTTGCATGTCTACACTAATGGTTGTTGCATGTCTACACCAATAGTTGTTGCATGTCTACAGTAATGGTTGTTGCATATCTACACTAATGGTTGTTGCATGTCTACACCAATGGTTGTTGTCTGTCTACACTAATGGTTGTTGTATGTCTACACTAATGGTTGTTGTATGTCTACACCAATGGTTGTTGCATGTCTACACTAATGGTTGTTGCATGTCTGCAATAATGGTTATTGCATGTGTACACCAATGGTTGTTGCATGTCTACACTAATGGTCGTTGCATGTCTACACTAATGGTTGTTGCATGTCTTCACTAATGGTTGTTGTATGTCTACACTAATGGTTGTTGTATGTTTACACTAATGGTTGTTGCATGTCTACACCAATGGTTGTTGCATGTCTACACTAATGGTTGTTGTATGTCTACACTAATGGTTGTTGCATGTCTACACTAATGGTTGTTGCATGTCTACACCAATGGTTGTTGCATGTACTACACTAATGGTTGTTGCATGTCTACACTAATGGTTGCTGCATGTCTACACTAATGGTTGTTGTATGTACTACACTAATGGTTGTTGTGTGTACTACACTAATGGTTGTTGCATGTACTATACACATTTTTGTTGTATGTGCTACACTAATGGTTGTATGTACTACACTAATGGTTGTTGCATGTACTACACTAAAGATTGTTGCGTGCACTACACTAACTGTTTTTGTATGTACTACAATAAAGGTTATTGTATGTACTACACTAAAGGTTGTTGCATGTACTACACTAATGTTTGTTGTATGTACTACTCTAACGGTTGTTGTATGTACTACACTAACGGTTGTTGTATGTACTACACTAATGGTTGTTGTATGTACTACACTAACGGATGTTGCATGTACTACACTAACAGTTGTTTCATGTACTGCACTAATGGTTGTTGTATGTACTACACTAACGGTTGTTGTATGTACTACACTAACGGCTGTTGTATGTACAACACTAACGGTTGTTGCATGTACTACACTAACGGTTGTTGCATGTACTACACTAACGGTTGTTGCATGTACTACACTAACGGTTGTTGCATGTACTATACTAATGGTTGTTGCATGTACTACACTAACGGTTGTTGCATGTACTATACTAATGGTTGTTGCATGTACTACACTAACGGTTGTTTCATGTACTGCACTAATGGTTGTTGTATGTACTACACTAACGGTTGTTGTATGTACTACACTAACGGCTGTTGTATGTACAACACTAACGGTTGTTGCATGTACTACACTAACGGTTGTTGCATGTACTACACTAACGGTTGTTGCGTGAACTACACTAACGGTTGTTGCATGTACTACACTAATGGTTGTTGCATGTACTACACTAACGGTTGTTGCATGTACTACACTAACGGTTGTTGTATGTGCTACACTAATGGTTGTTGTATGTACTACACTAATGGTTGTATGTGCTACACTAACGGTTGTTGCATGTACTACACTAATGGTTGTTGTTTGTACTACACTAACGGTTGGTACCTGTACTACACTAACGGTTGTTGCATGTACTACACTAACGGTTGTTGTATGTGCTACACTAATGGTTGCATGTGCTACACTAATGGTTGTTGTATGTGCTACACTAATGGGTGTATGTGCTACACTAATGGTTGTTTTATGTACTACACTAATGATTGTTGTATGTACTACACTAACGGTTGTTGTATGTACTACACTAACGGTTGTTGTATGTACTACACTAATGGTTGTTGTATGTACTACCCAAATGGTTGTTGTATGTACTACCCAAATGGTTGTTGTATGTACTATACAAATGGTTGTTGTATGTGCTACACTAATGGTTGTATGTACTACACTAATGGTTGTTGTATGTACTACACAAATGGTTGTTGTATGTACTACCCAAATGGTTGTTGTATGTACTACACAAATGGTTGTTGTATGTGCTACACTAATGATTGTATGTACTACACTAATGGTTGTTGTATGTACTACACAAATGGTTGTTGTATGTACTACGCAAATAGTTGTTGTATGTACTACACAAATGGTTGTTGTATGTGCTACACTAATGGTTGTATGTGCTACACTAATGGTTGTTGTATGTACTACACTAACGGTTGTTGTATGTGCTACACTAATGATTGTTGTATGTACTACACTAACGGTTGTTGTATGTGCTACACTAATGGTTGTTGTATGTACTACACTAACGGTTGTTGTATGTACTACACTAATGCTTGTTGCATGTATTACACTAACGGTTGTTGTATGTACTACACTAATGCTTGTTGCATGTGATACACAAATGGTTGCTGCATGTGATACACTAATGGTTGTTGCATGTCATTATGAAATGGTTGTTGCATGTGCTACACTAATGGTTGTTGCATGTCACTATGTAATGGTTGTTGTATGTGCTACACTAATCTACACTAATGGTTTCTGCATGTTGGTATGTAATGATTGTTACATGTCATTATGTAATGGTTGTTGCAGGTCATTATGTAATGGCTGTTCCTTGTGCTACTCTAATGGTTGTTGCATGTCACTGTGTAATGGTTGTTGTATGTGCTATAATAATGGTTTTTGCACGTGCCACACTAATAGTTGTTGCATGTCAATGTGTAATGGTTGTTGCATGTCATTGTGTAATGGTTGTTATATGACGTTGTATAATGGTTGTTGAATGTGCTACACTAATGATTGTTACATGTCGTTGTGTAATGGTTGTTGTATGTGTTATATTAATTATTGTTGCATGTGCTATATTAATTGTTGCAGTATGTGATATACCAATGGTTGTTGTATGTGCTACACTAATGGTTGTTGCATGTGCTACACTAAAGGTTTTTGCATGTGCTATACTAATGGTTATCGTATGTCATACTAATGATTGTTGAATGTGCTACATTAATGGTTGTTTCATGTGCTACACTAACGATTGTTGCATGTGCTACACTAAATTTGGTTGCATGTCATTGTGTAATGGCAGTTGTATGTCCAACCTAATGGTTGTTGTATGTGCTAAACTAATGGTAGTTAGTTAGTTAGTTAGTTAGTTGGTCAGTTAGTTAGTTAGTTAGTTGGTCAGTTAGTTAGTTAGTTAGTTAGTTAGTTAGTTAGTTAGTTAGTTAGTTAGTTAGTTAGTTAGTTAGTTAGTTAGTTAGTTAGTTAGTTAGTTAGTTAGTTAGTTAGTTAGTTGGTTAGTTGGTCAGTTAGTTAGTCGCGGTTCCAATTCCACAGCCACGGGTCGTCCCCATTATATTCCGTTCCTGTGCAAGTGAATATCACACAAAATGCTTCTCACTGCCAAATGTGAAAAGTGGAAAAGACAGGAGTCTCGACAAGCCAACATCCCGCACAGGTAGACTGTGCATAAATCCCGCCGCTAGAATGCCAACACAAAAGTCCTCCGCAAAAATACAGTTCATCGTCGATGGGAACGGCAGTCACCAGAAAGACTTCATTGTAGGACATGCTCTGAGGTTTGCCTTGGAGCTGCACATCTGCAAGTGGCAGAGTCAGTGAGACCCATTGGGTGAAGGTGTGACCTCAGTCCACAATGTCCGGTTCTGAGTGAAGATTATGGTCTGCGCCCTTCTCCCAAGTCTAGTTATACTGTGGCACATATGATCATGAGGATGCTGTTTCTGTGGTGGTAGGCGTCCCCCAACAATCGGTATTTCTGTGTATTACTACATGTTTCATGTCACGCAGGTCGGCTATGGCCATGTCTCCAGCGTCTGGCAAATCTGTTGTGTTTGTATAAAGAAATGTATACAACAACAACTTTGAAAGAAGTTGTATATTAATTCATTTTTTTCCGCTGCCACTAATCTATCATTTCCCCATCCTCCATTCTTGTCCCCTCTATGCCCTGTTTCGACTCCTCCGCCGTTCCCTTTCACAATCAGTTTCTATATCTACTGTTTCCGTATTTTGGGAAAAGGGATAAAAAGCGTTCCACTATGTGGATAGCAGTAATCTCTCTCTCTCTCTCTCTCTCTCTCTCTCTCTCTCTCTCTCTCTCTCTCTCTCTCTCTCTCTCTCTCTCTCTCTCTCTCTGTTTTGCATGTTTGTGTATGTGTGTCACTCAGTGGCAAATCCTGGGCAATGTATACATCGTAGACACTGCTTTAAATGTGGCACTCAACGCTTGTAAACAGTCACGTCTGCCACTGGCCTAGGTATAACACTTAACCATCGGTAACAATAATGTTGCCTTCAGTTTTCTCATGCTAGGTTGCATTAATCCGTATGCTACATATCACTTATTTCCAGAAACGTTATTATTTGTCCGTGTATGCTATGGAACATTCATCTACAGTAACATTATCATTAGTCTTTTAATGCTACATAATATTTCAGTGCAGTAATGCTACCATTAGCCTTTGTAGGTATGCTACGTAACATCCATATACACAAGTGTTATCATTAGAGTTCGTATGCTATGTAATATTCAAATGTTTTTCCCTCGAAAGCTTTGAACTCAAGCGTAGTCCATACACATTATTTTTAGTAGTGCTGGATTGAATTTTGCGCGTGGATTATCTTCCTCTATTATCAGTGACCCTCGCCATCAGGTGAACCAACTCAGATTTCAGAGGTACTTGTAATTTACGTCCCCAAGTCAAGGACGATAGGTCAACATTTTAGTCCAAGTGTCCGGTGTAGGGGTTGAACCCCTTACGTCGGCATCAGCACACATATGCGTTTTTATCCATTCGGCCATGCTGACCTGCTAGTATTAATATAATTAATAGCAGTAATATTAACCTTTGGCTGTGTGTCAGTTAACACTGCCATTTGCCATACCTAGCATTCATAAACGGTTGTGTTTCCACTGGTCCACGAGACACTAAACATCCGTAGACGGTAATATAGCACATTTGTAACGAATTTGTAATCACGTGTCTGTCTGTAAAGCTAATAATTTGATATGCACGAGCCATGTCACTATTGAATGCTGATCATTCATAACAAACAAGTGGAATACTCTGCCTGTGCTCACATCCGTCCCAGCATCACTCTTTCTTTCGCTTGTTATTTTTATCAGCGACTCCCAGCTGGGATGGTGCCATATTGAGTGAGCTCTTCCTCAAATCACATCGCCATCAGTCAGAATGTCACGCTCATTTATCGCCAAATCCCATAATGTCACTCCACCCTCCCCTCGTCACCACATGTCAAACTGTCATTCAAACATCTTCACATTACTCTCATACCCACATGTCAACATGTCTCTTCGCCATATATCAGAATCTCATTTTAATCTCTTCCCCACATTTCAGAATGTCATTTTATTTTCTTCCCCACATGTCAAAATGCAATTTTACTCTCTACCCCACAAGTCAAAATGTCATTCTACTTTCTTCCCCCACGTGTCAGAATGTCACATTAATCTCTTCACCACATGTCAAAATGTCATTTTACTCTCTTCTCCATATATATGAATGTCATTTTACTATCTTCACCACATATCAGAATGTCATCCCTCTGTTATGTCATATCACTCTTCCCCCACGTGTCAGAATGTCACATTAATCTCTTCATCACATGTCAAAATGTCATTTTACTCTCTTCTCCATATATATGAATGTCATTTTACTATCTTCACCACATATCAGAATGTTATTTTACTCTCTTCCTCACATGCCAGAATGTCACTTTACTCTCTTCACCACATGTTAGAATGTTATTTTAATCTCCTCACGATGACAGATTGCCATTTAAAAAAAAAATCTTTACCACATGCAAGAAAGCCATTTGACTTTCTACACCACATGTTAGATGTCATTCATCTCTTTTCACTACGTCATAATGTTTCCTCCCCCCCCCCTCCCACCCTCTTTCCCCCCTTGTTACATGTCAGAATGTCGCTTCTCCTCCTCGCGAGTGTGACAGGAAACGTGTAATCCAGCTAATGTACAGAGTGTATTTTTAATGACTGTGCAGTGCTTGAAAATATTGCCGGTCCAAGTTTTCTAATTACCTGTTATGTTGCATGAACTTTACAGAGGGTGAATAAACTTGGACCGGCAATATTTTCAAACGCTGCACAGTCATTAAAAATACACCCTATACTATCAAACATCTGGCAACATTGTTAACGTCAGCACACATGTAGCTAGAGTGATGTTTATACTGGATAACTGCATTTGCAGCAACAGGACAGGTTGACATGTTTAACAATTACTGTAACTAAAGAGAAGGATATTTCAGGAAACTAGACAAAATGTCATGAGCGATATCTAAGAAGTGTAACACTGGCCGATTTGGTTTCTGCAGAAAGGGGTCTCTCTCTCTCTCTCTCTCTCTCTCTCTCTCTCTCTCTCTCTCTCTCTCTCTCTCTCTCTCTCTGTTTATATCCGCTGCTCTAGTGTGATTTCCCGTTCCAAGTCTTTTGTTTATTTGCTCTATTGTCTAGACAAGTTTCCTCCGAAGTCGGAGAGTGTCTGCCTGCACGGCGAGGAACCACCAGTCTGCACACCAATAAGCGAGACAAGGGACAACGGATACTCACGCAAACCTCAGGTCCTGTATGACATCACACTGATGTTGGACAACAGGATGTCTTCATCCGACATACAGGACTTCGTGCTGGAGATCACAGCCAGCAAACACAAGTAAGTAAGTCTAGACAAGTGGTTCTCAAACAGTGGGGAATTCCCCCCCCCTCCCCAGGCGGGAATTTTATGGTTTCGCGGGGGGGGGGGGATTATGATTATTTAAAGATCACGTTAACACAAGAACCGATTACTTAATATTATTTTTCCCTCCATATTTTTTTCTTTTTGCATATCCTTTACAGGACATCGCTGTCAACACCAGCATCTTTCAGCTGTATGTTGATTTCTTGGCAAGATTACGCTCAGTAGTTTGCCATTGCTTTCTGAGCGGCCGGCTCACATACCACGTAAGTTACCGATGCGATTCGAACCACTGCTGATTCTCACCGTCATCACGTCACCTACGAGAGTATACGAGATTACGGAGAAAGGTCATAACCTCTAAGCCACGAAGCCGGCCTCCATATTTTACAGTTCTGTATTTCTCACCCTTCTGAAATTTGTTTTATAACGTATGTTGACCTGCAAATCACATGTTATGTAGATATCTAGACTTGTTCTAGTATGTGTTATTAAATTTAGCTTCCATTTTTACATAAACTGTGTAGGGCAGGGGGGAATTTATAGGGAGAAAATACAAAAGGGGGGAAATGACATGCTGAACATAGATAAGGGGTGCATGGACTAAAAAAAGGTTGAGAACCACTGGTCTGGACGATTGGACCTTCGCCTTGTCACTAGTTCTCTCTACATGCAGGAAACACCATAATTCACTTGTTGTTGTTCTCCTCCGCTCCCTTCTTCTTGACAACCTCAACTATTAGTGGGTAATGTGCCAGAATGGGTACTTTCGTGGTGAAGATCTAGCACTGGTCCCTATCTTTAGCAATACAGTAAAACCTCGGTTTTCTTCGATAATCCGTCCGAAAACAATCGGCGAAATCCGAAACCGACGAAAACCAAGGCAATTATTTCCATATGAATCAATATAAATCTAATTAATTCGTTCTAGACACTCCAAACTAATACCAAAACCACATTTTAAAGAAACAAAGTGTTTAATACTATTGTTCGGCCCCAAGACTTGTCCGAACTCACACCTTTGCAGTGCCTAGTAATACTGTGTATGCTCTACTGGCCTTTAAATCATTAAGTACACTAGCACTCGTCCCGGGCATTTTATTTTTTTTAAATGAGATCGACATGTAGCAGTCTGGACTTTTGACATATGATAGCCTCCGAAATAGAATCGCCATCTAACTGTTTTTAATTTATCTAACTTAATAATAACTGTTCAACATCTTCATTTGTCTGCGATCTGTTTCGTTAGCACATCCATGCCATTAGCTGCTTAGCCTCCTTTATTGCTTCCTTTTTCGCCACTTGGAACTTACCGTGAATGGCGACTTTCTGTCCATGCTGCCGATTTCAGCACTTAATGCGTATTTTTTAATGATTTCCTTCTTTAACTCGATCGTGTTTCTTCTTCGAAGGGCTGCTTTTTTTGGTCCCATGATGGATCCTACAGGAAAGGGTTAACTTAGCATGTGATGCTCACACAACGAGAAACAACGCCAAACTGAGCAGAAGAACGTGCGAGTCCCTTTGTTTTCGTAAATTTAGCAGCAAGGAACTGTAGGCAGGTGGACGAAATCCTAGGCAATTCTAGGCAATCGACGAAAACCGAGACACATTTTTCGCGGAAAAAAATTGACGAAAACGGAAATCGACGAAAACCGAAGGAGACGGAAACCGAGGTTTGACTGTGCATGGTAGTGTGCCAATGCTCAAGTCTATGCGCTCTGTATAATATATTCAGGACGGGGTTGGTGTGTTTGCCTGCCCGTCGCCTCGCCCTTCGACTCTACTCCAGAGAATGGTTTTCCTCCGTGCCTGGAGAGTTGTCCACGTGTCACCACTGACCAGGCCGCTCCCTGGTGGTCTGCATGTGTGTTGATTGGTACCTGACTCGCATGCCCGTGTGTCTGTCGCTCGAAATTCCACATGGTAGTTGTTGGAGTAAGTCTGAATTCTCTTGATGAAATTGTATTTTCATCCTAGATGTTTTTGTTTGGTCCAGTCACAGCGCCCTTACATTTTACCTGAACTGTGTTCACTTCATATACCATTACTGGCTCATTTCAAAAATCAAAACAAGTCACTCAATAAATCTAATGTAGTCTCAATTAAAGATGAGCGAGATGGAAGGACACAGACAGACAGACAGACAGACAGACGGACAGACGGACAGACAGACAGACAGACAGACAGACAGACAGACAGACGGACGGACGGACGGACGGACGGACGGACGGACGGACGGACGGACGGACGGACGGACGGACGGACGGACGGACGGACGGACGGACGGACGGACAGACAGACAGACAGACAGACAGACAGACAGACAGACAGACAGACAGACAGACAGACAGACAGACAGACAGACAGACAGACAGACAGACAGACAGACAGACAGAGAGGCTAATCGTTACCATGTAACACAAGAACGTGACATTAAACTGAATACTTGAAACGTTTAGTTAGAACACACATAGTTCTCTCTCCCCCCTCCAACTCCAATACTTCTGAAAGAAAGACTGCGACAAAAAGAAATACTTGAAAACAGGCAACCCACAAGCACAACACGAAGAGATATTCACGAAATCTGTAACATTCACTTGACCTAAATTGTAGGGAGAATGTACAATAACATCGGGTTCCGTTACATTGTGGTTGGTGTGTGGAGGAGAAGAGAAATCTAATTACAACATTCGGCTCTAGCTAGACCTAAACCAACAGAGACAGTTGTCTCTCTTTTGTGAGAGAATTGCAAGAAAAGCAAGTGACTAAAACAATGCGCAGACTAATGGTAGCAGGAAAACAGAAACAGGCCGTGCGCAGCCCGACTTCCCTAAAGATTTTCTCCAAGCAAAAACACAGACACTCACAACTAGAAAAAGCAATCTAATTAAGTGGACGGCTCCTACTGAACTGTCCATGAATCATGAAAATAAGACGGCCCTGAAATTTGGGCAAACACAAGCAAATGGTGAAGTAGCTTCAAGTTTTAATCGTAATGTTTGTGTTCAATTCACGATCACCAGATACACGCACGCCTCATTTCATCTGGAAATTCATCTTTGATAGCGGCGTTTGGGTAACAGGATGTCAGAGAACAATACCGAGAATAAAAGTTAGTTGTCCTTTACAGGGAGTCGCGGACAACACCGGCATTCACTAGGCAATTTTAGTTTGGTAGTTTACTATTGCCGGACTCTCTGGCCGAGGAGTTACAACACTTTCTCCGTAATCCCGTTTATCACGCAGAGTCTCGTAGCGGGCGAGAGCTGGAGGCGGTTCGACCCCCGCTGATGACTTGCGGGATAACTGAGCCGGCCGCTCAGAAAGCAATGGCAAACTACTGAGCGTAATCTTGCCAAGAGATCAACAGACAGCTGAAAGATGTTGCTGTTGACAGCGATGTCCTGTAAAGGATATGCGAATTAAAAAAAAAGAAAAAAGTTTACTATTGCTTTCTGAATGCGTGGCGTCTCATGCCATCTAAATCAACGCCATGCGGCCTGCTTTCAAACCATGGGCTCGGTACGTCGGGGAATGAGGAAACTGCGCCTCTCACTATCCCCTAGGCCACGAGAAACAACTTCAGAAATGCAACGTCTAACACCTGCAAGGCCGGTCTCTCTGGCCGAGGGGTTACAACACTTTCTCCGTAATCCCGTTTATCACGCAGAGTCTCGTAGCGGGCGAGAGCTGGCAGCGGTTCGACCCCCGCTGGTGACTTGCGGGATACTGAGCCGGCCGCTCAGAAAGCAATGGCAAACTACTGAGCGTAATCTTGCCAAGAGATCAACAGACAGCTGAAAGATGCTGCTGTTGACAGCTAAGTCCTGTAAAAAGGATATGCGAATAAAAACAAAAAAACACCTGCAAGCACATACAACTCCAACAGAAGCAAGGGGGTCGCGATTAATTCGAGAATCTGCAGTACCTAGCCACATTATCAGACCACTCTCCGTCTTCACATCGCAATGTGATATTCATCTCTAAGCCAGGGGGTTTCTTGCCAGAACTGACTACGAAGGTTGACTGTGACGGCTGTATTCACAAGTATGGATCTCTGGAAATATACCTTCCAACCAAATCCACCTCATGCAATATTATTTGTATTTCCAGTACAAATTATCGCAGCAGTTTCCGGTTATGGTTCGGTGATGAGACAGCCCCAACACATTTTAGGCCTGAGAGAAGGGAGGAGTAGGTGGCCAATATGACCCTCACTATAACAAGCAAGGAGCCCAGGCGTCTAACCCGCATCCCACCGCGGTGCTCATGACACTATCAAAACAGTTCGCTATCAACTTCGCCAGCGCGTCCACCATATTTCAATACATACAAGGGAAGAAATACCGCAAGACTCCGGCCTTGTTCTTTCTTATAACATTTAGTCAATCTGCTATGGACCCCCAGGCAGGTGCAGTGCCGGGCCCTATGCCTCGAAAGGGTCCAACCACAACTACTGGAGGTCCTTCTCAAATGTCCTGTGTAGCCAGGGGACCTGAGAATAGAGCGTCTGGCCATACCAAACAAAGACTAAAAATAATGCAGTGGAATGCGCTGGGTGTCAACAACAACAACAACAACAACAACAACAACAACAACAACAACAACAACAACAACAACAACAACAACAACAACAACAAATAGAACTAGAAAACATCTTGTACCAAAAAAAAGTAAGAAACCCACCTCAACAAAAATATAGCCTTCAAAATCAGAGGCTACCGGTGTTACCGATCTGACCGAAAGGACAGGCGAAAGGGTGGGATACTGACCCTTATAAAAAATAACATCACTGCTTCCTAAATGGAAGTTTACATACATGGAAGGGGCTGAGTATCAGACACTTACACTTAAGACAGACAATACAGGCCTTCGTCTGATAAATCACTACTGTCCAAGTGACCGCCGACAGGCACTGGACACACTACAATTAAAAGGAAAAAAATGATTGTGTGTGGCGACTTCAACAGCACCTGACCTGGCTTTTCATTCACCAGACCTGGAGTGGAACATTACACGAATTGTTAGGAAATGTTATAGTGAGGGTGATATTGGCCACCTACTCCTCCCTTCTGGCCTAGAGAGACAACAGTGGAAGATAAACTTTATGGACCGCTGAATGAACTAAAAAAGACTGTTAGATTCATACAAGAGACGACATTGCAGTTGTAGACATGTTTCAAGCGAACGAAAGAAGAAGAAGAAGAAGTTAGGAAACAACTTGGTGGCAGTCTTTGTAACTGTAGAAAATGAGCTTGTAAGTGAAAGCAGCACCCTCTCGAGGTGGAACTACAAAAAAGCATACTGGGCGATGTACAAGCATCACAGCAGCATACTGGTTAGAAACCTGAACACTGAGAAGGACATAAATAAAGTAGTTGAAGCGTTTGGGAAATGCATACTACAGGCAGCACGAGAAACAGCATCAAGAGGAGCCCGTAAACATTATAAACCCTACTGGAATAGTGAACTGGAACAGTTGCATAATGATGTGGAAGTGTGTAGAAAGCAAGCAGAGGCCAAACCCAGCCAATAGCACCACAATAAATACCAGTAAGCAAACGCCAAGCTGCAGGCTAGACGAAAAAGCTTGCAGGAGAAAACAGAGCCACTGAACTTTGAAAGTGACACAAGGAAGTTGTGGAAGCTAATAAACCAACTTAACGATAAGGGCACAGAGAGAAACTCAAAAATTGCACTACATAAAGACGGAAACATCTTAATGGGAAAGCAAGCAGCTGACCATTTTGCGGACGCATTCGCACAAGATAACAATATCGAAAATAGCCCAGAGAAACAACAAGAGAAATGGCAACATACAGGACAGAATGAAACAGTACATGAGGTTCTGGAGGCACCTATCACAATCAGCGAACTGGAGCTAGCCATATCAAAACTGAAAATGAGAAAGTCACCAGGAGCTGATGGTATCTCCAATGAAATTATCAGGAACCTAGGAACAGAGGCAAAAGCAAAGCTGTTGCAGATCTTCAACAACAGCTGGACCTTAGGCAGTGTTCCACAAGCCTGGAGAGAAGCAATCGTGATACACCTCCTAAATTAAGAGAAAGATAATTCCATTGCCTCCAGCTGCAGACACATTAGCCTCACCAGCTGTCTCTGCAAAACAATGGAGCGCATCGTCAATCACAGACTGCAGTGGTACATTGAAAGTGAAAAAATCCCTGTGCCACAGCAGGCTGGCTTTAAGCAGTGCTACTCTACGGAAGATCAGACAACCCACCTCTCTCAAGAAATTGAGGATGCATTCCAAGAGCAGAAGCTGGTGATTGCTGCATGGATAGATCTGAAGAAGGCCTTTGACAAAGTCTGGAAAGAAGGTCTGATGAAGAAACTGAGAAACTATAAAGTGAATGGAAGAATGTACAAATGGGTGAAAACATACTTGCACAAAAGAAGAGCTCGAGTACAGATAGGACTCAAGAGCAAGAAAGTACTACTGCGTCACGTCAGGGCGGAGTCTTGCCCCCCCCCCCCCACACTTTTTCTAATCTTCATCAATGATCTTGTTGCTAATCTACCGCATGAAATTAAAGTGGCAATGTACGCTGGTGACCTGGTTCTAAGGAGCACAAATGAAAATGCATCAATGGCCACCAGATCTCTACAAAGGGCTGTAGATGCATTTTTTGCATGGGCAAATAGATGGTGTGTCAGTATAAACACTGACAAGTGCAGCACCCTTTTTTTTTTTAACCCTCTCTCCAAAACAGAAGGCAGGGATCATCCAGATAAATGGAATACCCCTTAGAGAAGATAAAGAACCAACATACCTTGGAGTAACATTTGATGGCAGGCTGACATAGAGAAAGCACATCAACAAAGCAGTAGCAAAAGACAGAAGGAAAGTAGCCATCCTGAGAAAACTACGTAGAACCACATGGGGAGCCGGTGGGAAAAATACTAAGCAAAGTTTATCAATAGAGCATACGACCACACCTGGAATACGGGTCAAATGCGTGGTGTTCAGCATCAAAAACCACACCACAAGAGCTGGACAAGGTGCAAAATCAAGCACTTAGAGTCACCACAGGAGGGATGAGATCAACCCCTATAGTGCAGATGGAGAAGATGAGGAGGACACAAGCACTGAGAGAGCGCAGAGATACGAAAACGCTAATTAATACAAGCAGAAAAGTTCCTCAGCTTGCCAGACTACCCTATGAGGAAAAGATTTGAAAACTTAGCTATGGGGCGGTTGAAAAGAAGCAGTTTTATCCACCAGGCCAAACGACTCTGCAGAAAAACCACCGATATGCCCATAGTTGGTATCCCCCTTGAAACTATTCCAGAGCGACCTCCATGGAAAGATGAACATAGACTATGACTACACATCCAGACAAAAGTGAGAGGAATATTAGACAAGGAAGAACAGAACAGTGTATAGCGCAGAAGAGCCACTCTCAGCTTCCTTGATAAAGAATACCCACAGGACCTCTGGATCCGAGTCTAAACAGATGGGTCAGCACAAAATGCTGTTCGAAATGGAGGAGCGGGAGTGTACATAGAATACCCAAATAAAATTAGGGACACGGCCAGAGTACCACCAGGAAAGTACTGCCATAACTATGATGCTGAAATTGAGGCAATCAAGATAGCAACAGAGAAATTACTAAATACCAGCATGGTACCCTGTGGTGCTATTAACAGATGCAAAATCAATATTCGAGGCGCTCCTGTCTGGGAAATTGTCAGTACTAAGGACACTATTTTCTGAACTTAGCAGTCAGCATAACGTCACCATACAGTGGATACCATCCCACTGTGGAGTACCCGGAAACGACAGAGCTGATCGATTGGCTAAGGAAGGAGCCAAAGAAGAACAGCCTGATGTGCCCGTTACATACCACCAAAAGAAACGAATGATCAAATCAGTCAGAAAGCCACCAAAACCTGCTCAAGATGACTACCACATTATGGACAGACCAGAATAAGTCATTATTCTGCGCCTCAGAACAGGACACAATAGATTATGCAACCACATGTATACAAAATTCAAGATTGGTGAATCAATCATGTGTACATGTGGATTGGCGTCGCAGACAGCAGAGCACATACTCCAAGACTGCCCCTATTACAACATGTCTAGGCAAACCTTCTGGCCTAGAGAGACGACATTGGAAGATAAACTCTATGGACCGCTGAGTGAACTAAAAAAGACAGTTAAATTCATACAAGTGACAACATTGCAGATATAGACATATTTCAAGCGAACGAAAGAAGAGGAACATTTAGTCAAAGGTCGCACCCTGTCTGAAACTGCTCTCCTTAATTCCGACTTTCACATATAGTATTCCGACGTTCACATATAGTATTCCGACGTTCACGTATAGTATTCCGAGATTCACATATAGCATTCCGACGTTCACATATAGCATTGCGACGTTCACATATTGTATTGCGACGTTCACATGTAGTATTCCGACGTTCATATTTAGCATTCCGACGTTCACATGTAGTATTCCGACGTTCACATATAGTATTCCGACGTTCACATGTAGTATTCCGACGTTCACATGTAGTATTCTGACGTTCACATATAGCATTCCGACGTTCACATATAGCATTCCGACGTTCACATGTAGTATTCCGACGTTCATATATAGTATTCCGAGGTTCACATGTAGCATTCCGAGGTTCACATATAGTATTCCGACTTTCACATATAGTATTCCGACGTTCACATATAGTATTCCGACGTTCACATATAGTATTCCGAGGTTCACATGTAGTATTCCGAGGTTCATACATAGTATTCTGGCGTTCACATATAGCATTCCGACGTTCACATGTAGTATTCCGACGTTCACTTGTAGTATTCCGACGTTCACATGTAGTATTCCGAGGTTCACACATAGTATTCTGACGTTCACATATAGCATTCCGACGTTCACATACAGTATTCCGACGTTCACATATAGCACGCAAGAAAAGAACCCTTTCATACACTGAACATATGGTGCTAGACCCATATACTTATAGACCAATCGGCTTACAGTGGGTGTTGCATCTAGCCACTACGCTACCGCGGCTCCCACATATAGAGGACACTGAATCTGGAACTGTCTCCTCCCTCAACTGTGTTCTTACATCCAGTGTATTGTTGTTGTCTGCTGTTAACTGGTTATTTAGAAATATCTTCTTTGTTCTTTTCTTATGACACAATGTCCTCTAATTTCTGCTTAAGACTATTTTTCATTTTGCATAATTTAACAAGGGTATAAACTCAACAACAATATAAATCTCCCCAGCATCATTTGGACATGACCTTCACCAATTCAGCCCTGAGATCTGTCTGTTCTGACGTGACAAGCTCAGAAACAGGCGTCCGCTACCCGCTGTCCACTTCACGGAGAGACAGTAGCAAATACTCGGCTGGATATCCATGAAAACAGTCAGGCAGACAGGTAGTCATTCTGCTTTATTTACACGGGGTACAAATGCTGGATTTGTGCCAAGTGGGAGGGCCCTCGGCAGACTTTTCATTACTGCCAGCCATGATGGCAAAAAGTCAGCCACAAGCAGAACTAGATATTTTCTGTCTGCCCCATCATGCCACTTGTCTAAGCGACTCTCGCAAAGGGCTATCTGTGCTTTTGTCTGTCTTCCCTCTACAACTAGTGATGTGATCGTTGTGTCCGGGTCTGTTAGTACTCATGTTGATCTGCTTGTGTAGACCTGTATGTCTACTATTGGGGATCTTATGTCTACTATTGTGGATCTTATGTCTACTATTGTGGATCTTATGTCTATTATTGTGGATCTGTATGTCTACTATTGTGGATCTTATGTCTACTATTGTAGATCTGTAGGTCTACTATTGTGAATCTTATGTCTACTATTGTAGATCTGTATGTCTGCTATTGTGGATCTGTATGTCTACTATTGTGGATTGTATGTCTACTATTGTGGATCATTAAGTCTAATTTTGTAGAGCTGTATGTCTACTATTGTAGAGCTGTATGACGATGGGGTCTCTCCTTTAGTACAGCTGCAGGCTTGAATGTCTGTATATATGTTAGAACTACTCTCTATATCTACTCCTGTCTATCAGTTAGAGCTAATATTCAAGTGTATGCCTGACTCTCCGATAGCACTTCTATTGATATATACACCGGTCTCTCCGTTAGTTCTACTGAAGGCATAACTATATTTCTCTCAGTATTACTGCTGACTTATTTGGCGTTCAAATCAGCTGCTGGATTACAGTTCTGCTTCTCCGTTAGTACTACTGCGGCGGCATTATGCACAGTGTATCTGTGCAGGCTGTTGTTTGTCGAGACTCCTGTCTTTTCCACTTTTCACATTGGGCAGTGGGGAGCGTTTTGTGTGATATTCACTGGCGCAGGAACAGAGCATAATGGGGACGACCCGTTACTGTGAAGTTGGAACTGCGACTAACTAACTAACTACCTAACTAACTAACTACTGCTGATCTAAAAGTCTGTTTCTTCGTTAGTAATGCTGCTAGTCAGTATGTCTGTCTCTACGACAGTATTACAGCTGATCTGTATGTTTGTCTCTCCGACTGTACCACAGCTGATCTGTATGTCTGACTCACAGACAGTATTACATCTGATCTGTATGTCTTGTCTCTATGACAAGTAATACTTGTGATATGTTTGTCTTTCCGACAGTAATACTGCTGATCTATATGTCTATCTCTCCGAATTTATTACAACGGATGTATGTCTGTCTCCTCAGTCAGTAATATTGTTAATGTCTGTCTGTCCCGTCAATAATACTATTGATAGGAATGTCTCTTTCCGACAGTAATACACATGACCCGTATGTCTGCCTCTCTGCTAGTACTATTGGTGATATGTGAGTCAGGCTCATTATATATACAAGCATAACCACCCCCTCTTGGGAGAAAGTCTTACACTCTCATTCCCCTTCTCTCTCTCTCTCTCTCTCTCTCTCTCTCTCTCTCTCTCTCTCTCTCTCTCTCTCTCTCTCACACACACACACACACACACACTCATCCGCCTGGCTATCTTCTACAACTAGTGAGTGAGATAAGGATTCCAGCGGTAAGACCGTACTGAACCAGCTGTCGGTGGGGGAACATGCCCAGAAGCATATCATCACAGACGTGAGCAGACGACAGCACTAAACTCACTTGCATGCAGTTGTATCACAGATTCACGTGTATCTATACTAGGTTTATTACAAGAGAATGGCCCAGGAAGATCGTCACCGCTTCCTCCTCCCTCTCCCCACCCATCGACGTGATAGAATTGGCGCATGACGATGAGCTGCTAACTATGTCATTCATGTGCCAGACAACTAACAACAACAACAACAACAACAACAACAACAACTGTAAGATGCAGTCTATAAAACAATGCTCTCATTTAATTCATATTTCCTGAACAGAGGCCCGCCCATTTGAAACTATATCTATCGAAATGATCATTCTCCTTGGGCAGTATGTCTGCACTAACCATCATGCTACAGATTCTAGTTGAGTAGTATGTCTGCACTAACCACCATGTTATAGATTCTAGTTGAGTAGTATGTCTGCACTAACCACCATGTTACAGATTCCAGTTGAGTAGTATGTCTGCACTAACCACCATGTTATAGATTCTAGTTGAGTAGTATGTCTGCACTAACCACCATGTTATAGATTCTAGTTGAGTAGTATGTCTGCACTAACCACCATGTTATAGATTCTAGTTGAGTAGTATGTCTGCACTAACCACCATGTTATAGATTCTAGTTGAGTAGTATGTCTGCACTAACCACCATGTTACAGATTCCAGTTGAGTAGTATGTCTGCACTAACCACCATGTTACAGATTCCAGTTGAGTAGTATGTCTGCACTAACCACCATGTTACAGATTCCAGTTGAGTAGTATGTCTGCACTAACCACCATGTTATAGATTCTAGTTGAGTAGTATATCTGCACTAACCACCATGTTACAGATTCCAGTTGAGTAGTATGTCTGCACTAACCACCATGTTACAGATTCCAGTTGAGTAGTATGTCTGCACTAACCACCATGTTACAGATTCCAGTCGAGTAGTATGTCTGCACTAACCACCATGTTACAGATTGTAGTTGATCAGTATATCTGCACTAACCACCATGGTACAGATTCCAATTGAGAAGTATGTCTGCACTAACCACCACGTTACAGATTCCAGTTGAGTAGTATGTTTGCACTAACCACCATGCCACAGATTCTAGTTGGGTAATATGTCTGCACTAACCACCACGTTACAGATTCCAGTTGAGTAGTATGTTTGCACTAACCACCATGCCACAGATTCTAGTTGGGTAATATGTCTGCACTAACCACCATGTTACAGATTCCAGTTGAGTAGTATGTCTGCACTAACCACCATGTTACAGATTCCAGTTGAGTAGTATGTCTGCACTAACCACCACGTTACAGATTCTAGTTGAGTAGTATGTCTGCACTAACAACCATGTTACAGATTCTAGTTGAGTAGTATGTTTGCACTAACAACCATGTTACAGATTCTAGTTGAGTAGTATGTTTGCACTAACAACCATGTTACAGATTCTAGTTGGGCAGAGTGTCTGCTGCAATTTAGGGGCAACATGATTCAAAGACCTATATCCCTTTATCATACATATGTGAACTTTGATTAATCATCATCAGTGAACAATCAAGTGCCATCTCCACAAAGAACTTTGGTTGCAATACTCTCTCCATTTTTCAGTCTTTCAGTTTCTGGCTTTGAGTTCTATACTGACTGTTGTTTGTCCATATGTTGATCTTATCTTTCCATGTGTATCGCCATTGACTTTTTCCTTCCCCTATTCTCTTCATTTGGGTGATATAATTTGTTAAGGTGGCCATAATATTCCTCGAATATTGATTTTAAAAAAAACCAGCTGTGTGCAGAAGTGACTTAATGTCTTAAGCTGTATCAAAACTATGCTATTAAACTAGTTAATATATTTCTTATTGGAGTGTTCTTCATTCGTGAAAACAATAAATATTTAATACTCACCAACAACCCCCAGTTAATATTATCCCCCAGAGTTGTTCAACAGAACAGCACCAACAATAACAGGTGTTAAAAGCTGAGGATAACCACATGACAGGATTACCGCTGGGATATCAAGTGGTATCCCTTCATATATTCTAGGTCACTATATAATTAGGTAGGGTGATCAATTCCTTGTATTGTCATCTTTTCCCTCCCAGAAATATTCTCAGAAAACCTGACTATCATCCAGTTCACGTTACGAGTCTAGATCCCCTCTGACTGGAGAAAGGCATCCTACCACTGATATGGATTGAACACCAACCCAATGTGTTTGCAAGCATGTACACTAACCATTACGCCAGATATGCCCCCAAAAGATCAAAGCAAATTGTTAATTCAAAGCTTACATGCCGTATTGGCATTACTTCCTGGTTTGTCCTAAAGTGTATCATTTCATTACCCATTTGCCAGACGCCCTACATGAGTGCAATTTTAAAAGACGTTTTCTTCATGTCAGATGGCATGATCTGGTTTGAAGGAAATCTGCGAGGAACACCATGTGACAACAGATGACAATATGAAGATACTACAGCTGGTGAACTTACCTATCACTGCTATGAACAATAACAGGTCCATCCCCAACATTTGGACAATGGTAAGGGTAGGTGTCTGAATGTCCGCTGCTCATGTAGTGGTCGCTAACATCCATGCTATGGCTGTGTGCTGAAGGGACAGACCCAGACCGGTGCATGGGTGGTCGTGGGTGTTGGTACCTCATCTGGGCATCTGAAGACAAAAATATGACCACATGAAAACAGACGACATATGGACAGACCTCTGACGGAAAGGGCAGTGGAAAATACCAAACAGACGTGTTCACCAACAGACATTATATGAGTCAGATGGGTTGAAGAGATCCTACTTCAATGCACTGGGTTCTATCCCATTTGGTTGAGTTTTCTTTTCGCAGAGCTACCCGTCGAAAAAATACCACAGAGCAAAACCTCCGTTAGCACCAGTGACGACCACTAGGGGTCTCCGAAAAAGTTGCACCCTTGTGAACGAATCCAGGAGTCCACTCGTGAACGAATACAGGAGTCCACCCGTGAATGAATCAAGGGACTATCCCAAGAACATTCGTAGCGCGAGGCAGGTGGTTTTACAACTTCACCACAGAGACCTCCTACATGGTTCTGTAATAGATGCAATACCGTGACAGCATTGACTGCCCAATACCCTGACAGCGCTCACTACCCACCGCCCCATACCCAGACAGCGCTTACCACCCAATACCCCGACAGTGCTCACCACCCAATACCCTGATCGCCCCATACCTTATCTCAGTGTACAGGTAAACAAGGTGGGTGTGTGCAGGAGTGTAGATAAGCATTCACAGCTGCTAAAGCTCACATACAACCAAACTTTCACTTGGATACGAGCGGCGTATGGTTTGTTTCTGATTGGGACCGCAAGAAGATTTGAATTTCCTTGAAACCCACCTAGAGTATATTTTACTCACTGTGGCTGACTGGCCGGATCTTATCTAAACATCTACAAGATCTGCACCCACTGTCCCTATACAACGGCTACAGCTGCTGTCTCTATAAAACACTTAACCAGCTGTCCCTATACAACGGCTACAGCTGCTGTCTCTATAAAACACTTAACCAGCTGTCTCTATACAACAGCTACAGCTGCTGTCTCTATAAAACACTTAACCAGCTGTCACTATACAACGGCTACAGCTGCTGTCTCTATAAAACACTTAACCAGCTGTCCCTATACAACGGCTACAGCTGCTGTCTCTATAAAACACTTAACCAGCTGTCTCTTTACAACATCTACAGCTGTGGTCTCTATTACAACATCTAGAGCTGGTATTTTTATACATTTACAGCTGCTGTCTTTATGCAACATCTACAACTGTGATCTCTATACATCTACAGTTGTGGTCTATATACAACATCTACACCTGTTATCTCTTTACAACATTTACAGCTGATGTTTCTTTATAACATTTACAGCTGCTGTCTCTTTACAATTTACATTTGCAGTCTCTATAGAGCAGCTATAGCTGGTATCTCTATACAACATACAGAACTGGTATCTCTATACAACAACTAGAGCTGTGGTCTCTATATACCATCTCAATCAATCAATCATGTGCCATGCCGGAAAGCGTGGGCGGTCATGATTCGCCATTTCACTCGATCACCAGAGTCGTGGATCAGCTCAGTGTTCCTGTCTCGTCCATGCCATGTGGCCAAGCCATCCAGGTATTTTCCTCTCAGTCTTCCTCTTGGTCTGTTCCCCTCGATCTTGCCAGTTGTCACCAAGTTCTCCAGTCCATTTCTTCTCATAACATGTCCAAAAAATTTTGACTGTCTACGTCTAATTTCTCTAATCAATCTACGATTTTCATTTGTCTCTTGTAGTACTTGGTCATTGGTTTTTCTATCTGTCCATGGTATTCTTTGCATTTTCCTCAGAAACCACATTTCTGCAGCCATCAGATGTTTTTTCAGCTTGACTGCACATTTTCCAAGTTTCACATCCATACAAAAGAACAGGCTCTATGTATCCCCTCAACACTCTTTTTCTCGTTTCAATTGACATCATTTTATTGGTCAGAATGTTTTTCATCTTGCTAAAGGCTACCTTCGCAATGGCGATTCTTGTTCTAATCTCTTCAAGGCATCTGCCATCAGATGTTATGACTGTTCCGAGATAATTGAACCGATTCACTTGCTGAAGAATATTCCCATTTACTTGTATATTACATTGTGGTACTTCGTTCTTCCTAGTGACGACCATAACCTGTGTCTTCCTACAATTTAATTCCAACCCCAGCTGCTCACTGTGTACAACCACAGCGTCTACTAATTGTTGCAGATCCTGTGCATTGTCTGCAATCAATACTGTATCATCTGCATATCTAATGTTATTTATGTTTCGTCCTCCAATGCTGATTCCATTTAGGTCTTCTACATTTCTAGAGCAGGTATTTGTAAACAACAACTACGGCTGCTTACAGTACACAAGATCTACAGCTTCTGACACAATCTACTGCTGCCTCAGTAAAATTCTCTCTCTCTCTCTCTCTCTCTCTCTCTCTCTCTCTCTCTCTCTCTCTCTCTCTCTCTCTCTCTCAAAACGTCAGAATGGGGTTCTTGACTCCCGACAAATAAAACGTAGACTGTTCTTGGAATTCGCCTACAATAAGGCAATAAATTCGCAATCTATAGCGTGCGTGCTGTACACAGATGGGGGAGCTTTCCGGGTTTGATTTTAAATAATGACTTTCTGCAGTCAGCTGACTCAGCCCCTAGTGGACGTGACTGTAATGCGTCCTACGGTTGCGTCCTGTGTGCCTTCCCACAGATAAATCAACCACTGCCTGGTGTTGGCCACTAGACGATTGGTCTCTGAGACAAGCTCCCATATCCGGGCTAACTCACGGTCTCCAGGGCTGGAAGCTATATCGATATTAACTAATAACATGAGTGGCTATGGAGTTTGGCCAAGCCCTTTTTCATCACATCGACATTTAGACAGCACAGTCCCTGCTCAATGATGTTCTCGTGACGTTTTTGATAGTCAGCTTCACTGGCCTTCAAATCTATTTCTCAGCACTGGAACCAGAAACGCAACTATTCACGCGATTGATAAAGGCAAGCAAGCATACATACAACACGTTGAAACACTAAGCCAGGTCTAGTATTGTCTCCTCATCTTTGTTTCTTCTCCACATGTGGCAATCCAGGCGTAGATTTCATTCCTACACCGGAGCGTACTGCGTTGCCAATGCAAGTAACAAGTCATAAAGGTGACGTGGCATTTATTTGCACCGAACAATCGAGAGACCGTGTGTTCTCTGGAAACAAGGAAGGCATAGTCAGGGTTTTACAGCGGTTTATGTTTTCGTGTGTCTGAAACATCCATAATCTAAAAAAAAAAAAAACGACCATATATGTGACGTGTTTCTCGGTTTGAGTTAGCACAGTAAGATTTAATTTAATGTCTTGCTAAAACGTGCATACAAGAACTGTGCATAAAGGTTACCAATAACATTAATTGCAGTCATCTGAACGCTGTCACTTCTAAGTATCAAAAGGCTAAAGTAGCACACATTGTGAATTGGAGAAAAAATATTCGTATGTTTCAATTCGTATCGAATTTAAGGATGAGGAGTTTATACGATCTCTTATCTTGCATCAGGATATCTTATTTCAGGATCTTCTTTCTTACATCAGGATCTCTTCTCTTACATCAGGATCTCTTCTCTCACTTCAGGATCTTTTCTCTTAGTTCTAATCTGTGAATTGCTTATGGTAATTCATGTGCTTTTGGAAGCGTCGGAAGAGTAGCGACTAGAAGCTCGCTTGCCGACCCGATGATCTTGTGTTCGAATTTCCCATCGAGACGGATTCTTTAAAATGACCTGGGCTGCGTGGTCGACTAAGCATAAACTGGGTATCAAGAAATGTATTGTGAAGTAAAGGCGGGAGGCGTGATACATCAACCCCTGAACGCCGATTGACCTTTGCAAACACGGCGCTAGCACCGCATACCTAATGAGTGTAAAACTGGTGGTTTCCCGTGTCACTATGATACATCTGGTGAAGATCATCTTCACTACACTCCAGACAGATCCACATGTGCTCCAATCTCCCCCCTGAACATCTCCGCCAGTTCTGTGATGATTAACCAAAGACCTTGCACCCTTGACAAATAGTTCATGTCTGGAGAATACCCGCTTCATTCCCATTTCCTTCACTCTGGACAAGGAAGCAGATTCCCAAGCGTCCATGTGTGTATCCAAGTCATCTGGTTGTCCTGCCTGATGACGTGATTGCTCTTCCCTTTTCGATCACAGCCATGTCCGCCAAACGATCGGCTGGCTCGCGGCCTTTCATGCCTGAGTGCCCCGGTACATAAATGAAAGTTAGCCGGACTAATTACTGTACAGTGTTGGTAAGCAAACTGATTCTACAGACAAGTGCTGCCTGACATCCACTTACCCATACTGTATGCAGCTCCCAGTGCGTTCTGCACCAGGTAGGGGTTTTCTAACGGCATCTCTTGTTCGCCCTCACCGAAGGCCTGCTGACGTCTGAAGTCAACGTCCGAGTAGTTGCCCCTCACTGACGGGCCAAATGAACGCTGTCTGGTCGGTGCCGGACTCCGCTGTGGAATGTCCTCAATAGGAGGGGGTGGGGGAGGGGGAAACGTTGGTGGCGGCATTGGCAGCGTACCTGTGTAAAAAATAAAACGTAATCTGGTCGTGTTTACGTGTCATTTCAAACGTTCTCTACTGCTCTATTAAACAGAAAGTTCGACATAAAATCATATGCATTGATGGGCACTCTAAGAAGTAGAGGAAAGAAACATAAATAAGAAGAAGAACCAAACAAATGTTTATTGTCTAGTGTGTAGTCTGATTCCTCTACTACCATAAGTGCCATCAATACGTGTGAATTTATTTCTCGTGCAAGTTCAGTAGCCTCAAGCATCTATAACAACCGACATGTCTGTATATTATACCAGTGGCTGTTCTTCAGTGAAACATATGGGCAGATTTTATCACGTTAGCACTACCAGTTACTATTATGAATAAAATTTAGTGGAACTGCTGTAAAGCTGAGGAAATGTAAACAATATAAAATAACACAAAGTAATGCAACTTTACATAACAGAATTACGACACACACAGGACGTTGCGGCGACTAGCCTTCATCAGCAAACAAAACGAAACGCAACATATAGTACAGGAAAAGACCCTCCGGTGACTACATTAAGGCATTAGGACGGGGTGAGAAGAATAAAAAGATGGAAAAAAAAATGAGGGCAATGAAGAGAAAATGAAAATATGAAAACTTTCATTAACAGAGTGCGAAGCTGTACTGCTATCACGAATAATTCTAATTCCAATTCCAATTTTCAAAACAAAAATTCAAAATTCGGCCTCGTTCAACCTGCTTCCTCAGCGTCGGTTATTGTTGAGGTCCGTGGTTTTATTCACCCTAATTCTTGTCTTGTGAGTCCTATCTCGGACTGGTTATGTTGGTTTGTGTCTGTGACGTCAGCTGGGGGATCTGTCGGCGGCTATCCTGTGTGATCGTCTCCTCTTGTGGTTTTCTTTGTTGGTGCAGGCTACTGGCTCGTCTGGCTTGGCTGGGTGCAGACCTTATATAAGGACTTTTAATTTGGTCTTTTTGTCTCCTTTTTTGTATATTTTCTGTAGGAGCTTTTCGACGTTTTCATTTTCCTCCGTGCGCCTGTTTTCACTGTCGCGTCTGAGTATCTGCTGCCTTAAGTTTTCTTCCTCCGTGGTCAGCCATGGGATGATTTTGCCGTCATCTATATAGTACTCGAAGTCGGTCTCACAGTCGTAGTGTAAGACTGGGTATTCCATCGGTTTCCCCCGGAGTTTCTTAGGCTTCTTCTTTTCTTTTTCTTCCCAGCGTCTTCTGAATTCCTCGCGCTTGAGTTCCTCCTTGTTAACTGGGCATTCTGTGCCTCCTTCAGAGATCCGACGGTATAGTGGTTCCCTCTTGGGCGTTGTGGTTGGGCTGTGGCTTTAGCTTGCGGTTCAGGCTCGGTCTCTTGGTTTTCATTTTGCGGTTTCTGTGTGAGTTCTTGTATGGCTTCTGTTGGTTTGTTTTGAAAGAGTTCCATTTCAGCTCTATGCAATTCTCTTTCGGTCTTGATAATTTGTAGGATTTCTTCATTCTCCTTCTTCATCTCGGCCATGCTCACCATCTCTTGTTTGATGTTTTTCTGTATCTCCTTAATTTCAACAACCAGTTTTTCATTGTCGCTGGTTTGTGGCGGTGCTAGGAGTAGCTTGATTTCCTTCTTTAGCTCGTCTATTTGGCTTTGCAGTTGGGCTCTTTCCGCTTGTGAGCAACCCATGGCTGTCTCGCACCTCAGCATTGCTTCGTTGTATGGTGTCCTTGTGGTGATGGCTATCTTCAAGACGTCTCTATGTCGTTGCAGGTACGGACAGCCCAAGTATCTTGCTATCACGAATATATTCTTCATCCTCTTTTATATCTAGCCGTGGGAGTCGGTGGATCATGGCAACCGAGGTAGGGGTTGATACCAAGGTAGTGGGTGGTCACGGTTCAGTGACAGTCCCAGGTAAATAGTATGTGAAAAAAGAGGGTCAGGTATGTGAGGCGGGAGTCTGGAAGCAAAGGAGATGTGGTAGTTATCCGAGAGCGAGAGCTGAGGAGTCCGAGTGGATGTACGTACAATGCATGAGTGGGTGTCAGTGAATGGGTCGGCCATAGTGAACGAATGTTAACGAGCAATGACGCGTACACCTAAGTTTGATGGTAATATTTTTTTAAACGCATTTTATGCGCTCCTTTATGTGTGTACGAAGCAACTCTGGGTAGACTGATCTGTGTGGGCGCACATACTTACATCTACACACATCACCAATTGTTTGGGGGGACGGACGGGACGGACGGACACACACGCGCGCACGCGCGCACACACACACACACACATACACACACACACACACACACACACACACACACACACACACACACACACACACGCGCGCGATTGGATATGTCAGCAGTATTTTCAGAAACTACTCTATTGTAATTTTACACAATCATCCTTTTCCTTGCAAAATAGAAGCACTGACATAGTAAGCCAAAATCACTAATGCCGAGCTGATGGACAGAACTAGACCTGTGAATGGAGAGGTGAGGACAGAACTAGACCAGTGAATGGAGAGGTGAGGACAGAACTAGACCAGTGAATCGAGAGGTGAGGACAGAACTAGACCAGTGAATGGAGAGGTGAGGACAGAACTAGACCAGTGAATGGAGAGGTGAGGACAGAACTAGACCAGTGAATGGAGAGGTGAGGACAGAACTAGACCAGTGAATGGAGAGGTGAGGACAGAACTAGACCAGTGAATGGAGAGGTGAGGACAGAACTAGACCAGTGAATCGAGAGGTGAGGACAGAACTAGACCAGTGAATGGAGAGGTGAGGACAGAACTAGACCAGTGAATGGAGAGGTGAGGCCAAAACGCTGGCGCCGGGTAGGACAGGCTTTTAGGAAATCACAGCAAGTATAACTAGAAAGTCCTTTCACTGGAATCTACAGTGCAAACATTTCACTGGAATCTACAGTGCAAACATTTCACTGGAATCTACAGTGCAAACATTTCACTGGAATCTACAGTGCAAACATTTCACTGGAATCTACAGTGCAAACATTTCACTGGAATCTACAGTGCAAACATTTCACTGGAATCTACAGTGCAAACATTTCACTGGAATCTACAGTGCAAACATTTCACTGGAATCTACAGTGCAAACATTTCACTGGAATCTACAGTGCAAACATTTCACTGGAATCTACAGTGCAAACATTTCACTGGAATCTACAGTGCAAACATTTCACTGGAATCTACAGTGCAAACATTTCACTGGAATCTACAGTGCAAACATTTCACTGGAATCTACAGTGCAAACATTTCACTGGAATCTACAGTGCAAACATTTCACTGGAATCTACAGTGCAAACATTTCACTGGAATCTACAGTGCAAACATTTCACTGGAATCTAAAGTGCAAACATTTCACTGGAATCTACAGTGCAAACATTTCCCTGGAATCTACAGTGCAAACATTTCCCTGGAATCTACAGTGCAAACATTTCCCTGGAATCTACAGTGCAAACATTTCACTGGAATCTACAGTGCAAACATTTCACTGGAATCTACAGTGCAAACATTTCCCTGGAATCTACAGTGCAAACATTTCCCTGGAATCTACAGTGCAAACATTTCCCTGGAATCTACAGTGCAAACATTTCCCTGGAATCTACAGTGCAAACATTTCACTGGAATCTACAGTGCAAAAATTTCACTGGAATCTACAGTGCAAACATTGCACTGGAATCTACAGTGCAAACATTTCACTGGAATCTACAGTGCAAACATTTCACTGGAATCTACAGTGCAAACATTTCACTGGAATCTACAGTGCAAACATTTCACTGGAATCTACAGTGCAAACATTTCACTGGAATCTACAGTGCAAACATTTCACTGGAATCTACAGTGCAAACATTTCACTGGAATCTACAGTGCAAACATTTCACTGGAATCTACAGTGCAAACATTTCACTGGAATCTACAGTGCAAACATTTCACTGGAATCTACAGTGCAAACATTTCACTGGAATCTACAGTGCAAACATTTCACTGGAATCTACAGTGCAAACATTTCACTGGAATCTACAGTGCAAACATTTCACTGGAATCTACAGTGCAAACAAAGTAGGAGACCTAACAACATATGAAGAAGAGAGCGGGAGACAATGAACAACAATATGGGGAGCACATGGTAGCAGCTGCAGTGAAATAACAACAGATAAACGACTTGGTGGAAGTTGGCTTCAGGCCGATGCACCAATGGGGGATCAATGGCAGCAGAAGAGGAAGCTTTGCCCTTGTTGTTAGTCGTCATCTTCTTGAAGTTGTTCTGTCCTTAGACTGGTTTTGAGATTGTGTGTGGTTAATGGTATCTGGTCTTCTGCTGCCATCTGCAGGGTTGCACAGGTCTTCAGACGACGCCTGGGCAGCAGATGTTGCTGGGCTGAACGCACTGACGCCGGCAGAGAATTCAACTCTCACCACTCTTGAATAGACCTACACGTCACAGGTGATGGCCCAATGACCACGACCTTCTCTATTCACAAGCTTGTGTGTTCGTTTATTCCTTCCAGAATTCTACCATTGTCTACTGGTCTGTCCCGCTTATTCTATGTATTCTACGATAGAACCACATCTCCAACCAATCTAGCCTTTCTCAACATTGTTGTTAATTAATGACTCACGTTGTCAACAGTATATTTAAAAACAATACATCCAAATCTCCTAAACGGCTCACTAATTACCATCTTAATACAGAAACAACATAGCTCTCCTGTTGGGATAAGTGAGATCAAATGCAAGGGGCCATGCATGTTCACTGACGCTTCAAATGGACTGTTACCACTATATCAGGCAACTACATCAAGAAAGCCAGTGCAACATGGCCGACCAAAATAATACTAAATGTACATTATTGATAATTACCTTCCGCAAGATCTGGGATTTCCCACCCTGGTCTATCAAGAGCTGATACAGACCAAGTTACCGACACGTGCTTAACAAAAATACAGGCTGAGATATAGGGAAATGCAAAGGATAACCCCATCCCCACCTCTTCCAAAAGAAAAGGTTACACATGAACACATAATATGCACCAGATTTACAAAACATGCACAATAGTATATGGCTGGAAAGTTAACAAAGAAAGAATAACACCACAATGAGTCAGTCAGTCACAGAGAAGCACAGGTAAATCATCAGTAATTAACAAACAGGGACATGGGTAAATTGTAGCAAGGTAGCTTCCACCAACAATTAGCAAATGTTGCAGTCTATCTTATAACCTGATAAACATCAACAAGAAACTTGGCAGGAACTAAACATGTTTCAACAATGGACGCCATAGAGTCGTGGAAACCCGCACTAGAATATCAGCATCGAAGGCCTGCAGACCGTTGGTTCATTCACTTTTGTTTCCTGCCAATACAATCTGGAAATAACAGGTGACCAAGAACACCAAATCGGACCAGGATCAAGAGGGTACATAACGGCAACAGGGAAACCCACAGGCCTCTGGGGAAGCATGGCTACAACCTGCTGATACATCTAACACCGTTCGCTGATTAGCAGGTACTTCATTTTTAATTCACCACAAACAAAGGAATTCTGGGAAATTACGTGACATCAGGGGAATTCCACAGTGGGTGTAGGGGCATACTGTGCAACTTGTGTATGGGGTTTGCTTTTGCAAGTGGAAGGCAAGAAAGAGCTATTGTGCAATGTATTTATTGAAATAAAGAATCATATAAATTGAATGTGTTGTCAATCACTCCCGGTTGAGTGTGTGGTGGACTGTAGGACCGATCGATGGATGCAATAAATATTTTGGGGCCCTGAGGGCCCTCACTGTTGTCGGAGTGTATATCTGTATCTTGTGCTACTCGTCTTATCTGGTGTATGTCCCATCAGTCTGCGCTCATCTTTGATATATCAGGGTGGGTGGGGGGGGGGGGGGAGTTGACGAAGACAACAACATGCGGTTTTGGGTACATCTTGCTGCAAACATACGTGTTGACCGACCACGAAGTAAATCCCGATACTCCTATTCTGAAAATAGACGATCCCACCAAATTTAGGTCAGTGCTTAAAATAACTACGCGGTTTGTTTGTGGTGAATTAAAAATGAAGTACCCACCAATTTTGTCACATTGCTGGTGTGGCTTTGGAACAAGCACAGAGTATTTGTCGGTACCAAAGAGGAAGGGCAGAGGATTTATACTCAAGATAAAGCTACACATGAAAGATAAAATCAGCAAGCAGTTCAAACTTTCAGGTAAATGGCTGGAAAAATACAGCAACTGTGAAGCGAACATGTGATTCTCTTCAAGCTCAGAACCTATCACATACACATTCAGCACAATGAAAACCGGGCAGTCTGATATATGTACTTATAAAGAGAGTTAAAAAAAACAACATCCCAACATGTCACCCTATACTGTCGGGTCTAGGAAGGGAGGAGAATGACCACCTGACTCACCCAGGTGAAAGAGGTAATGATTGGTGACAAGAGGGACCTAACAACTACTGCTAGCTTTAGAACAAAACTCTTTGTGAATAGCTATTTTACCTCCGCTATGTTAGCCTACACCCGCCCCATTTTGAAGAGACTCCATGGTGATGTCAAGACGCTCAACTCGATTGCTGCTTTCTGTACATATATTCTTGCTGACGTCTCAAGCAATTTGAGGAAGAAGAAGCCGGTGTAAAAGGAAGTTCAACTTTATATATCGACTGACACTTTCTGGTATTATGAAGTCAAATGAAACGAAAATCGATATCACAAGGTGGCAGGCCAAATTTGCCATTTTCAATTCGAAAACCGAATAGAATTTAATGAACGTCATAATACATAAAATTAGGACAGGAAAAGCTCTTTTCACGTGGACACAAATTGTGAACTGATAGTTACCACTAGAAACGAGAAACGTGTCTGTAAATGTAATAGAGAAACTTGTCCGTAATTGTAAGAGAAACTTGTCCGTAAATGTAAGATAAATTTGTCCACAAGTGTAAGAGAAATACATTTTCACACATGTTGATTCGTATGATAGTGATTCAGTAAGTAGATATATTAACTGTATGCCCACTTTTACACTGAAGTAAAAAAATTCACCGCAATTAGTTTTCTGGCTTCTACCAGGTCACATCACAGCTAACACGGTTACCTGCAGCGCATCCATGTCCATTCTAGGAACATCTGTTTATTCCAGATGCATGTTCTGACAAACACGGCACATGCGATCAGTGATCATAATGTTTACAAGTTGGTAAATTAATTCTGATACATGACGACGCCAAATGCAAGTGCCGTGCCTCTGAGATAATGGCGCTGTTTCGTTTTGTTACACAAGCACACATACTGTTGTTATACAATGCCAATGACTACATCACAGTCAAAGTTCTAGCCAGCTACCAGCTACTGATGATACTATATCTACAACAGCACTGATCCACTGGTTGATGGCTTCAACGTTTCTCGTTCGCCGGTTCCGCGTTTAATACAATGATAGTATTCAATCAACTGGCTGTTGCTCCAGGCATTTCCCATTCATCATTCCCGATTGAAATTCTCTATTTTAATCCTCTCAGTCACGCCGCCCTCTCATGGCAACACTACTCTTTCATTATGTATGACAGCATCCATAAACTGGCTGGTGGCCTCACGGGTTTCTCGCTCACTGTCCCGGTAATGTTCTACCAGTGCAAGACTCAATACATTGGTTCATGACCCAGAGATTTCCCATTTACCATTCCTACGCACACACAAACAGAATCCACAAAAACACCCACATACACTCTCCAACACGCACGGATTCAATAACGCACACATACACACACCCACAAATACACCCATGCACATATGCATCCAGAAACTCAACAATACACACTCACCCAACCTTCGCCCACCCATAAACACACGCACGCACACACATATATACACACACCTAGCCACTCAAATAACTACCCATCTCATGTGTCTTTGTGCACACACCTAAACACTCAATAACTGTCCAAACCATGCGTGTTTTCACACACACCTTAACATCAAATAACTCCTCACCCCATGCGTGCTTGTACACACACCTAAACACGCAGACAGCTCCTCGCCCCATGTGTGCTTGTACACACACCTAAACATTCACACAACTCTTCACCCCATGTGTGCTTGTACACACCTAAACACTCACACAACTCCTCGCCCCATGTGGGCTTGTACACATAACTCCTCACCCCATGTGTGCTTGTACACACACCTAAACATTCACACAACTCCTCACCCCGTGTGTACTTGTACACACACCTAAACATTCACACAACTCCTCACCCCATGTGTGCTTGTACACACACCTAAACATTCACACAACTCCTCACCCCATGTGTGCTTGTACACACACCTAAACATTCACACAACTCCTCACCCCATGTGTGCTTGTATACACACCTAAACATTCACACAACTCCTCACCCCATGTGTGCTTGTACACACACCTAAACATTCACACAACTCCTCACCCCATGTGTGCTTGTACACACACCTAAACATTCACACAACTCTTCACCCCATGTGTGCTTGTACACACAACACAATTCTAAATACCCAAAGAGATGAAGGATTGACTTTCACCCAATGAATTGCTGAAAAATTTAAAAAAACATTGTCGGGCAAGGAAACGAACGATTGACATTTGACTTTCATCCAATTAATTGCTGAACAATTAAAAAAAAAAAATATGTCCGGCAAGGAAACGAACCTCGAGCTCCCGCCCATCAGGCGGGAACACTATCAACTATGCCACTGACGACACGTTTTACAATCAACGAAAATGTATAATATAGCCGCAAACTTACGTTAAATCACGTGGCCGGCCGTGCCCTGCAAATAGACGCCTTGTTTATTCGCAGGGCCCTGCGAATAGACACTTCCCACACCTAAACAACCGACTATACTATACCATGTGTGCTTGTAATAGTCTGCTGTGATAGCATCAGTCCGTGGGATTTACATAGAAAGAAAACACCATATTAGTAACAATCGAAACAAGACGCAGAACTGTTTACAAACTAGCACAAATAAGTAACAAACACATGTGTTCGGTAATGCTCAATACAACACTAGATGTTCCAAATCTAACACTTCCAGGAAGTACTCATTGTATGGATGGGCTGCAAATTGTTTATACTAAACTAAACAAAGCAAAATTCGTTTTTCACATGACACACCCCGTCCACTTCCGTCAGATGTACCGGTACAACAAATCCAGACTAAGTCATGTGCAACAACTATCATACTGTGAGCTTAAGAAAGATGTCATGACATCAACACTGGAGGACACACCCTGCTGAGTTTGTCAATAGCTGTGGCTTCTCCCGGCAGGACGGTCAAACATAATACACACATGACTTCTGGTTCAGCTAGCTTGTGCACTGGATATTCAATAAATGGACTTCGTGTACTTAGGTTACGGTAATTAATGCACCTAGCAGATCACTTCATTCCTAGCTATACCTTCTGGCTCTTCTGTCACCGTTTTTTGTTTTTTCAGAAGCGGAAACGACGCCTGAGTCAGACAAGACATTCCTGCCCAACCACGCTGCTGTGCTGGTAAACGGGTGCACCATTCATGCGACCAACATGTCCCGATTTGAAAGCAACCATGAAATGGCAAGCTGGACACCCGAACTGAAGCGGTGCAGGCCCATCGCGTGAGGGGAGGGGGGGGGATGGATGAGGGAATGGTCAACAGTGTGTCCAGCTGAAAATGCAAGATTAAATAAATACGTAGCTTCATTTGTTTTGAGGAATGAATGGGTGTGTTTGTGTGCGTGTTTGTGTAATGGTCATATATTGAGATTCGAAGTATATAATGAGAATAGGGGCATAGGAGAACACCATGATAACCGGCAAGATCAGAGGGAAAAGAGGCCGAGGGAAAATGATGCTGGCTGGACTAAGACTGTGGAATGGAGAATAATAACTGAATATCATCAAAAGATTTGGTCCAGAACATCGAGGACTGAGATATGTGTAGAGATATGAAAAGTTTTCATAGAAAAAGTTCTAGTCAAGTTTTCAGAAAACCTACGGCAGTTGTCAGGCACATGCTGATGATGACATAACACACCAGAACTACACCATGAACAGGAAGCACATACCTTTAACCATATGAGTCTATCATAGCCACGGTTTCACTCGATGGAAGTGAGATAATCCGCTACTGCAGTACCCGCATTACCAGGACACGAGAACACAACAATCAGATGAGTCAATAAACATTTTGCTGTACCGGCATATCGTACTTATGAAACCCTTGGCACACACAAATTTGTAACTTGATAACCTTCGAGCGTCGTGAAGAAAACAGCACAGGAAAGCATGCGAACTATGGCTGCCAGCTAAAGACAACAAACTATTGACATCTCGCTGAATGGCTATCACATGTGCACACACAATGGTGTGGGGCTGAAGCACGGGGAATGCGTTCTGTTCCAGTATACATGTATATATGGCGTATGTAAAACGTGACATTTAGCAGAAATACACAAGCAGCAGATAAACCCGCCGTGTGGCCTTTGTGCCCTGTACGTGATTGTGTTGGTACTTGCGCGGTCTCGGCGTTGACACGGTTGAAGAGAACTACACAACAATCAGTCCAGGCAATGATTTGCCGGGCTATCCGGGTGCCTACCTGTACACGGACAATAACAACTAGCTAGCCATCGCCTGGCTTCTCTATAGAAGGGGCGGGGACTGCACGCGGTCTCATGGCAGCTACTGCCATTGTGGGACCTTCAAATATTTGGGGTCACGGCATAATGTGGTGGTGGTGGGGGGGGGGGGGGGGGGGCAAGTTCACTTGTTCCCCGCCTTCCTACCCAGTTCATACCTAGAATGATCTACTACTAATGTATGAGGCTGGGTCGACCCCAGACCCCTACTTATCGGGAACAGGAATCCCGCCACGATTGGGGATTAACACCCACGCCACGGTGGAGGTGAGCAAGGGCACTAATCACTTGGCTACAGCGGCTAGACGTGTGCGTGTCCTCTGACCTTCAATCTAGGACATCATAAACACATAGAGCAGGCACAGATACCATGGCTACACCCTACAGATCGCACGCGTGTGTGTGGCTATGTCTTAACGACTGTGTAGTGTGTATGGCTACATCCTACAAACTGTGTGTGTGTATATATATATATATATGACTATGTCTTAATGACTGTGTGCATGTGGCTACATACTACAGACTGTGTGTAGTGTGTCTGTGTGTTGCTATATGAATATCTTATAGACTGTGAATGTGTGTGTATGTGTGACTACATCCTACAGACTGTGTGTGTGTGTGTGTGTTGTTTGTGACTACATCCTACAGACTGTGGGTGCGTGCGCGTATAGTCTTCCCAGTACCAAGAGAAGGCTGCCACATTGACAAAGTGCTACCATGTGAGCTCAAAGGTTGCCTAACTTCCACAGATGCTGTCATGTACCACTACTGCTATATCTGATGCCGGCCTAACTTCCACAGATGCTGTCATGTACCACTACTGCTACATCTGATGCCGGCCTAACTTCCACAGATGCTGTCGTGTACCACTACTGCTACATCTGATGCCGGCCTAACTTCCACAGATGCTGTCATGTACCACTACTGCTACATCTGATGCCGGACTAACTTCCACAGATGCTGTCATGTACCACTACTGCTATATCTGATGCCGGCCTAACTTCCACAGATGCTGTCGTGTACCACTACTGCTACATCTGATGCCGGCCTAACTTCCACAGATTCTGTCATGTACCACTACTGCTATATCTGATGCCGGCCTAACTTCCACAGATGCTGTCATGTACCACCACTACTGCTATATCTGATGCTGGCCTAACTTCCACAGATGCTGTCATGTACCACTACTGCTACATCTGATGCCGGCCTAACTTCCACAGATGCTGTCATGTACCACTACTGCTACATCTGATGCCGGCTTTCTCACACGATCCATGCAGCCCTGGTCATATGATCTCATTCACTCGTCGGTCTCTCATTCCCTAGGTTCATCGAAGACGTTATCGTCCCTCCCTTCCGCTTTCGCCACGATAGAGACACGTCAGCTTGTCTACAAATAAATATGCTGAGTACGAATGGGGTCCTAAAGCTGACATCCTATGACGCATTTAGAGGCTAAAACTACTGCCCACAGTGTAAATTATCAATCAATTAACACTGGTGTGCTCCATCACCATTATTTTTTTTCCCGCGTTTCCATCCTGTTTCAGGATATTGCGGTCAACACTAGCATCTTTCAGCTGTATGTTATTCCTAGGCTAGATTACCACGCATGTTGATTCCTAGGTTAGATCATCAGCACGCTACGACTTTCTGAGCAACCGGATCCATACTCTCATAAGTCACTGGCGCGACTCGAACCACTTCTAATTCTTGTGCGCTCACGTCAACCAAGAGAGTATTCGGGGTTAACGGAGAAAGCTGCTAACACCTCGGCCAGGGAGCCGGCATCACCATTATTGCCTCATTATAAACATCATCACAACGATTATCATCAGCGGGGTGCAAGCTGTTTCATGAAATGTTGCAAAGATTATGTCAGGTATAATACATACACAGACGTTCATATCAGTTGCAAGGATTATGTCAGGTATAATACACACACAGACGTTCATATCTGTTGCACAGATTATGTTAGGTATAATACACACACAGACGTTCATATCTGTTGCACAGATTATGTCAGGTATAATACACACACAGACGTTCATATCTGTTGCAAAGATTATGTCAGGTATAATACACACACAGACGTTCATATCTGTTGCAAAGATTATGTCAGGTATAATACACACACAGACGTTCATATCTGTTGCAAAGATTATGTCAGGTATAATACACACACAGACGTTCATATCTGTTGCACAGATTATGTCAGGTATAATACACACACAGACGTTCATATCTGTTGCAAAGATTATGTCAGGTATAATACACACACAGACGTTCATATCTGTTGCAAAGATTATGTCAGGTATAATACACACACAGACGTTCATATCTGTTGCACAGATTATGTCAGGTATAATACACACACAGACGTTCATATCTGTTGCAAAGATTATGTCAGGTATAATACACACACAGACGTTCATATCTGTTGCAAAGATTATGTCAGGTATAATACACACACAGACGTTCATATCTGTTGCAAAGATTATGTCAGGTATAATACACACACAGACGTTCATATCTGTTGCAAAGATTATGTCAGGTATAATACACACACAGACGTTCATATCTGTTGCAAAGATTATGTCAGGTATAATACACACACAGACGTTCATATCAGGTATAATATACACACACAGACGTTCATATCAGGTATAATACACATACGGATGTTCAACGTGCAAATCATATGCAAAGACAGGGAGCTCTAGGATGTCATGCTCCCCCTCCCTCCCCATCCTCATCATCGGTCAGCTGCATGACTTTCTCGTATAAGGCACGCATGTATAGTATGCACGGTAGCAGCTGAATATCGTAGGCAGTAAGTGGCAGATATCGCTGCCCTGGCAAGATTTGAACAACCTACCCAACACAGACTTCATAGCATGTGGACTCCGCACTATGCATAATGTCCATATGCATTGGACATATATAGTATGCACTATAGATTACCGCCCTTGCTGCAAAGCCTGCGCACTGTGTGCAGTTTATATGATCCATGGGAGTAGACTAAGCTACTTATAGTGATATCGGGGTGCAATGGTGACACTACCTCTGACAACCTCATACAACCTGCTTCATACACACGCCACCCGCAAGCATTGTGCCCAAACGAGGCTCTGTTATCTCTGAATATATGTTCTCTCCTGTGTATTCATGATCCTGTTTCCTCTGGCCATAAGATTATAGGAGATAGGAAATGTGGCGATCAGTTCCAGCAAATGTAATTACCACATTTAAATGAGACACAGAGACCTTAAATGAGACACAGAGACCTATGTTCACATGGGACATTAGCCAGCCTTGGTAGGCATGTCTCAGAGACTTATAAGCATCAGTGCTTGCAATGAACAGCTCTTACAGATATCCAGACAGCGACCCAGACAAAAGCAACACTCTATATGAAACAGCCCGACAGATGGTACAAGTATCTCCACAAGAAACTGTGCCCAAGTACGGACGCTCACTCGTGTCGCGTTCAACATCATCATCATCATTAGCAAGAATGAAGTGGAAAATGCAATCAATGAAAAAGACAGCAATGGTCTATGTCATTACATTCTGAGGTATGAAATAGTTTGTAAACAGCCACCAAACAACCTAATCAAGAGTAACAGCCTTGTGTAACAAATATGTAGAATTAAATCCCAGAGTGTGGAAGTGTGGCACTTGTTAAAGTATACTAAAATACGACAACGCTGAAAGTACGTGCACATTTAGACAGGCGAATATGATTAACTTCCCACTTAGGTCAACTCTAGAGACAAAATCAATGAAAGGCTAACGTCTGGTTTGCAAAGCAACAATTTATACAGCACAAATTAGTCTGGGTTTAGGAGACACTGTAGCACAATGAACCAGACTGTTCTGATAGAACTGGAAGAAAAATCTGGGTTTACTAGAAATGAAAACAAGTTGCCATTCTTCTGCGTGTATATGGCGCTATTCATGTGTGCGGGAGAGAGGGTGCTCACATAAACATGGAATATGAGGTTAACCAAACCTGCAGCAAGATTTGACAGTGCCAGTAAACAATGAACTGTTCACTTGATATGAACAAGCACGTGGTACTGTCACGTGCCAGCATCAGTACAGTGCTGTCGCCAACAAGTGTCACTGTCATAGTGTGGGACAGGAGTTCACGGTTGTGGTACATTTGTTACATCTAAGAGCAGCTGCATGGGGTTCACACAGGGTACAACACCAAGCTGTCTTTATGATCGTTGCGAAGGGCAACAGCTGCGTAGTGCTGGAAGTAGCAATGGAAATCATACTTCTCATTTTAGAAATAATTCAAAGGAAGGATGTTATCAAAAGATATCTCAAAATAAAACTTAACACAACTCATCGAGCATAAAGTATTTTTTTTAAAGTATCCAATATAGCCGGTCTCCCTGACCGAGAAGTTAAACGACTTTCTTCGTAACCTGTTTAACAAGTAGGATCTCGCGGCGCGTTTGGCAGCGGTTCTCGCAGCGTTGGTGACTTACGGGATAAGTGAGCCGGCCGCTCATAAAGCAATGGCAAACTACTAAGCGTAATCTTGCCAAGAAATCAACAGCGGTAAAATGCTGGTGTTGACAGTGATGTCCTGTGAAGGATATGCGGGAAAAAAAATTCCAATATAAAGTCAACCAAAAGTCAAGAACCTCTTCCCACGCCCTGGGGTGCACTGGGTACATGGTGCTAACACCATAATATGATAGACCATCAGACACTGGGTGGGGGGGGGGGGGGTCTGGTCAATATCATACCAGCCACCTTGACTTTCAGAACACTGTCTGTTGTCCACTGTAGCCTGGGCAGTCCTGGTAGTTCAGGTTCCCTGTTTCAATGTGCCACGACCCAGGTTACGGCTCATGGCATGGTAAAATATAGTCTCGCTGAATTACGTCACAGACGTGGATCTTGAGCAATGGAACGCACGCCGAGAATCACCGAAGCGAATAAGGAAGATTCGCGAAGGTGACTGCAAGATCAATTAAAGTCGGGATGTGCTTGAGTGGACGCACGACGTTGTAAAGATAGCAACGGACAGTGATTGTGCGCTATACAATTAGACAATAATTGTTGAGATTGTTTTGTACAACATTGTCGTGTTCGTGTAAATGACGATGTGGATTGTACAATAGTTTAGAGGGTAAGAGTATTTAAAGCAGAGCATGTGTTGAGTTATTAAATAAACGTTGAGTTGTGTTCTGATGGTAGGTCGTCATGAACTGCATAGAATGGACGAGCCTAACTGTAACGAATATAATAATAGAGGTGACTACGGTGACAAGATCATGCCGTCTAGAGATACCAAAGAAGGTGTCACAGAAATGTGACCGCACAGGGCGTATGACAGGCCCTGGTAAGGACTACAAAAATAATAACCTTCCTCAGTGGGGACCACAAAAACATAATCAGTCCCCAGAGGACAATAGAAAATATAATCAGCAAGTTCTAATAGACAAAGAAACCAACAAATGAAAGACCACGGAACCTGGTAGATCCGACCAAGGACCGTTCGTTATCAGGACCAACAGGCAGCACAAGAACCAACCTTTACCGACAGCCAGAGCGGAATCAACAAACAAACAAAAAACAGTACGAATTAGGACTAACAACCCACAAAAACCGCGGACCTCAACTCTAAACAAGGCTGAAGAAGCAGGTTGAACGACGCCGAATTTGGAATTTTGTTTTTGTTTTTTGTTGAATCAAGCAAGCAAGCAAGTGGCACAGTCATTAGTGCAATGGCCTTGTCTGCGTTATCCCGGGTTCAATCTTCAGCAGAGGCAGGATTATTTTTTTCCTAGAACTGCTCTGGGTCCACCTGCTGGCCTCATCCATCTAGCCTCATCCACCTGTCCTCATTCACCTAGCCTCATTACAATGGTTACCAAACAACCGAGAATTGTATGAGATTTCTCTGGCAAAGGGAAACGACAAGGAAGGGAACTGTCAACCCTTCATCGCATGATGTGGACAAGAATATGTGAAGGACCAATAACTGACACGCCAACGACAGACTACCTTTGACCTTAACTAATTGTCCAGGATTTACAGCCTGAGTACCAACTGGTTCTAAAAGACACGACAACAATTCTTTTTCTAACCTAAAATGACACTTATTTATTGCATAAGATGTTCTTCATGTCATGAAATGATTGTCCTATTCTGTCATGTACCTCCTGAGACAGCTTCCATCTAATGGTTCCATCAGCACTCCATGAATGATGTAAGTAACACATCGGCACTCCATGAATGATGTAAGTAACACATCGGCACTCCATGAATGATGTAAGTAACACATCGGCACTCCATGAATGATGTAAGTAACACATCGGCACTCCATGAATGATGTAAGTAACACATCGGCACTCCATGAATGATGTAAGTAACACATCGGCACTCCATGAATGATGTAAGTAACACATCGGCACTCCATGAATGATGTGGTCAGTCACACATCGGCACTCCATGAATGATGTGGTCAGTCACACATCAGCACTCGATGAATGATGTGGTCAGTCACACATCGGCACTCCATGAATGATGTGGTCAGTCACACATCGGCACTCCATGAATGATGTGGTCAGTCACACATCGGCACTCCATGAATGATGTGGTCAGTCACACATCGGCACTCCATGAATGATGTGGTCAGTCACACATCGGCACTCCATGAATGATGTGGTCAGTCACACATCGGCACTCCATGAATGATGTGGTCAGTCACACATCGGCACTCCATGAATGATGTGGTCAGTCACACATCGGCACTCCATGAATGATGTGGTCAGTCACACATCGGCACTCCATGAATGATGTGGTCAGTCACACATCGGCACTCCATGAATGATGTGGTCAGTCACACATCGGCACTCCATGAATGATGTGGTCAGTCACACATCGGCACTCCATGAATGATGTGGTCAGTCACACATCGGCACTCCATGAATGATGTGGTCAGTCACACATCGGCACTCCATGAATGATGTGGGTCAGTCACACATCGGTACTCCATGAATGATGTGGTCAGTCACACATCGGCACTCCATGAATGATGTGGTCAGTCACACATCGGCACTCCATGAATGATGTGGTCAGTCACACATCGGCACTCCATGAATGATGTGGTCAGTCACACATCGGCACTCCATGAATGATGTGGTCAGTCACACATCGGCACTCCATGAATGATGTGGTCAGTCACACATCGGCACTCCATGAATGATGTGGTCAGTCACACATCGGCACTCCATGAATGATGTGGTCAGTCACACATCGGCACTCCATGAATGATGTGGTCAGTCACACATCGGCACTCCATGAATGATGTGGTCAGTCACACATCGGCACTCCATGAATGATGTGGTCAGTCACACATCGGCACTCCATGAATGATGTGGTCAGTCACACATCGGCACTCCATGAATGATGTGGTCAGTCACACATCGGCACTCCATGAATGACGTGGTCAGTCACACATCGACACTGAATTATGTGGTCAGTCACACATCGGCACTCCATGAACGATGTGGGTCAGTCACACATCGGCACTCTATGAATGATGTGGTCAGTCACACATCGGCACTCCATGAATGATGTTGTCAGTCACACATCGGCACTAAATGATGTGGTCAGTCACACATCGGTACTCCATGAATGATGTGGTCAGTCACACATCGGCACTCCATGAATGATGTGGTCAGTCACACATCGGCACTCCATGAATGATGTGGTCAGTCACACACGGCACTCCATGAATGATGTGGTCAGTCACACACGGCACTCCATGAATGATGTGGTCTGTCACACATCGGCACTCGATGAATAATGTGGTCAGTTACACACATCGGCACTCCATGAATGATGTGGTCAGTCACACATCGGCACTCCATGAACGATGTGGGTCAGTCACACATCGGCACTCCATGAATGATGTGGTCAGTCACACATCGGTACTCCATGAATGATGTGGTCAGTCACACATCGGCACTCCATGAATGATGTGGTCAGTCACACATCGGCACTCCATGAATGATGTGGTCAGTCACACATCGGCACTCCATGAATGATGTGGTCAGTCACACATCGGCACTCCATGAATGATGTGGTCAGTCACACATCGGCACTCCATGAATGATGTGGTCAGTCACACATCGGCACTCCATGAATGACGTGGTCAGTCACACATCGACACTGAATTATGTGGTCAGTCACACATCGGCACTCCATGAACGATGTGGGTCAGTCACACATCGGCACTCTATGAATGATGTGGTCAGTCACACATCGGCACTCCATGAATGATGTTGTCAGTCACACATCGGCACTAAATGATGTGGTCAGTCACACATCGGTACTCCATGAATGATGTGGTCAGTCACACATCGGCACTCCATGAATGATGTGGTCAGTCACACATCGGCACTCCATGAATGATGTGGTCAGTCACACACGGCACTCCATGAATGATGTGGTCAGTCACACACGGCACTCCATGAATGATGTGGTCTGTCACACATCGGCACTCGATGAATAATGTGGTCAGTTACACACATCGGCACTCCATGAATGATGTGGTCAGTCACACATCGGCACTCCATGAACGATGTGGGTCAGTCACACATCGGCACTCCATGAATGATGTGGTCAGTCACACATCGGTACTCCATGAATGATGTGGTCAGTCACACATCGGCACTCCATGAATGATGTGGTCAGTCACACATCGGCACTCCATGAATGATGTGGTCAGTCACACATCGGCACTCCATGAATGATGTGGTCAGTCACACATCGGTACTCCATGAATGATGTGGTCAGTCACACATCGGCACTCCATGAATGATGTGGTCAGTCACACATCAGCACTCCATGAATGATGTGGTCAGTCACACATCGGCACTCCATGAATGATGTGGTCAGTCACACATCGGCACTCCATGAATGATGTGGTCAGTCACACATCGGCACTCCATGAATGATGTGGTCAGTCACACATCGGCACTCCATGAATGATGTGGTCAGTCACACATCGGCACTCCATGAATGATGTGGTCAGTCACACATCGGCACTCCATGAATGACGTGGTCAGTCACACATCGACACTGAATTATGTGGTCAGTCACACATCGGCACTCCATGAACGATGTGGGTCAGTCACACATCGGCACTCTATGAATGATGTGGTCAGTCACACATCGGCACTCCATGAATGATGTTGTCAGTCACACATCGGCACTAAATGATGTGGTCAGTCACACATCGGTACTCCATGAATGATGTGGTCAGTCACACATCGGCACTCCATGAATGATGTGGTCAGTCACACATCGGCACTCCATGAATGATGTGGTCAGTCACACACGGCACTCCATGAATGATGTGGTCAGTCACACACGGCACTCCATGAATGATGTGGTCTGTCACACATCGGCACTCGATGAATAATGTGGTCAGTTACACACATCGGCACTCCATGAATGATGTGGTCAGTCACACATCGGCACTCCATGAACGATGTGGGTCAGTCACACATCGGCACTCCATGAATGATGTGGTCAGTCACACATCGGTACTCCATGAATGATGTGGTCAGTCACACATCGGCACTCCATGAATGATGTGGTCAGTCACACATCGGCACTCCATGAATGATGTGGTCAGTCACACATCGGCACTCCATGAATGATGTGGTCAGTCACACATCGGTACTCCATGAATGATGTGGTCAGTCACACATCGGCACTCCATGAATGATGTGGTCAGTCACACATCGGCACTCCATGAATGATGTGGTCAGTCACACATCGGCACTCCATGAATGATGTGGTCAGTCACACATCGGCACTCCATGAATGATGTGGTCAGTCACACATCGGCACTCCATGAATGATGTGGTCAGTCACACACGACACTCCATGAATGATGTGGTCAGTCACACACGGCACTCCATGAATGATGTGGTCAGTCACACATCGGCCGCTTTAACTGACCATGACATTTTCAGGTACCCACTTTAGGCTAGGTCGACCTAGGAGTCAAGGTGACAGAAAAATGCGTAGTTACTTGAATCTCTGAGCTTGCTCCAAATAAATACCATTTAAATGTAAGTTTAGACTTCTTAGGTGTGACTATTACTGCTGTCCTAATTATTCACATTGAGGCTCGCCATTTTTCATTTTCTGCGGCAACTGTATCTATCACTATCTGTAGTCCCTTCTGAATTGTTAGTATCAAGACAATGGCATCAGCATACGTAAATTAATTATACATTCAACCACCAACGGCGATCCCTGGCATATTTCTATAGGTCTCATTATATGCCGACTGTATAATTAAAACAAATCAGGAGACAGCAGACATCCCAGTCAGACACCCTTCTTTATGCACTGACATACTCTAAATGGTTGTTAAATCATACAGCTACCGTCCGATGCTAATATATGTTCTTTATAATTGGCTGGTTGTTGAATCATAAAGCTACTGTCTGGTGCTAATATATGTTCTCTATTATTGGCTGGCTGTAGAATCATAAAGCTACTGTCTGGTGTTAATTTATGTTCTTTATTATTGGCTGGCTGTAGAATCATAAAGCTACTCTCTGGTGCTAATATATGTTCTTTATTATTGGCTGGTTGTTGAATCATAAAGCTACTGTCTGGTGCTAATTTATGTTCTTTATTATTGGCTGGTTGTTGAATCATAAAGCTACTGTCTGGTGCTAATTTATGTTCTTTATTATTGGCTGGTTGTTGAATCATAAAGCTACTGTCTGGTGCTAATATATGTTCTTTATTATTGGCTGGCTGTAGAATCATAAAGCTACTGTCTGGTGCTAATATATGTTCTTTATTATTGGCTGGCTGTAGAATCATAAAGCTACTGTCTGGTGCTAATTTATGTTCTTTATTATTGGCTGGCTGTAGAATCATAAAGCTACTGTCTGGTGTTAATTTATGTTCTTTATTATTGGCTGGCTGTAGAATCATAAAGCTACTGTCTGGTGTTAATTTATGTTCTTTATTATTGGCTGGCTGTAGAATCATAAAGCTACTGTCTGGTGTTAATTTATGTTCTTTATTATTGGCTGGCTGTAGAATCATAAAGCTACTGTCTGGTGCTAATTTATGTTCTTTATTATTGGCTGGCTGTAGAATCATAAAGCTACTGTCTGGTGCTAATATATGTTTTTTTTTAAAATTATTGGGCTGGTTGTTGAATCATAAAGCTACTGTCTGGTGTTAATTTATGTTCTTTATTATTGGCTGGCTGTAGAATCATAAAGCTACTGTCTGGTGTTAATTTATGTTCTTTATTATTGGCTGGCTGTAGAATCATAAAGCTACTGTCTGGTGCTAATGTGTGTTCTTTGTCTGGTGCTAATGTGTGTTCTTTATTATTCGCTATCTGGTCGGCATGGCCGAATGGATAAGAGCGCTCGTTCTTAATCATCCAGTGTGTCGATGCTGAGGTAGGGAGTTTACCCCCTATACCAGTCAGTTGGATTAAAATGTTGACTTCTGGTCCTTGACTTTGGGACGTAAATTACAAGTACCTCAGAAGGCGGAGTGGGTTCTCATGTAAGCGAGGGACACCGGTAATAGTGGACGCTAATCCACAAACAAAATTCAGTCCGTAACTACTAGGAGTAGTGTGTATGGAATACGCTTGAATTCAACGCAAGCAGGTGCCAAAAAAAAAAAAAAATGGCAACTTTTGCCATGAATATGAAATTGCTATAGAAATATGATTGTTTTTTCCTCATGTTTCACCCTGTTAAACGCTTTTGTGTAGTCTATGAAGCAGAAGTACAGGTCTGGTTTTATTTCTACAGTTCTAGTATCTTTAAAACTCCTATCTTGTATTCTTGTCCTCCTTAGTAATGAGTTCTGTTTTTATCTGAATATGTCTCTGTCAGAACCGTGTACATAAACCCTGAATGTTTCAGCACAGCATAGACACAAAACGGGGCTTCTTACACGTGCATTCTCATATTGAACACCCTCACCCACCTACACCCCCCCCCCCCCCAGCCACCCCCCCCCCACACACACACACAATCGTGATATTGTTGCGGGTGGCAAAAGGAACATCAAACGTCGATGCGGAACTGAATATGCCAATTTCATTCGCTAATGAAAGACATCGTAGGACATGCCGACATGTGACTTTCCCAACGCATAAGCAGTGTTACTATGAGACAAGTCAACTATCAACTATGTAGAGTTACTATGAGACAAGTCACCTATCAACTATGTAGAGTTACTATGAGACAAGTCACCTATCAACTATGTAGAGTTACTATGAGACAAGTCACCTATCAACTATGTAGAGTTACTATGAGACAAGTCATCTATTAACTATGTAGAGTTACTATGAGACAAGTCACCTATCAACTATGTAGAGTTAGTATGAGATAAGTCACCTATCAACTATGTAGAGTTAGTATGAGATAAGTCACCTATCAACTATGTAGAGTTAGTATGAGATAAGTCACCTATCAACTATGTAGAGTTAGTATGAGATAAGTCACCTATCAACTATGTAGAGTTAGTATGAGATAAGTCACCTATCAACTATGTAGAGTTAGTATGAGATAAGTCACCTATCAACTATGTAGAGTTACTATGAGATAAGTCACCTATCAACTATGTAGAGTTAGTATGAGATAAGTCACCTATCAACTATGTAGAGTTACTATGAGATAAGTCACCAACCAGAAATTAAAACAACAAAAACGTAAACCATATGACATGCCCGATTGTTTCTCATTATTATGTTACTTATTTATTATAATTCTATCTAATTTAGGCTTGGGATAGGGGGCGCCAACATTCGCTGGTTGTGGTGCATGCTCAGTCCATGATCAGATAAACGTATCGACCTGGGGGTACTTGGTAGCTCCAGCGATCAGCTTGATGTGATTACTCCCAGGAACGTGACATGCAAATACCAGCCAGCCGAGAACCTCGGCACTACACCACTGAACAACAATCAGTCTACAGGGGACATGATAAATATTCATCGCATGGTCTTCCCCAGGCCCGAAAAAAGGCTTGAGACAACATCAATTGCCAGACGATATCAACAGACGAAAACAAAATCTATACCGAAAGTGTAGGTGGGGGGAAAAACCAAATCGATAGGGAAAGTGTAAGTGATAAATGACAGAGCATGAAATAACGAACTGAATATAGACGGTATGCAGATAATAACATAGATGATTGTAAACAGCGAGTCGATAACTGCAGAGGATGTAAAAAGTGAGCCGACAATAATACAGTGAATAGGAAAGTGAACTGATAATGATACAGACAACCCGAGAGTGGAACCGATAATAACAGAGGCTAGAGAGAGTGTGAGAGGGCAAACTAGCATTTGTTTAGATGGGAGAGAAAAACTATAATGCTGATGTCACGTTTCGTCGGGTTCCTTTCACAGGTGACGCTTGTGTAGTTGGAGACTGTATGTCAAGAACCTGGATTCTTGGCAGGCATGCTGGCCACTTCATTCATACCTCACGATCACAAACACGATTGTATGAATGGTAATAGGAATCAATATTTATTCTACACAGATATATATACTGCTCGCTTCTCGAGCATACATTGATCGCACTCATAACTCAAATACATTCTTCACACTCGCTATGTCTAACTGCGTCCTTTCTAAACTACACAGTGGCTAGAGTGAGTAACACCACACACGTCTTGTCGCTCTAACTGTCAAGTCCGGTCTGCCTGAGTTTACAGGTTTCGCTAACTTCTTGGCCCTCAAGTTCTCGTGCGGTCAGCAGCGCTGCGTGCTGCGTCACCTCACACGTAATCCAGTAGTCTAGTACTCGTTAACCTACAGTTGTACTACCGTTCAGTCTGTTTACGGGTAGTTCCCCGTGGTTAACGTCCCCTGTCCTATCCTGGGGTGGATCCCCGTTATGTCCTAGTTATGACATCTCCGTGTCCTAACTAAGTCCTGTCTTATAACTGTTTGACGTTCTACCTCCTGATACTGTCTCCCTCTATCTATTCTCTTGTAAAGGTCATTATCTATGTCCTGTCTCTGTCCTTTCCTTACTTCTGTCTTTGTCCTACTTATATCTATATATCCAGCTCTTTGACACTGTAGATCCAACCACAAACAGTTCTTATACAGTAAAGTTCACCACACAAGGGCATACACATATCGAAATGTTCATATGTGAGACATGATACGGAGTAAACAGTCGGGAATGAACAACGGAGGCATGCCGAGAGTTGGGTGCAGGCTACCTGTATCCTGGACACGACCTAGCGGATCAATGCCAAGGTTAGAGCAGATCGGCTATGGCATCGGGCACCAGTTATAGGAGACTAAATATAGCTTATAAACAACATGGTCTCTAGTTGGTTGGATCATCCATCGTCAGTTGAAGATTCTCAGCATGAGTACTAGTTGGTTGGGTAATCCTCAGTTGAAGATTCTCAGCATGAGTACTAGTTGGTTGAGTACTTGTCTGTTGAAGATTCTCAGCATGAGTACTAGTTGGTTGGGTAATCCTCAGTTGAAGATTCTCAGCATGAGTACTAGTTGGTTGAGTACTTGTCTGTTGAAGATTCTCAGCATGAGTACTAGTTGGTTGGGTAATCCTCAGTTGAAGATTCTCAGCATGAGTACTAGTTGGTTGGGTAATCCTCAGTTGAAGATTCTCAGCATGAGTACTAGTTGGTTGAGTACTTGTCTGTTGAAGATTCTCAGCATGAGTACTAGTTGGTTGGGTAATCGTCAATTGACGATTCTCAGCATGAGTACTTGTTGGTTGAGTACTTGTCTGTTGAAGATTCTCAGCATGAGTACTAGTTGGTTGGGTACTTGTCTGTTGAAGATTCTCAGCATGAGTACTAGTTGGTTGAGTACTTGTTTGTTGAAGAACCTCAGCATGAGTACTAGTTGGTACTAGTTGGTTGAGTACTTGTCTGTTGAAGATTCTCAACATGAGTACTAGTTGGTACTAGTTGGTTGAGTACTTGTCTGTTGAAGATTCTCAGCATGAGTACTAGTTGGTTGAAGATTCTCAACATGGGCACTTGTTAGTTGAAGATTCTCAACATGTATGCTTGTTGGTTGACGAATCTCAACATGAACTGCTATTGACCTAACCCACAACGTGTATACTTCACGGAGTGTGTGCGTATGTTGAGCAAGTGTGTGGGTTTCCGGGTCCTCATACGCCTGCATATTTATCAACGTCTGTTTCCAGACATGATGCCTTTATGTTGCACAAAAACAAATCAAGATTGTAAAACTGGTGTCAGTGGTACTCCATCAATGTTGTTACATAAAGCCATCTGTTCACAGGCATGCACTCAATCGTGAGTTAGCATCACTCCGTTGACAGACAATCAATCTGCATATGCTTCTTTGACAAATACATCATCCCCTAGACTTAAAACAAAACTGATGTGGCGTGTTAGGGACCTGTTCACGCGCAAATTGTGGATACACAACGGATATCATTCCTGGGTTAAAGGCAATAAGCAAACTCTAAAATAGATCTTCAATAAATATGTGGTTCATTAGATTATATGGCTAGTCCTCTTATAAATAATCTATGTCGCATATTCCAAGTCTCATAGACATGGGGTAGACTTCTTCTGAATTACTGTATCTGTCTGAACTATTTAACTAGGTAGTTTATTTATTAAGAATGTATGCGCTTTTTAATTCTCTCGTGACATATATCGAAACAAAATCCACTAGCCGTATATCGGGCATATCACAGCTTAGGTAACATGTTTTGTAATCAGCATCATCACAAGTAACTGTTTATTTCAACATCAAGCACACGCTGTTTATTACCTACTGGCAAATGGTCGATTGCTTGTAGTTCATATTTTCCGTTGGACGTAATGGGTAGGGGTGGGGTGTTGATGGAGAGGGGGGATGTGTGGGATCAAAGAATATCACTTCTTTATATAGGCCATGCTGCATAGCGCTGTTCTTCATGTTAGCCCACATCCTCCTACCTTGTATGGTGTCAGTCTGATCGGATATAGCTGTTTCTCCATGCAGCAATGTCCAGCAGCTGCATCTTATCTCTAGGCCTTCCTCCGTTTCTTTCCCCAGGAAGATCTCCAATAATCTCTGGTCCAGGTGGCTTTCCTTTCTCCATATAATGTATCTCCCACCCAATTTACGCTGTTGTACACGTTTATAAAGAGAAATTTATAAATTGCACACATGACAACATACAATAAAACCACCGGACATACGTTGCTGGCCACGGGTGCTTGACGGCTTTTCAGAGATATGATGTGAAAACACATGAATGATATGACGTGGCACATATCTATTATCAAGTAAACATGAATGATATGACGTGGCACATATCTGTTACTCAAATATGAATGATATGGCGTGGCACATATCTGTTATCACTCAAATATGAATGATATGATGTGGCACATATCTGTTATCAAGAAAACATGAATGATATGACGTGGCACATATCTGTTATCAAGAAAACATGAATGATATGACGTGGCACATATCTGTTATCAAGAAAACATGAATGATATGACGTGGCACATATCTGTTACTCAAATATGAATGATATGGCGTGGCACATATCTGTTATCACTCAAATATGAATGATATGACGTGGCACATATCTGTTATCAAGAAAACATGAATGATATGACGTGGCACATATCTGTTACTCAAATATGAATGATATGGCGTGGCACATATCTGTTATCACTCAAATATGAATGATATGGCGTGGCACATATCTGTTATCACTCAAATATGAATGATATGACGTGGCACATATCTGTTATCAAGAAAACATGAATGATATGACGTGGCACATATCTGTTACTCAAATATGAATGATATGGCGTGGCACATGTCTGTTATCACTCAAATATGAATGATATGACGTGGCACATATCTGTTACTCAAATATGAATGATATGGCGTGGCACATGTCGATTATCACGCAAACAAGAATGCATTCGTGCTCTTGGAATAGCATTCATCAGCTGACCACAGACGATAAGGACTATTATAAACCATAATACTACAATGGGAGAGATGGGAAGATAAGGACTACTATAAACCATGATACTACAGTGGGAGAGATGGGAAGATAAGGACTACTATAAACCATGATATTACAGTGGGAGAGATGGGAAGATAAGGACTACTATAAACTATGACACTACAATGGGAGAGGTGTGAAGATGACTAATATAAACCATGATACTACAGTGGGAGAGATGGGAAGATAAGGAATACTATAAACCATGATACTACAATGGGAGAGATGGGAAGATAAGGAATACTATAAACCATGATACTACAGTGGGAGAGATGGGAAGATAAGGACTACTATAAGCCATGATACTACAGTGGGAGAGATGGGAAGATAAGGATTACTATAAGCCATGATACTACAATGGGAGAGATGGGAAGATAAGGAATACTATAAACCATGATACTACAATGGAAGAGATGGGAAGATAAGGAATACTATAAACCATGATACTACAGTGGGAGAGATGGGAAGATAAGGACTACTATAAGCCATGATACTACAGTGGGAGAGATGGGAAGATAAGGATTACTATAAGCCATGATACTACAATGGGAGAGATGGGAAGATAAGGATTACTATAAACCATGATACTACAATGGGAGAGATGGGAAGATAAGGACTACTATAAGCCATGATACTACAATGGGAGAGATGGGAAGATAAGGATTACTATCAACCATGATACTACATAACAATGTAAATGGCGATTAGGACATAGAATAACGCCAGGAGTACAGGTCAAGACATACGGCAACACCCCAAGCAACATTCAAAGAACATTATAACACTGAACATATCAGGTGACAAATCATACGAACACCTGGATCTGTGTTTATGTATGCTGTATAACATCAATCATATCTTGCTCATCGTTTTTGTCTTATCTTGGGTTGCCCAGATCTTAATAGACATGAAAGTCCACTTAAGTACAGAACAATTGTTACGATTTTGGACATTGTTTACAAGACACGTGATGTTCACTGCGATTATGGATCCTCCATCAAAAGATCTAGAACAGACATCTGAAAGATCATCACAATCCCGGCCGGCACACCATGTTTCACGGAGAACTGATCATCAGTAGCTTCTGACCATACTGCACTGCTTTTTATCATTTGTTTCCTGTCGTTATTTGTAATGATCTTTATGTGCTGGTATCATTATGTGTTAGTATCTTTTAGTGTGTTGCCGGGGCCCATAAGGGAAGCAAAGAATAGCAACACTGTAGCCTACCACGCATGTCGTAAGAGGCGACTAAGGAGGCTTGATGGTTCCGTCGCCCTGCTACTGAGTGCGTGGCGCGACTCTTTGAGCTGTGAGTTCCGTGTGAAATGCTTTTGAATCTGCCCGAGGGTTTTTGGAACGTGACTGCATGTTCGGAGCGATGGCAGATGGCTATGTCCCAGAGTTGACCGGTTTTTGCCTTATGCAGAAATGCGTGGCTGCTGGGCTTCTGGTTGACTGCCACTACCATCGACGATGAACTGTATTTCGTGGACTGTGTGGGTGAACATCTAGGAAACATACAGATGGGAAAATGACTGCTGATTCCATCAGAGATGAACTCTGGGTTTCGTGGGGGACTATTGTGTTGACATTCTGGCGGCGGCATTATGCACAGTGTATCTGTGCGGACTGTTGTTTGTCGAGACTCCTGTCTTTTCCACTTTTCACCTTGGGCAGTGGGGAGCGTTTTGTGTGATATTCACTGGCACAGGAACGGAGCATAATGGGGACAACCCGTTGCTGTGAAGTTGGAACTGCGACTAACTAACTAACTACCTAATCTTCATGTGCTAGCGTGTCTGTTTGCTAGTTTCTCTATTTGCTGGTATCTCTGTTTGTTAGTATCTTTATGTGCCATTTCAGATCCTCAGATTCTCAAGATTATTATAAAGATCTCTTATATCCTCACTCATGCAGTATGTTTTTCTCCATAAACTCACGATTACTATAAGGATCTCTTATGTCCTCACTCATGCAATCTGTTTTTCTCCATAAACTCAAGATTAATATAAGGATCTCTTATATCCTAACTCATGCAATCTGTTTTTCTCCATAAACTCAAGACTACTATAAGGATCTCTTATATCCTCACTCATGCAATCTCTTTTTCTCCATAAACTCAAGATTAGTATAAGGATCTCTTATATCCTCACTCATGCAATCTGTTTTTCTCTATAAACTCAAGATTACTATACGGATCTCTTATATCTTCACTCATGTAATCTGTTTTTCTCCACAAACTCAAGATTACTATAAGAATCTCTTATATCCTCACTCATGCAGTCTGTTTTTCTCCATAAACTCAAAAATACTATAATGATCTCTTTTATCCCGACCTTTATTTTCTGATTTTCTTAATAAACTCAAGATTACTATAAGGATCTCTTGTGTCCTCACTCTTATATTATGTTTTATTTTCCTCAAAAAGTTCATATAATTTTAGCGGTTTCTTATACATTATTTTGAAATTACACAACTGATCTGCTTGCTTGCTTGCTTGTGTTCATTGGCTTGAGCTCCAACGCAAAGTCCTGTATGTCGGATGAAGGCATCCTGTTGTCCAACATCAGTGTGATGTCATACAGGACCTGAGGTTTGCGTGAGTATCCGTTGTCCCATGTCTGGCTTATTGGTGTGCATACTGGTGGTTCCTCGCCATACAGGCAGACACTCTCCGACTTCGGAGGAATTGGCGATCTTAATGACTTCAGCCAGGACCCCGAAGGGACCTGTTGCCCAGGACGCTCGGCGAGGACGCGTCAATAGGTCTTGGCCAGTACACACAACTGATCTAATATAACATTTCATAACTATGCGTTTTAAAGATAACATATTCATCATACATATTATTTCTGAAGTTGTATACAGCGTCACGTGATGCATATCATTCTGATCTGACTACATACACCGATCTACTAGCTTGTGTTTCATATCATTCTGATCTGACTACATACACCGATCTACTAGCTTGTGTTTCATACCATTCTGATCTGACTACATACACCGATCTACTAGCTTGTGTTTCATATCCCCTATAACTTAGCCGGTCTCCCTGGCGAAGATGTTAAAGACTTTCTCCGTAATCCCGTATATCCACGTGAGGAACACAGCTGTGAGAGATTCGACAGCGGATCGCGTCGCGTTGGTTACTTACTGTGTGAGCCGGTCGCTCAGAAAGCAATGGCAAACTACTGAGTGTAATCTTGCCAAGAACATCAACAGCAGCTGAAAAATGCTGGTGTTGACTGCAACGTCCTGTAAGGGATATGCAACTTTAAAAATAAAAATAACTTATACTTTCAACTCTATTTTTTAAATTCACTATTTAATCTTTAAAATATTGAAACTTTTAACGTGACAATCTCCCTTTTCCACTCCTTACTAATGCTGCAGTTTAGACTATAAGGGTGCGTTCATCATTTATGAGTATGGTGTTTGTACTCACAGTACGTGTTACCGTTGATAATCATGATATTTTCTACAAGCCTGTGTTTACCGTTAATAAATATTCTCTGTACCACAAGAGTGCGTTCAGTTAATACTGGTGTTGTTTGTGCCAAAAGCGTGCGTTAACCGTCACTAATAATGTCGTTTAGACTATAAGCGTGTTTTCATTGTTAATAATGATGCAGTTTAGACTATAAACGTGTTTCATTGTTAATATTGATGTTGTTAAGACTATAAATTAGTTAGTTGTTCTTTACACGATATAGCAGTCAACTCCAGCATTATTTTTTTTTTTTTTTGCTGTTTGTGATTTCTTGGCAAGTTTACGTTCAGTAGTTCGCCACTGCTTTCTGAATGACCGGCACTCATACCATATACGAGTGTTTTCATGTTAATAATGAAGCTGGTTAGATTATAAGAAGTTTCTCGCGGTGACTGCAGCTACACAAAGACTTTAAGCACGCCTCAGTATTTGAAGTCCCAGGCATTCCATCTATGGCAGCCTCCAATAAACCGTTCATGTTACAAGGAACATACATACATTAGACTCAAACATTTCCCCGTTTACCAGGAACGGCGGCTGTGATCTGAAAACCACTAGGGAGGGGGAACATAACAACTGGGTTAATGAGTGGGAATATCCTACATAGAGGACGGCCAGTGAAAGTGTTGCTCGGAGGTACTCACTCCACATTGAATAACTTGCGCAGCGGTAGACAAGGAGGAGGAACATGGCTTGATTAGATCAGATGTGGGCAGAAGCTAAAACTGCCCTAGCTCATCAGTCTGGCGGCTGGTTGAATCAGCGTAGGACGATTTATATACACTGTCATATTAAAGGGCAGAGCTAGGTGATTGCCTTGACTTCTTGCTGTCAAAAAATAAAAAATAAAACGAGTCTCCTAAAGACATGTCAAACTGCGTCCAATGGCAGTCGTGTCACACAAATGGCCGCGGTATAATCAACCCAGCCACCATTACAAGTGTCTACAATTGTCTTCAATGCATTTATGCATTATTTTCTCCATGTAATACGAAAACTGGTCACGTACTCAGCAACAACCTTACAGCATATGCGATAAGTTTACACGCAATATAAACATGTGGATATAGAGAGAAGATTGGAAAAGAGTAGATGCCTCATTTACTGACACACACATAAACCGGCTAAGACGTGATCCCACCCATTCCAATCGTACCTGTGTGTGTACATACCTTCCACTTTTCTACTGCACCTAACTGGTGCACTACACAACTGGTGCACTACACAAATGGTGCACTACACAACTGGTGCACTACACAACTGGTGCACTACACAACTGGTGCACTACACAACTGGCGCACTACACAACTGGCGCACTACACAACTGGCGCACTACACAACTGGCGCACTACACAACTGGCGCACTACACAACTGGCGCACTACACAACTGGCGCACTACACGACTGGTGCACTACACAACTGGTGCACTACACAACTGGCGCACTACACAACTGGCGCACTACACAACTGGCGCACTACACAACTGGCGCACTACACAACTGGCGCACTACACAACTGGCGCACTACACAACTGGCGCACTACACAACTGGCGAGTGATAACATGTTATCTATGCTACAGGTAAAGGTGAAATGTTGTCTATGCTACTGATAATGTTGACATGTTGTCTATGCTACTAGTAATGTTGTCTATGCTATTGGTAATATTTAAATGTCTATGCTACTGGTAATGTAGAAATGTTCTCTATGTTACTGGTAATGTTGAAACTTTATGTGTGCTACTGGCGAGTGAGGAAATGTTATTTATGCTAATGACCAGTGAGGAAATGTTATCTATGCTAGTGGCCAGTGAGGAAATGTTATTTATGCTAATGACCAGTGAGGAAATGTTATTTATGCTAATGACCAGTGAGGAAATGTTATCTATGCTAGTGGCTATTGAGGAAATGTTATCTATGCTAGTGACTATTGAGGAAATGTTATCTATGCTAGTGGCCAGTGAGGAAATGTTATCTATTCTAATGACCAATGAGGAAATGTTATCTATTCTAATGACCAGTGAGGAAATGTTATCTATTCTAATGACCAATGAGGAAATGTTATCTATGCTATGACCAGTGAGGAAATGTTATTTATGCTTAGTGTCCAGTGAGGAAATGTTATCTATTCTAATGACCAATGAGGAAATGTTATCTAAGCTAGTGACCAGTGAGGAAATGTTATTTATGCTTAGTGTCCAGTGAGGAAATGTTATCTATGCTAGTGGCCAGTGAGGAAATGTTATCTATGCTAGTGGCCAGTGAGGAAATGTTATTTATGCTAGTGACCAGTGAGGAAATGTTATTTATGCTAATGACCAGTGAGGAAATGTTACCTATGCTGGTGGCCAGTGAGGAAATGTTATCTATGCTAATGACCAGTGAGGAAATGTTATTTATGCTTAGTGACCAGTGAGGAAATGTTATCTATGCTAGTGGCCAGTGAGGAAATGTTATTTATACTAGTGACCAGTGAGGAAATGTTATCTATGCTTAGTGTCCAGTGAGGAAATGTTATTTATGCTTAGTGTCCAGTGAGGAAATGTTATCTATGCTAGTGTCCAGTGAGGAAATGTTATCTATGCTAGTGGCCAGTGAGGAAATGTTATCTATGCTAGTGTCCAGTGAGGAAATGTTATCTATGCTAGTGGCCAGTGAGGAAATGTTATCTATGCTAGTGTCCAGTGAGGAAATGTTATCTATGCTAGTGGCCAGTGAGGAAATGTTATCTATGCTAATGACCAGTGAGGAAATGTTACCTATGCTAGTGGCCAGTGAGGAAATGTTATCTATGCTAGTGGCCAGTGAGGAAATGTTATCTATGCTAATGACCAGTGAGAAAATGTTACCTATGCTAGTGACCAGTGAGGAAATGTTACCTATGCTAGTGGCCAGTGAGGAAATGTTATCTATGCTAGTGGCCAGTGAGGAAATGTTATCTATGCTAATGACCAGTGAGAAAATGTTATCTATGCTAATGACCAGTGAGGAAATGTTATCTATGCTAGTGGCCAGTGAGGAAATGTTATCTATGCTAGTGGCCAGTGAGGAAATGTTATCTATGCTAGTGGCCAGTGAGGAAATGTTATCTATGCTAGTGGCCAGTGAGGAAATGTTATCTATGCTAGTGACCAGTGAGGAAATGTTATCTATGCTAATGACCATTGAGGAAATTTTATCTATGCTAATGACCAGTGAGGAAATGTTATCTATGCTAGTGGCCAGTGAGGAAATGTTATCTATGCTAATGACCAGTGAGGAAATGTTATCTATGCTAATGACCAGTGAGGAAATGTTATCTATGCTAATGACCAGTGGGGAAATGTTATCTATGCTAGTGGCCAGTGAGGAAATGTTATCTATGCTAATGACCAGTGAGGAAATGTTATCTATGCTAACGACCAGTGAGGAAATGTTATCTATGCTAGTGGCCAGTGAGGAAATGTTATCTATGCTAATGAGCAGTGAGGAAATGTTATCTATGCTAATGACCAGTGAGGAAATGTTATCTATGCTAATGACCATTGACGAAATGTTATCTATGCTAATGACCAGTGAGGAAATGTTACCTATGCTAGTGACCAGTGAGGAAATGTTATCTATGCTAATGACCAGTGAGGAAATGTTACCTATGCTAGTGGCCAGTGAGGAAATGTTATCTATGCTAGTGACCAGTGAGGAAATGTTATTTATGCTTAGTGTCCAGTGAGGAAATGTTATCTATGCTAGTGTCCAGTGAGGAAATGTTATCTATGCTAGTGGCCAGTGAGGAAATGTTATCTATGCTAGTGGCCAGTGAGGAAATGTTACCTATGCTGGTGGCCAGTGAGGAAATGTTATCTATGCTAGTGACCAGTGAGGAAATGTTATTTATGCTTAGTGTTCAGTGAGGAAATGTTATCTATGCTAGTGGCCAGTGAGGAAATGTTATCTATGCTAATGACCAGTGAGGAAATGTTATCTATGCTAATGACCATTGAGGAAATGTTATCTATGCTAATGACCAGTGAGGAAATGTTATCTATGCTAGTGGCCAGTGAGGAAATGTTATCTATGCTAATGACCAGTGAGGAAATGTTATCTATGCTAGTCGCCAGTGAGGAAATGTTATCTATGCTAATGACCAGTGAGAAAATGTTATCTATGCTAGTGGCCAGTGAGGAAATGTTATCTATGCTAGTGGCCAGTGAGGAAATGTTATCTATGCTAATGACCAGTGAGGAAATGTTATCTATGCTAGTGGCCAGTGAGGAAATGTTATCTATGCTAATGACCAGTGAGGAAATGTTATCTATGCTAATGACCAGTGAGGAAATGTTATCTATGCTAATGACCAGTGAGGAAATGTTATCTATGCTAATGACCAGTGAGGAAATGTTATCTATGCTAATGACCATTGAGGAAATGTTATCTATGCTAATGACCAGTGAGGAAATGTTACCTATGCTAGTGGCCAGTGAGGAAATGTTATCTATGCTAGTGGCCAGTGAGGAAATGTTATCTATGCTAGTGGCCAGTGAGAAAATGTTATCTATGCTAGTGGCCAGTGAGGAAATGTTATCTATGCTAGTGGCCAGTGAGGAAATGTTATCTATGCTAGTGGCCAGTGAGGAAATGTTATCTATGCTAATGACCAGTGAGGAAATGTTATCTATGCTAATGACCAGTGAGGAAATGTTATCTATGCTAATGACCAGTGAGGAAATGTTACCTATGCTAGTGACCAGTGAGGAAATGTTATCTATGCTAATGACCAGTGAGGAAATGTTATCTATGCTAATGACCAGTGAGGAAATGTTATCTATGCTAGTGGCCAGTGAGGAAATGTTATCTATGCTAATGACCAGTGAGGAAATGTTATCTATGCTAATGACCAGTGAGGAAATGTTATCTATGTTAATGACCAGTGAGGAAATGTTACCTATGCTAGTGGCCAGTGAGGAAATGTTATCTATGCTAGTGGCCAGTGAGGAAATGTTATCTATGCTAATGACCAGTGAGGAAATGTTATCTATGCTAATGACCATTGAGGAAATGTTATCTATGCTAATGACCAGTGAGGAATGTTATCTATGCTAATGACCAGTGAGGAAATGTTATCTATGCTAGTGGCCAGTGAGGAAATGTTATCTATGCTAATGACCAGTGAGGAAATGTTATCTATGCTAATGACCAGCGAGGAAATGTTATCTATGCTAATGACCATTGAGGAAATGTTATCTATGCTAATGACCAGTGAGGAAATGTTACCTATGCTAGTGACCAGTGAGGAAATGTTATCTATGCTAATGACCAGTGAGGAAATGTTATCTATGCTAATGACCAGTGAGGAAATGTTATCTATGCTAGTGGCCAGTGAGGAAATGTTATCTATGCTAATGACCAGTGAGGAAATGTTATCTATGCTAGTGGCCAGTGAGGAAATGTTATCTATGCTAATGACCAGTGAGGAAATGTTATCTATGCTAGTGGCCAGTGAGGAAATGTTATCTATGCTAGTGACCAGTGAGGAAATGTTATCTATGCTAATGACCAGTGAGGAAATGTTATCTATGCTAGTGGCCAGTGAGGAAATGTTATCTATGCTAGTGGCCAGTGAGGAAATGTCGTTCTTTGACTATGTCCAGGCATTATAGGATGATAGATTATGAAACTTAATACACGGTAACGTACTGATCAATATTTAGGAGGAGAAATTATGCGGTTTATTCCAAGTAACAACAGAAATTATGCGGTTTATTCCAAGTAACAACAGACAACTGTTATTTTCAATACAGTTTGAATACACAAGTTTACATCAACAAAATGGACATCGCTGGCTATCTCTGTCAATAGAACACAAGACAGCCAGTGTCAGGTCATGCTCCAGCTATATCTAAACAAAGCTACCTTGTGGCAGTGAACATAAACAAACTAGTGGTTACTTGTCTTACTCAATATGCTGCTTGCCACCAGCAATCCAATGACATCACGTGAACAGACTGGATTCACATCATCTAAATATCTGAAGTGACCACACTGGCTGTCCCGTCAACCCCCATATACTAGTGGAAGATGTATTTGCAGACATAACACATAGACTAAGAGATTTACTTTCAGACAAACGCATAGACTAAGAGATTTACTTTCAGATCAATATCAATATTATCAGCTTTCCTATATAGACAGGTGTGTTTAGAAATATGCACTCTCTGTCTTGTGGTTATTTAGTTTAATTGCTTTGCAAATATTCGAGAAAAGTCACAATACCTGTGTTCGACAAAAGAGATACGTTGAGGATGCATTACATTTATTGAGATATGGAAGAATAAATCCATAAATTAGAAACCTACAACACAGATCACATAGGAAAGTTTAGATCTCATAAAATTAAGAAGACTGGCAGGGATGGATGACAAGAAATATTATGAATTAAATAGAGAAATCAAGAATGCAATGAAACTATATCGAAGTGGTTGAGCAGTGCAAACAAACTAAAGATATCAAGGTCAAATATAAAACCCTGCACAAGAAAATAAGAGACATACCAGGTAGAGAACTAACAAATCACAGGATGACAATAATCTGATCTACAGAACGCCAATGTCTGTGTTAACTGGCCTGGGCTCGCTGGTTAACCCAGCCTAAAGTGGGTACCAGAAATTGCCTGCCAAGTTAAGGCGGTCCACGTGATATTCACGTCACCAAGACGTATCCATTGGTTTATACAAAGATCATGGGGCAAGCACCACAGAGCCACGACGCCTAAAGGGTGTAAACGGCTCCTTTACTTTACGGTATAAATGTGTGCATTCTCGGGATAATACGGTAAATCATATCGATTGGGGGATAGAGCTTGTCATCAGATATGAAAGAGAACTTGGTGAGTTGAAAGCGATTACAAGAGGTGTTTGACAAGGATGTCTTTTATCACCTGATCTTGACAACATATACAGCGAAACAGTACACCGAAACATGGAATAACTTGCAGTGAAATATTCTGAAATAAGCTGACGACACCGTTTTACTAGAAGGGATCAGGAGTAGTCGGCAAACCATTCAAGGCAGTTTAGTGGACAGGGCGACGACAGGGGATTATCGATAAACGTTAGCAAAACTCAATGCATGGTAGTTTCAAAGACAGCACATATAATATATCATGTAATATACTTTATGTATAGTAAAGGCATAAGCATAAAATAGGTCAATCGTTGCGGTATCTAGGCTACACAGTGACACCTGGCCGAAGATATGACGCAAAGATAAAGAAAATATTCGTCATATCTAAAGTTTCTATGACAAGAAACGAACATCATCACGCAACACAAAACAAGAAGAAACATCATGATAAGTACAACAGTCCATTTACTGAACATTGTTGTGTGGTCTTTATTCCGCGTGAATGTGGATGCCGGACAATGAGTAGTAAAATGATGAAGATATTAGGGAGGGGGAGGGAAGAACAGGAGGAGAGATGTGGTTTTTGAGAAGAATGTTAAGAATATCGAGGACAGAAGAAAACTCACGCTGACATATTGAGTTATGTAGCTGTTACAATAACATTTATTAAAACCATAAGGAAAAGACAGATGCGATATATGGGGCAAATCAAAACGAAGATGCAGAACAGAGGCATAAACTGTATGTGAGGAACATGCTAGGCAAGAAAGCTGGTGGAAGACAGAGATAAACATACGTATGCAATACATTATATAAGCACAATATAAGCAACACCAGCTGCATCAAATATGAGATGATAAAGAGAACTGGAGAGTCAAGACGGCCCAAGTCTGCTGAAGACCAGGCGCCTGAAGGAGCAAGGGCAGGTTGGTAAACTACTAGAGAGATGTCCTTTCTTCCGGCAACATATTTATGTATTTATCAAAATTGGAAGAGACAAGAGCACAGCGAAGAGAAATGATGTTAGACGGGCTGTCAGGGTGGAATAGATCTAGGGCACGGAGCGAGACACAAGGACATGATGTTAGACGGGCTGTCAGGGTGGCATGTAGGAATAGCTTCCACAGAATAGATCCAGGGCAAGGAGCGAGACACAAGGACATGATGTTAGACGGGCTGTCAGGGTGGCATGTAGGAATAGCTTCCACAGAATAAATCCAGGGCACGGAGCGAGATACAATGACATGCACGCACGTCTACGCCAAATAGAAGAGCACGTGATGATGATGACTATGCATACCCAGGCTTGGCCATGGGAATGGTATTCCCATGGGATGGTTAAGTCAGTTGTTACTAAGAAGCAAGGGAATGTGGACACCAATAAATGGGGCAATGATTGGATCGCTTTTTCTAAGTCAGTTGTTCCAACTGTTATTTCATTCAGCAAGAATTAAAATCTTTCTTCTGAATCATGTGCTGTATATAAAGTAGCAGGAATTGTAGAACAAAATCCGAAAAGTGATTTTGACTAATGTTTTGATCCTCCGCCAAACAAAGCACTTAAGTTTGATGACCCCAGAAACAAATGCCTTGAGGTGAAGTCACCTTGTTTCAAAAATTACGGCAACCAACTTCACAACCATTACATTATTGGGAAAATGAACATAGGTTTCCACGGCTAAAAGCAAGTGCGAGAATTGTTTTGGCTATACCAGTTGGTTACTTACGGGGGTATGTGAGCCGGTCGCTCAGAAAGCAATGGCAAACTACTGGGCGTAATCTTGCCAAGATATCAACAACAGCGGTAAAATGCTGGTGTTGACAGCGATGTCCTATAAATAGGATATGCGAAGAAAAAAAAGTCATCAGCAGCAGTAGAGGCTTATTTAGCGCAGCTGGATTGTTGTTAAGTTACGAAAACGGATGTTACCAGCTCTCATTATAAACTCTGTGTATATCAGATTTGCGTGTAATATGAAAATTGTGGAAATGGTTTAGGGATTACCTGGATTAATTGAATTATTGGAAGCAGTCGATCAGCGGGAAATTGATAATTTGCTGAATGAGCAGAGTGACTCAGAAACAGAATGAGAGTGTCAGTCAGAATGACACTGAATTGTCATATTTAGTTTACACTTTTTTTAAAAATAACATTCTCTTGAATATTAAAATTAATAAATTCTGTCGTTTTACATATCTCTTTGTACATATAGTCCTATTTAGTAGACACTAAACCTAAACCTTCATAATTTTATTTGAACTGTATTCCACATTAATATTATCATGGGAATCCCATGGGATGGTATGGGATGGGACAGGCATAAATTACCATGGGATAGGATGGGATGGGTCAGACAAATATGTCCCATAGACAACCCTGTGTATAACTGCTCCATTAACATTCATGCACCCACTGGGCGCCTTCTGTCACGGCTAACACAATCAGATTTGAGTAGGCGTGTATAATCTCATTTAATTAATCCGGTGTGGAAGTTTGGGCTGGATTAAATAGCGCGCACAACCAGTACAGAAGATACCATCAGCTGAAATAGGCTATTTACCCAAGAACATCATTATTCACTGTCCGCGCTGGCATCCTACACAGCCCGGTCGGGCCTCGTTGGGCGGGTCTGAAGCACGCTATAACCGCAACTAACTAACCATCATCTTTCAATAGTGTTTAATTCAGTGTGTTCTCAGTTGTTTCTCTTGGTAATTGTGAGGTCCTGTACATTTCCCAGCGTAACCCTTGTCAAAAATGTAAATCATAAATGTGCTGTAATGTCTTCCGACATTCCACAGCAACATGCTCAGCGTCTAGTTGCTAGAACTTCGAGATATCCAACAATAATTGACCGCCCTACCCGAGTGTTGGGGATTTGTGCGGACACACCACCCAATGCTTTGTCTCATACAATGCCAGTGCACTATACCTCTAACGTTCTTGCATGCGCGTGTGTGTATGTGCTTGTAGCAGTGATCAACTTTAACCAAACAACCACATACTAGAAGACAGTGCTGACCCCATCACATCGTCTTGTTTCCATTTTCAATCATTTTCACTGAGTGTCTCAAATCTCCCTTAGTGTCCGAAGAAAACCAGCAAAATTTGCTCGTGTGCATTATCGTTTTGCAAATGAAATCGTCCTTGTGGAACTAGTAAAATAACAAGGTCATAGACGGGAAGCTAACATGGCTGAGCTGGTCTGACACGAGCAACGACCAGGGGTAAAATATCGATCACAGTTGCAGCACAGATATTTCGGCCACTCAGTTTGCCCTCAAACAGTGCGTAACTCACGCACTGCGCAGACGAAATGGCTCCAGTGTTGCCAGGATTTTCAGTTGCCACTGCAAGTTAGTCCAGCCCAGCTTCATCAGGTCAACCTCATTTAGAAAACAGCATAGATAATATTATGGACACTCTCTTATTTGGTCTTCTATATATGAGTGTATAGTAGCTGCAGACTGCACTGCAGTTTCAGTAACATCTCGTCAAACGTTTCAAAAGACAACAAACACGAAAATTCTGACCATCCCCGCAGACACCCTAGATTCCATTGTCAATTTACTCGAATAAAAAAACAACAGTGTGCAGGGAAAGAAGCGTAGCTACTTGGAAACACACCAGTCACGGAGGCAGAAAGTTAAACACAGAGATCTCATTTACTGCCCAAGTTAGGTCAGTCCCCCGGTGTGGACAAGAAACGTGTTAATTCTATTATGTAACTACATCATAGCAAACTGCGTCTTCGTGTACAGTGCTTATACATTAGAAGCGACAAACTCTGGAATCATATCTCTTGAAAGTGGTCACACTCTAGAAATGACGCACTATGAGAGAATAACTCGGAAAGCCGTTACATACCAAAAGTGACAGACAATACGGACATAATTCTGCAAAGTGGTTACATATCACAAGCTACAAGAGTATGGGGACATAATTCTGTAAAATGGTTACATATTAGAAACGAATAGAGCAGGGAAGAATAATTTGACAAAGTTAGTTAGTTAGTTAGTTAGTTAGTCGACAGATCATCCTCATTGCACATCGAACCATTCAGTCCATAAGTGCTCGGACCCTCTCCTCAGCAAATCCCGCAGCTGAGTGGTTGCATGTAAGAAACGGCGGGATATGGGACAATAACTCCGCTTTTAAACAACTAGAAGCACAATAAGGCACCTTTCTGCTGACTATGAATCCACGGCTCAGTTCCGTTTCTAGACTTCATAATCGTCGATATGTTCCATGTCTAGGATATACAATCGCTGGCAAAGTTCAATTTCTAAGCTATATAATCGCCGATAAATTTCCATTTCTTGGCTATATAATAGCTGATAAAGTTCCATTTCTTGGCTATATAATAGCTGATAAAGTTCCATTTCTCGACTACATAATCGTTGATAAAGTTCCATTTCTAGGCTACAAATCACCGATGAGTTCCATTTTTAGGCTATGCAATCGCTGATTAAATATAATGTCTTCGCTATATAATCACCGATAGTTTCAATTTCTAGGCGACACAATCGCGATACAATTCCATGTTTTAGGTTATACAATCACAGGTACAGTTAAAAATATAGGCACAGTAAACAGTAATGAAGTATAATTTCTAAATATGACATAGACATGAGTGCACAAATTGCACGGATATGTAACTACTCGAGCCATATTATTTTTCTTACAACCTGAACCCTAGGATCTTAACTGCAAGGCCTTTATTAGCGAATGTTCACTAATGACCATTGATCAGCCAGGGCATCTAGACAAAACTAATGACCATTGATCAAGTCAGGACATCCAGACAAAACTAATGACCATTGATCAGCCAGGGCATCTAGACAAAACTAATGACCATTGATCAGCCAGGGCATCTAGACAAAACTAATGACCATTGATCAGCCAGGGCATCTAGACAAAACTAATGACCATTGATCAGCCAGGGCATCTAGACAAAACTAGGACCATCTTGACATATGCCTGCGGAGGACTTGCATTTCTCTGTTCCACAGCTGAGTCCATGCGGCATATAGTAAGTACGTGTGTAGTGTTTGTTACACGTTTACTTGTACTAGATTTCATTACAACAATGTGGATTGTGATTATAGTAGCATTCAGAAATGTAATAATAATTGTGGTAGCAGCAGTCGTCGTCGTAGTAGTAGTAGTAGTAGTAGTAGTAGTAGTAGTAGTAGTAGTAGTAGTAGTAGTAGTAGTAGTAGTAGTAGTAGTAGTAGTAGTAGTAGTAGTAGTAGTAGTAGTAGTAGTAGCTGAACAACATTGTCGCAGTTGTGGTTAGCGCACCTACTTACAAAAACATTGGTGTAGGTTCAATGCAGTTTTATAGTTTTCGACCAATAGGCACTGTTCATTCTAATTACAGTGATACCGGTTACACCGATGGGGAATTGTCTTGACAAACAGCGGACACCAGGAAGAAAGTAGTCACTCAGTCTAAACATGCCGTAACGGAGAATGTATGAAGGCCTAACATGTACGCCTGTATGGCAGTATCTGAGGCAGGACTGCCGAGATCTTGTAGAGCAGTAGTGGTACTGCAAATCTGGTGAGGTCTATTTCTTCTCCTCCTCTTCGTTCCTCTCTCCAGGGAAGCGAGTCATACCTAGTTGTGCACCTCAAAGATGAATAAGTTCGACTTCAGCATGCATTTGTGGACAGTTTACTCCTCTAAATAGATTCCATCCAAGGTAATAGTTCTATCTACTCGGGGGTGGGGTGTTTATTTTTTCCCTAATAATTTTGTCAAGGGAACAGCCTTACAGCCTACTCTTTGCGGTGTCCAATTGTGGTGGGATATTTAACGTGCACAATTCACCCACGGGACCTCTGTATTTCGCCCTTATCCGAGAGGGCTATACCCGATCTGAATCTGGAAAAGATTAAGGGGTCATGTGTGGTATCATTAGATACCTTGTGTCCTTGGACACATGCCCAGCCCTTTGCTGGGATCGAACCCAACACTTTCTGAGCCTGAAGCGGACCCGTCAGCCCTGAGCCACGGCTCCCCTCCTCCAAGGACTGTGTTATTCTCTTCAGGTCACCTGCATGTATGGTCGCACTATCACAGCTGATCTGTGTGTTGGTTGCCACAGCATACGTCACGTTGTACACGCTGTTGGGTCTTCTAACAACCTACTTTACACCGTGTGAGCTCATTGATTTTCTTGTTGACATATTTTCATGCTAAATATCAAGTCTTCTACGAAATGCTTATTCGTGTTTTATGTATACAGATACTACGAGATATCAATGTTCGTGTCTCCTACAGACTGAGGTGCCTTGTGTTTATATTACTGCGATATTTCATCATCATCATCTAGAATCTGTAGGACATCATCACTGTTTACTTATTCAACGGCATTTATACTGTTATTGTTCTGTAAACTCCAGATTTACAAGCCTCTATGGAATTTTGCACACAATTATCAACCCCCCCCCCCCCCCTCACCACCACGAAAAACATTAGAAAAGGCAAATCCAACAATAACAGCCAACTGTCCTCATGGGGACAACAAATACAATACACGGCGCATACCATCACCTACAGAAGAGACAAGAACACAACAGTGATAGCGTGTGTGTCACAAGCAGAAGACTGCAGCAATAGGTCTCTGCAATGTGACATCAGCTCTATGACAGGATGCCGACGTAGTCTATACACAGACTATAGCAATAATTACTTTCCAACCATGAATAATCGAATGGAAATATGCTTACTTACACCCAGGCTGTTTCACTTGACTATATTTCCACAGCTTTATGGCGGTTAATCCCATTTCATGTATATATTCAAATACTGGGAGCACAGAACAGACCGCTACTTATGTTAAGCGCCATAAATGTGAAGGTCTGAGGGTGAACGAAGAAAAAGACAAATCAAGCTGATTGATCGTGTGTGGTCAACTGGAGTGAGTGCCTATGAACGCAACTGGTTGACTATATTAGATCACATCAGATATGTAATTATATCTGGTCTCTTAGGCTGCTTGACTATGGTGAATTCTGCTGTGTGTTGATTAACTCTCCTAGGCTGCTTGATATGATGAACTGTGCTGTAATGATACTACCTTGTCTGTTGAAATATATTTAATCAACACAGCTGCGTGATTTACACCCATTACTCAAACGTTTGATTTTATCGCACAGGTTCTAGTAATTCATTGTATCAAATATGCTCATTTTATGTCTGGATATTACACATAAACTTATTGTTCTTATTTATAACTCATTGGGGCATAGGCCTTCAACCAATCCACGTCACGCCGTCCGATCTCTTGCTATCTCCTGGAGCTTCCTCCATGTCTAACATTATTATTCATCTCTGCCTGTGACTGTCGTCTCCATATGTCTTAGGTCTCCCGAAATGTCGTTGGCCTTGTGGGTTCCAGACAAGAATGTCTAGTTATATTCTCCTCAGGTTATCTCAGTGTGTGTGTACTGTCCAGCGCTATTATCTCTGCCTCACCTTTTGATTCACTGGTATTGGTTTAGTCCTCTCCATGAGCTCCACATTGGCGATTCTGTCACACAGTTTTATTCCAACTATCCTGCGCAGACACCAATTAGTGAATATTTGCAGTTTATTAGTCATGCTGTAAGTCGTTCTCCGTGTTTCAGACCCATACAGTAGTATGATTTAACACTGGGGTTTACAAGTCTAAAGTTTACAAGGTAACTTACTTGGCTCTAGTGACCCACCTGCTTGACTGTAGCGCTGCATGGCATGACGATTGTCCTCGTCGCTCTCGGAGGTGTGCCCTGCCCTGTGGGTCGACCTCATTTGGTCAAAGTTGATATGATCCCAGGGTGGATCATACAAAACATGATCCTGCTGTTGTAAGATCTGTCGCGGTTGTTGTTGCGATTGGTAGGCAGACGGTCGGACTTGTACTGTTATCCTGGCGTCAGACTCATCATCGGAACCATAGCTGTACGCATGTCCAGCAGATCTGGCCTTCTGTTTTGTTTGTGGGTTGGCAGACATAATAGGCGAGACAGCGTGCTCATCGGGTGTCAAACCTAAAACAATGGCAGTTCACATATACAAGCCTAAACAATGGCAGTTCACACATTTAGAAGACCTAAAAAATGGCAGTTCACAAACATTATATTAAAAAATGGCAGTTCACACATAGAGGACAAAAAAAAAAAATGCCACTTCACACATACAAGACTAAAGAATGGTAATTCATATATACAAGACTAAACAATATCAGTTCACACGTAAAAAACTCAACAATGGCAGTTGACATATACAAAAACTAAACAGTGGCAGTTGACATATACAAAACTAAACAGTAGCAGTTGACGTATGCAATACTAAACAGTGGCAGTTCATTTATAGTCAACTAATAACAATCTCATTTCATTTATATAAGCTTCATGTTGAAGTCTTCAGACTATAACCAGTATACAGGACATTAGCACCTAAAACACATGAGCTCAGACATATGGGAGAACACGTGTTGGAGTTAGATGTGTGAGATTCTAGGTGTCATGGTTAGAGCCTAAGATGTGAGTTAGACTTAGATGTGTGAGATTCTAGGTGTCATGGTTAGAGCCTAAGATGTGAGTTAGACTTAGATGTGTGAGATTCTAGGTGTCATGGTTAGAGCCTATGATGTGAGTTGGACGTAGATGTGTGAGATTCTAGGTGTCATGGTTAGAGCCTAAGATGTATGTTCGACTTAGATGTGTGAGATTCTAAGTGTCATGGTTAGAGCCTAAGATGTGAGTTGGACGTAGTTGTGTGAGATTCTAGATGTCATGGTTAGAGCCTATGATGTAAGTTAGACTTAGATGTGTGAGATTCTAGGTGTCATGGTTAGAGCCTAAGATGTGAGTTGGACGTAGATGTGTGAGATTCTAGGTGTCATAGCTAGAGCCTAAGATGTGAGTTGGACGTAGATGTGTGAGATTCTAGGTGTCATGGTTAGAGCCTAAGATGTGAGTTGGACGTAGATGTGTGAGATTCTAGATGTCATGGTTAGAGCCTATGATGTGAGTTAGACTTAGATGTGTGAGATTCTAGATGTCATGGTTAGAGCCTAAGATGTGAGTTGGACTTAGATGTGTGAGATTCTAGGTGTCATGGTTAGAGCCTATGATGTGAGTTGGACGTAGATGTGTGAGATTCTAGATGTCATGGTTAGAGCCTATGATGTGAGTTAGACTTAGATGTGTGAGATTCTAGGTGTCATGGTTAGAGCCTAAGATGTATGTTCGACTTAGATGTGTGAGATTCTAGATGTCATGGTTAGAGCCTATGATGTGAGTTAGACTTAGATGTGTGAGATTCTAGGTGTCATGGTTAGAGCCTAAGATGTGAGTTAGACTTAGATGTGTGAGATTCTAGATGTCATGGTTAGAGCCTATGATGTGAGTTAGACTTAGATGTGTGAGATTCTAGATGTCATGGTTACAGCCTATGATGTGAGTTGGACGTAGATGTGTGAGATTCTAGATGTCATGGTTAGAGCCTAAGATGTATGTTCGACTTAGATGTGTGAGATTCTAGATGTCATGGTTAGAGCCTATGATGTGAGTTAGACTTAGATGTGTGAGATTCTAGGTGTCATGGTTAGAGCCTAAGATGTGAGTTAGACTTAGATGTGTGAGATTCTAGATGTCATGGTTAGAGCCTATGATGTGAGTTAGACTTAGATGTGTGAGATTCTAGATGTCATGGTTAGAGCCTAAGATGTGAGTTGGACTTAGATGTGTGAGATTCTAGGTGTCATGGTTAGAGCCTATGATGTGAGTTGGACGTAGATGTGTGAGATTCTAGATGTCATGGTTAGAGCCTATGATGTGAGTTAGACTTAGATGTGTGAGATTCTAGATGTCATGGTTAGAGCCTATGATGTGAGTTGGACGTAGATGTGTGAGATTCTAGATGTCATGGTTAGAGCCTAAGATGTGAGTTAGACTTAGATGTGTGAGATTCTAGATGTCATGGTTAGAGCCTATGATGTGAGTTGGATGTAGATGTGTGAGATTCTAGATGTCATGGTTAGAGCCTAAGATGTGAGTTGGACTTAGATGTGTCATCTGTTGGTGTCCATGGCGGCAGCGCTGATATGCTCAATAAACAAGCATGGATAGATCATCTGTTGGTGTCCATGGCGGCACAGCTGATATGCTCAATAAACAAGCATGGATAGATCATCTGTTGGTGTCCATGGCGGCACCGCTGATATTCTCAAAGTAATGACCACTAAACTCGTATGTGATAACCACTTCAGCAAGTCTCAGGAGAGAACAAGTGGGAATAAACAGGTGTGTACATTGTTCAATGAAAAACTGTAGTGTCATCAGACCATCAGAGAGGGACATGAAAGTGTAAAGAGAGCACGCATGTAACAGGAAAAATATGTAAAGTATTACAAGATATGAACTGAAACGAATTTAAGGAAATATAAGAAATCAATGGGGGAACCGTTGAGGCCACTATGACAATTATATATATAAACACACATAGTATTATTTGGCGCTCACAGAAAGAGAAGAAGGAAGTAGAGACTAGAAGACGCACTAAACAACATAAAATTTGAAAGCTACTAACCGGGATCGAACCTGTCGCCTCAAATGACGACGGCGCCTCGCTACAGGAACAAGTGTACTTCGACGTACGACCAACTAGACACTCCTTTATATTAAACCAGCATAGGTCAAATAACAGTGTGTCTAGTTGGTCGTACGTCGAAGTACACTTGTTCCTGCTCGTCATTTGGAGGCGACAGGTTCGATCCCGGTCGGTAACTATAGCTTTCAAATTTTATGTTGTCTAGTGCGTCTTCTAGTCTCTACTTCCTTCTTATCCTTCTGTGAGCGACAAATAATACTCTGTGTGTTTATTTATGTAACTGAAGGAAATATAAGCATGTGGGGAAACTGTGTAAGTATTTTTAAAAGAGGATATTTCTGACCATATTTTGAAACAAATGCTGTCGAGAAAACTCCGAAATGTGCTTTGTAGGACAAGAACAGGCGGAAAACAACTGGAATCGGGGATTCTCAAGGTGATGTATATAGGGCAGCGTGTCCATGGTAAATTAACCACATTGCGGTCACAGATGTGTAGTGAAGTGGCGTTAGTTGGCAACATCTTGTCACGAATAAACTGTGGAATAATACCTCAGATCAGGCTAGTATAGGATTATCAGCGCAGGCTGAATAACAGTTGGAGTTGTTGAATCGTTGAACCGAGACATGCCCTCTTTAACGTAGTAGAAATCTTTGCGCAAGGACAACCAGCATCTCCTATATCGGCAGATTATATCCACTATAGCCTGCCTTCGTGGTAGATTACATAATGCAGGTCGTTCAGATGGAGAAATTAGCACGCGTCTAGGACAGGGAGAAGTAAGTTGCTTGATATCGTGATTGTGGAGAATGGTCTCTCTCTCTCTCTCGCTCTCTCTCTCTCTCTCTCTCTCTCTCTCTCTCTCTCTCTCTCTCTCTCTCTCTGTGTTGTTGTTTTTTTGGATACATTATCAGCATGTGCCATAGTTCCCCATCTCACACAGTCATCAATCTTGGATCAGGTCTGTGCTCATATCCCGATTACACCATGTAGCCAAGGCATCCAGGTATTTATCTCATTCCCTTTGCTATATTATCCCTTTGCTCTTTCCCCATCAATCTTGCCAGTTGTCACTAAGTCTTTCATGGTATCTTTCTTTATAACGTGGTTACAAAATTGTGATTGTCTGTGTGTAATTTACCCAATCAATTTACAGTTTAAATATTTGCTTGTAGGACTTGCTAGTTGGTTTTTCTCTCCGTCCATTGTATTCAGTGCATTTTCATGGGAAAGCCATTTCCTCTGCCAGTTTATATGTTTCTCAGCTTATCTGCTCACTATCATATAATGCTATTGCATGCGTCACAAATGTGCCTAATGGTTAATCTAGTCCTGAGTATGTAAGTCCGCATGAGCATTTGTGTAATTTGCAGATACGTCAATTGCTGGGGAACCCCTAAGGCAATTGAAACAGCATGAGAAATAAATGCATGTTCTTACAGTGAGAACTAACTATAGATTCTAATCGTATGTCCTTAAAAAAATGATAGATTTGTGCCCAGTTCATACACAATTACTCAGAGAATTAGATTCTGATAAAGTATGAACAACATTCTTGGCTCCATGTCCACTGCTGCCATGATCTTCAATGCACTGAGTCACTTCTTAGATCTCATAACAGTTGCTTCCACATGATCTCTGAATGACAGGCTTATGTCGAAGGTGATCCCAGGCTACTTCAGGTTACTCCTTCTGTTTCAAGCTGTCTGCCTCGCGCTCTGAAGGTTGTGGGTTCCACTCCGGGCTGCGCCTTTCAGTTCACGAGTGTATTTTTCTCGGAGACTCCTGGGGGTCGTCGCTGGAGCTACGGAGATCGTGCTTTGTGGGACGCTTTCTGCAGGCCGCCCTGCAGAAAGAGACCATATGAGATAAAACCCGGTGCAATTAACTCAATCCTCCCAACTTTTAAGATTTGTTTAAGACTTTCTGTTTACAATTAATTTAAGACTTAACAATCAGACGTCAGTCTTAACAATCCTATTATACAAAGAGCACCATAACACAGACGCCTTATCTGTGTTAATAACACATTACTTTTAATAACTTTTAAACCCACTGTTTAATCAAACAAGATAAGGGTAGTTTATTCTCCCCCGATCGTAAGCTAGTGTGTTTCGGAAATGGGGCGAAAGGCTGTTTGCCAACTGCGACTTGAACAATCCCTCGGCAGTATGGAGATACCCGTGTGCAAGGAAGCAATCCTGAACCAAAACCAAACAGAATCCTGAAATGTCCAATCTCTCATAAATGATTCGTTGTCTACATTGCTGAATGCTGATTATTTACTTCTCTTGGCGCGTCTGTTGTGCTTGTAGCATGATGTCCGTTGCTTTAAGTCTGCTGCATCAGTTGAGATTTTTAGTGAAGCATGTTGTACTCTTGTAGACAATATAGTGCAAACTTCGGATAATCACAACAGATTGTACTAGTATAAATCAGCCGAACACACATTATGTTCCTAGTTGCATCCTCACACACATTCATTGTCGTAGACAATGTGTAGTTCTTGCGTGTGCAAGTTGTCCATGGCATCTCAGCGAAGGGGACCTTGCCAAATGAAACAATAACACGAGCATGTTATTAGTCCTGATTAGACAAATATCGGAGCTACACATGAATTGACCAGAAAAAGGTTACAACCCCTTGCTGTGTTTACAGGTTTTGATGACCTGTGAGAAATGAAGTGGAAGAATGATACAGAGAGCTACGAAATAAACAGCAGCTGAACATGTGCGAGTAAACCGTCTGGTATGGTTGGCAGTCTGTGGGGATCTAAGCGAATATAGTTCTATCAAACCAGCGGAACAGACAAGACAGCCAGGCGCAAATAGAAGACTTCTGTCCGGGCACATTCATCTGACTAATACACTCATATAGAGCCAGCGGAAGATGCTAACTGTGAAAGAGAACAACGACAGAAGAAAAGATGGCATGTAGCGTACAATATCGGCGAACACACAAAGACCGATATAATAAAACTGCCAAGAAACAAAGAAAGGAGCTCTGGGGAAAAAGACAACAAAATGTGACGTGTTGGACACAGAAGAGACCTGTGTGGAAGGAATGGGAGAAATCAGAGACTAGGCTGGAGCGATTGGAATGGTCTTACAAATACCAACGGTAGAAAAGAACAGGCTTCTGCATTATTGTTCTAATCAAAGACGAAAGGTCAGAGAGTCGGCACTCAGGGAAGAGCGTGGGTGGGGAGGGAGTTAACTAAAACAGTGTGTGCGCTTCTTGGACAAGATATTTACTTACATTTCCCGCGTTAGTTTGTGCCCATAACGTTGAGAGAATCTCATCTCATTGAGAGAATCTCATCTCAATGAGAGAATCTCATTGCATGTTTTTGCTAGCTTCCATTTGACTGTCATCCTTCTGCACATCTCCAGTAGAACATCTCACAGTACTAATACTTACTCGTGTGTGTCTATGCGTGTATCTACTATATATATATACACACACACACACTTTCCCATGTATACTCACTCTTATCCGGGGGAGTAGCTGCTACCATAGAGCATAATTTCTCTCAGTCTGCTTTTGCTCCCTCCCCCCTCTCCCTCTCGTGATCTTTCCAGTCGCAGGCTGTTTTCCATTGCCTTCCTACTCATTACGTGCCAACAGAATGCTGTCTCTCTGTCATAGGTGTAGGTGTAGAGGTGTGTGCCTGCCTGCGTCAGTGTGTGTGTATGTGTGTGTGTGTGTGTTTCTTTTTAAATATATATATTATTGATGGGGAAATATTGGCACCGTCAAGTAGTTCGTTTGGCTCGTGACTACACAACTAGGTTCTGGGATGATTAGATTGTTGACACAACTATTGTATGAGAGCCCAATATGCCATCTACTCAGATACATTGTTTTCCGGATGTGAAACTTTATTTACAATTTGTGCCAATGCTAGAATCCAAACGGTGAAATCCGCCATTTTAAGGACAAATCACAATCACCTCAAATAGCATTGTATTCCTGAACTTCTTCTTTGGTCTTTGGCGTGCTCCATGACACAGTCAGCCAGGTTTCATGTGACAAGTTAGGCAGGATCATCAATAACACTGGAACCAACTGTCACACGTCCCTACTCGATCACAGCTGTTCCGGCTGTTAACATTTCCATCGTGTGGTTGCCATCCATCAGTACAGGGCGTCTTCCTCTGTATCACGCTGATGCCGTGATCTGGTCTGCCCGGCCCAAGGAAGGACTTGTGGGAATGCAGCCCGTGTTGTTTAGTTTTTCTAACAGCTGCTGGGTTAAGATTCTTCTTAATGGATGCTTCTGGCCACGTTCCTAATGTGTCTTGAAATATTATTGTATAATGTGTAGTCCTCCCTACGTTGAAAATAAAACTGTCTGAAAACATAATAATCTCATTTATATTATTCTCTACCTTCCAAGACAGAAAATCTACCTTCTAAAGTAATGTCGTCTGTGATATTTAAGATCCGTGACCATTTCACACTATTTTGTCTTGTTACAGTTCATAAAATACTACAAGAGACCACTACGAGCGACGCCCACGTCGTGCCAACAGCACAGTTTTCATTAAAACTAGCTATAACTAGCTCCCAGCTGACGACCATGAGACAGCCAACTACACAAACAATATGGTCAGGAAAAGTGCCTATAAGAGAAATATTTTACTGCGGATACTAGCCACCGTAAATGTAACCAAGAATGGCTTAAACGTTTCCTTGCTTTCACTATCAACATTAGTGCATCTCCCCTCCCTATCGACGTTCACAAAACCCGAACCAAAATCAATTAAATGGCATAACCTCTTCCAATTCAACGATTATGTCCCCTAGTATAATTTCCTTCTATTCTGGCATTTCTCTCCCTTGGGGTAAACATGGTCGTTGTGGAAATGGAAATCAATTTCAACATCCACCCCTCCCCAGCCAACGAGACTGGGAATCAAACAACGAAAATCAATCATCAGATGTTATTCCATGGCCGGCGACTCACTAGAGCTGTCTAGCATGACACGCAGACCACGATGACAATTTCCCTCGTTTCAGGCAGGTGGAAGACGTGGGGGAGAGGTGGATGAAGGATAGAGAGAGAGAGAGAGAGAGAGAGAGAGAGAGAGAGAGAGAGAGAGAGAGAGAGAGAGAGAGAGAGAGAGAGAGAGAGAGAGAGAGAGAGAGAGAGAGAGAGAGAGAGATGTTTTCACTGTAACCACAGCACACTCATTTCCTTGCTACTCAACGTTTAACACAACGTGCTAGCACGCTAAAGCTATGCGGAAGAAACAATGGCTTTTTCATAAACATATGTGAATGAATATGCCACCATCTCTATGGCACGAAATCACCATTATTTCGCGTGCCAAACACGAAACAACACAATATTGTAGTCTTTTTTCTAATAGCTCATACTAACAGCCCTTGAGCAGCCGGAAACAGCGTTCTGTAAGGTGGATGTTCAGACATGTGATAGAAGCATGGAGCATCAAGGATGTGTGAAACAGTCAGATAAAGTCAGGTCAAGGACCCGTTTTAGGACCATGGGAGTTTACTGGACACGTGGTGCTAGTCCCTAATTAAGACCAATCGGCGCTGCAGGGATGACGTGGTCAGTATCACGACTTTACTTGCAGGGATGACGTGGTCAGTATCACGATTTTACTTGCAAGGATGACGTGGTCAGTATCACTTTACTTACAGGGATGACATGGTCAGTATCACGGCTTTACTTACAGGGATGGCGTGGTCAGTATTACGATTTTACTTGCAGGGATGACGTGGTCAGTATCACTTTACTTGCAGGGATAAAGTTGTCAGTATCACTTTACTTGCAGAGATGACTTGGTCAGTATCACTTTACTTGCAGGGATAACGTGGTCAGTGTCACTTTACTTACAGGGATGACGTGGTCAGTATCACGATTTTACTTGCAAGGATAACGTGGTCAATATCACTTTACTTACTGGATGACGTGGTCGGTATTACTTTACTTGCAGGGATAACGTGGTCAGTGTCACTTTACTTACAGGGATGACGTGGTCAGTATCACGATTTTACTTGCAGGGATGACGTGGTCAGTGTCAATTTACTTACAGGGATGACGTGGTCAGTATCACGATTTTACTTGCATGGATGACGTGGTCAGTGTCACTTCATTTGCAGGGATGACGTGGTCAGTATCACTTTACTTGCAGGGATGACGTGGTCAGTATCACTTTACTTGCAGGGATAACGTGGTCAATATCAAGACTTTACTTGCAGGGATGACGTGGTCAGTATCACTTTACTTGCAGGGATAACGTGGTCGGTATCACTTTACTTGCAGGGATGACGTGGTCAGTATCACGACTTTACTTGCAGGGATGACGTGGTACTTTCAGGGATGGCGTGGTCAGTGTCACGACTTTACTTACAGGGATGACGTGGTCAGTATCATGACTTTACTTGCAGGGATGACGTGGTCAGTATCACTTTACTTGCAGGGATGACGTGGTCAGTATCACTTTACTTGCAGGGATGGCGTGGTCAGTGTCATTTTACTTGCAGGAATTACATGGTCAGTATCACGACTTTACTTGTCAGGACATTTCTTGGTGCATAGTTTGGCTGGGTTGACGTGAGCACTCGGGGCAATAAAACAATGCCCGTCCAGAAGGAAATTCTAACACATTACCACCTAGTCAGTAGGCAAGTGTGCTAGCGACTGCGCTACCTCGACTGCCATGAACAAGTACACAGTGGCAACTACCATATGATCGCCCACAACTTTTGACAAGGCCCTTTAGGATACACGCTTGTGTGTGAATGTGTGGATGCGCCTGGCTGAGTGTGAGTGTGTGTGTGTAGTGTGCGGCGGTATTTACTTTGTGCACTTGCAGGGCTTTATGACAGTGGTATACCTGTTATATGTACCTGGTAGCATTCTGTGATTTTACTGTGCACTGACACTCACTACAACATTATCTCTGAACGTTTTTGAGACAGCCAATAGCTACTTATTATTATCCACTTTCCTGAACCCACAATGACTCTGCCAATATTCGTTCAGTTCGAGGACGCGGTTATGTTATGGTGATGGATGCCACTGGGTGTCTTATAGGGCTAAAATGGGCGTATTCGCCCGGCCTCTTTCCCACTATATTATAGGCTACTAATTTGGCCAGCGTCCTATGTCTCTGTCACTAGCCAATGAATGTCTGATGTGCTTGAATATGTCAACAAACACAAATAGAACATATGTTTCGATCAGTCTTTGCCAAAGTACAAACAAACACATAAAGAAAACACATTGTTGAATATTCACAAACGGCTATCCGAAGTTCACAAGTTCAGAGTGGAAATATACTTGCGACGTTTTTTTGTTTTAAGATTTTGGAAAGAAAAAACAGTACGATGGAGCCAAATCCGAAGAAAGATGAGAATGAAAGAATCGCAATATTGGCATCCTTTGTTGCTAGCTGTGGAAGCAGTGCTTTGTGAGAGATCACGTTGTCTTGAAGACAAGGGAGCCTTTGAGTGCGTGCTATACCTCGTTTTCTAGGCACAGCCTTTTCTCCGTGATACCACGAGGCAGATAATCTTTCAACAGAAAGCTACTGTCGTAAAAAAAAAATAATTAAATAATAACACAAAGTATTACTTTTATTACAGATTTCTGTGTTCTTGGATTGACCGGTGTTGTATAGCCCGAGAATTTCCAAGCTGGAGATTTTGGATTGTGGATCAAAATGTCCACAGTATTTTACCCTCGTTTGTTTGTGTTCACATATTAACATGCTCGGGGCCCAGAGGACGCATACAAGTATTTTTGTCATATTCAGTCTGCTTAGCACAATTCTATTCACTGTTTCTTTTTTTCTTCTTTTCAATTAATTTTCTCGCACTAGCTATCCTCGAACCTCTCATGTTTCGACAATGGTCAGTGATTTTCGTCACGCTCGCTGTTTCACCTTCGTTGCACTTTGCGGGTGGTCTCAGATCTTGGAACAGCGGCAATACTTGAACGGCCACATTTAAACTGCCTACACCAACTTCCCCCGTAGTATACGAAGGGTAGGATATATGAAACACTGGTTGCGTCTGCCTGTGTATTTCTATAGGTGTCTTCCCCCCCCCCCCCCAACCACCCCCATATCAGAAATTTTATCACAACCATGGCCTCTGACTTCTTCATTGTTCGAAAAAGTTGTTGAGGCAGCAGCTCCGGTTAACGGGATATGTAATTGTAGCGTTATGTATCACAGCGAGAGAACCCTTTTAATAATGAATGTATACTTCACACGTTCAGTGCAACAATGAGGAGCTATGAATTTGACTTAGTTTCAACTTTCTCCTGTTATTCTTTTATTGTCAGGGTAAAGGATTATGGCCAGCCCATTGTACCATGGGAATAATGGAGAAGGAATAGGCCTCAAACAAAAGAATGTTGGACACTAAATCCTTTTGGATGGAGAACACCCAATCTGTGATTGGCATGGTTATCCGAGATCAGACGAGTGGTGTGGTCACCAGCATAAAATGTTAAGAGAGTGACAGGATTACTTGCTTCACAAAGGTGGTTGATGTTGCCAAAGTGAAGAGTGGTGAGTCTGGGGGAGTCTTTACTGATGTTCATGAGATATTTACGGAAGCGAGCTACTATTTTTTTTTTTGGGGGGGGGGGGGTGTATCGACGGTGTATCCCCTCTCTCCCAATCCCCCTCCTCACCCCCAAATAGCATAAACTATACTCGCATCTGAAAGCTCCTCCACTTTGAAACATGCCATTCGCATAGTTAACCGAAGGATATTAATTGCAAAACTATGTGCTGTACATCTAATGTGGTTGCATTTGGTAGTGCCTGTATAGTATGATTCGGAAGTGTGCTTATGGCGGTTTTTTTGTCAAGCATGCAGGCCACTATATGGTTATCTTTAAAGACCTGCTGGGCGTCAGGGTCGGAGGGAGGGATGTTGATGTGACAGTGAAGGTTTCTGGAAGCAGCTAATGTGTAGGAATGGAAGAACAGGATACGTTTGGCTTCATCCTGGGTGGGCTTAGATTTTGATGGAAGTGTCTCTGTCCGGGTGATTGTGTAAGTGATTCTTGCAGGATGGGTTCAAGATAAAGATGGATGCTGGAGAAGTTAATGAGCTCACTGGCCTTGCTCAACTTGTTTCCATGACGTTTTGCATGGGACTTGTTGGGATGGCATATAGAGTGAACTATTAGAATCTGTGGGTTGTGAGAGCAGAGGCACCGAATGTATCTGTAATATCTGGGATGTTCACAGGCGTAGTAATCTGAGAAGTGAATTTAAAGTACAAGATTGGACACACTGGCGGTGTTGAAGAACTGGACCAGTTTATCTGTAGACATCTCAGTGATGCCATCACCATCATCGATGTTACCTGGTATACACCTAGGGAAATCTACCTCCGTAAATTTGCCAAATTGTCTACACCATTCTCCCCCCCCCCCCCCCCCACTTCCCCCGAAGCATACGAAGGGCAGAAACAGTTTGACAACCACTGTAAGTATTATTAGACTTGGCATCACCACTATGACCCCAATCCATGATGATGTGATGCATAACTGGAACCCATAATGACCTCGCAGCTCCACTGGCCTGGTCAAAGTGCTCATCTTTAAACTCTAACGAGTTAAGGGTGGCAGAAATTGGGTCAAGTTTAATATAATGTAAGCAGTGAAGGCGGGGCCTTGTCCAAACAGAATTGGGGTGCTTTCAAATCGTCATGGTGAGGAATAATGTCTAGAAGAAGCAAACACATCTTATAGAAAAAGAAATAAACAGTGATTCTTCCCGGTATTAGTTGGATGCATTCGCAAATGTTCAGAATTGACTGTTGTCCTTTGTGAGGCTATACTGGTGACGACCGGGTGGAAATTGTGCTCCGCATATTATGTGTAACGTAGGGTCGGTGCACGCGGAGAGAACTAGGAGCTCAGGGTCGATGGACTGGTGGATACATAATGTATGTCCCTAGGCTGTTCCATTATATGCAACACCCTCGCCCGCTCATCTACTCTCTGTCACAAGCCGATTCTCATAATCTACATCTGTCTGTCTATCTATGTATCTCTAGCTTCCTTTCTCTATGTCACTAGTCGATTCTCATAGTCTACAGCTCTCTCGCTAGCTTCCGTTACCTCTACCACTCTCTCATAATCTACAGCTTCTGTTCTCTCTGACACTATCGGTCTTTACAAGCATGCAATTAAATCTGTGGAACTCTCTCGTAAAGATAAAACAGTACTATAATAAATCATTGCACGGTAGTTCTGTTAATAAGTCACCGCACGGCAGTTATGCTATACTAGATCTGACACAGCCTCTTGGAGCAACTGTTTCTATTTTATTTAAAAATACATGACCAAGTGAGGCCCATTCAGTGTGCCCGGACTCACGTCCCCTCCTTGTCCTCGTGCATTATTTCGTGAAATGTCCTTGCGCGCGTGATCTGTTTGAACATGACAAATGTTCTCCTATTGCACTGTGTTATAATAACCCCCACTGGATATTCAATCTTCACTGACTAATGCTTTGTCAAATCAATGAATTGTCCCAGTAGGGGTGAATCCCATTCTACTAATTGTTTCGCTATAGAATCATGTACGTCGATACGGACGTTGCAGCATTGCCATTGTGTGGAATATTAGGTTGCTCATACCCACACGCTCTCTCACGTGTTCAGCTGACACGGACTTCGTGGAAACATACTGTGTGTTGTACTAAATTTGTGATATGTTAATGTAACATGCATTGTTGTACAACATAGAAACATACGTGTTGTACTAGATTTGTAACATTTCAATCTAACTTGATTGTTATAAAACACAGAAACAAACGTGAAATGTAACATGACTGTTATAAAACATAGAAACATAGTGCTCTACTAGATTTGTGACATTTTAATGTAATTTGACATAAAACATATACAACATAGAAACATACGTGTTGTACTAGATTTGTGACATTTTAATATAACTTGACTGTTATAAAACACGGAAACATACGCGTAGTACTAGATTTGAGGCATTGTAATGTAACATGCACTGTTATAAAACATGGAAACATAGTGCTCTACTAGATTTGTGACATTTTAATGTAACATGACTGTTATAAAACATGGAAATATACGCGTAGTACTAGATTTGTCACATTTTAATATAACGCACACTGTTATAAGTTAGTTAGTTAGTTAGTCGACAGATCATCCTCATTGCACATCGAACCATTCAGTCCATAAGTGCTCGGATCCCCTCCTCAGCAAATCCTGCAACGTGTAGCGGCTAACGACGCCAGTTCTGTGTTGGTTTATAAATCTTCTTTGGCTTCCTGCGTAGTGTTCTTGTTTGGCCACCCCTCTTTTAATTTGCTGCTCTCGCAGTCTGGCCATTGTTGTAGATTCACAGTCATCACTTGGTTCTCGCAAAAGTCTTACTTCTCGTAGAGCATTCAGAATGTCGGCCTGGTCCATGGCGCGTCCGCCCTCCACAGTAGCCTCACTTGCGAGCTTGTCAGCCCGCTCATTTCCTTGTACTCCCGCATGCCCTGGCACGAAGATGAAACTAATCTTTGCCAGTCGAGACCGCTCCAAAGGCAGCAACCATTCTCTTCGGATCGACCCCTCCTCTATCCTCTTGATCATGTTCATTGAGTCGCTAAGGAAACAAGCCCTAGTGAATGTCTGTGTCTCGAGCCATGTTATTGCTTTACTTACTGCCATGACTTCCATGGTCAGGCTACTTGTGGTTTCAGTGAAAGCACCAGAGTCCTCCTTCACAATTCTCCCTCCGGCCCGAGCTGTAAAGGCCCATGAGCTTCTCACATGTCGGATGACCGACCCATCTGTGTAGATTACCGCGTCACCGTCTAGCGAATTCTCGAAAATCAACGCTTGTACTTCAGCCTCAACAGCAGCCGGATTTTCTTGTCTGCATTTTCTATCTAGTTGGATGCAAACTGAAAAGGATGTGCAGAAGTCTGTTGGCACTTGCACCCACTCCTCGCCAGGTTCTAAGTCCTCAAGTGAACACACCTGTTGAAGAATGTCTTCGGCTTGACCCATCCACGACCGTCCTCTTTTTAACCTGCTGCCCTTCACCTTCCTAATTTCACTATGCAGTGGATGTTGTGTGTTTGCGTTAATTCTGAGGTAGGCGCGTGCCCTGCAACCTTGTATTCTGTCTTCAATGGTTGGAAAATCAAGAAGGTAGCGCATCGCCCTGCATGCTGTATCTCTTGTACATCCAAGAATAATGCGCATAGCTTCATTCTGTATCCTTTCCATCCTTTCTATCTGCTTATGGCTGAGAGTCAGGATTGCCATTGCATACTCCAAAACAGACATGACCAACCCCTCGTTATAAAACATAGTAAAATTAGTGTAGGAATAGATTTGACATTGTGCTGTGCAGTAACTGTTATTTATCATGGAAACATACGTGTAGTACTAGATTTGTGACATTTTACTGGTGAAACTGGTGTAGTACTAGATTTGTGACATTTTACTGCAACATGGTGAAACTGGTGTAGTACTAGATTTGTGACATGTTAATGCATCGTGATAGCGCGAGCTGGAAAGTAATGATCTCCATTGTCTGCTCTATACCAGGCCCCTGAAGAGGACAAATCGTCAGAATATCGTTATCTAGGTCAATCCTCTCACTCGGAATGGCGTGGCACTGCTCTGCCATACATAAACCCGTTGGATAATCTTATAGGCGAACTACGGTAGCCTCCTCTCTCGTTGATTCTGCCCGCTTGAACCTACAGTTGTCTGTTTCCCGTTTGATCGCTAGGCGCCCCCAAGTGTTTGCCATTCAGTTTTGACACGGGCCACTTACCCGGCAATCTGAGCACAGTTCTGCGTGATATGATGGTTTCCCTCTACTGTATCATTTCCAGAAAGTGAAAAAAAAAAAAAAAAAACCATTTGGGCACAGCAGGGAGTAAATCTGCGCCAGTATGACAGGAGGATGTCCTAACGAGGACGTTTAATCAATACTTACACACACAAATAAGGTGGTCATCGGGGATAACCTAAAATGTGATTTATTCCAACAAATGTGCCGGGAAACGAATTAAATAAGGGTACAGAATGTCAGTAGGAAAGACAATTTCAGCTAGAGAACTGCGTTCTCCTGGTGGTGTCAAACTCCACGTGCACTGGGAGTACTGAAAACTTAAGCGTGCCTTCAATGACTGCATGCAACTTACTGCCTGACCAATGAACCGAATGTATGAACCCACCGCCATCATATATGGCGTTCATGTTGGTACCTGGCTAGATCTGGGATCTTCCGGTTTCAAGATGGCGACGGACGGTCGTGTTGTTTTGTGTTCGTTAACTTTTTCGCGTAAGGGATGGATTTATTCATTTCTTGCGTGTAATTGGTGTGCCAGGATGTAAAACCAGGAGTTTCTACTCAAGATCTGCGCGGGTGCTACGGAGTTCGTGCATCGAGCGAAGCCATCCTTGAGTGAATTTTCAGCAGCGTGTGTGGTTCTCAATCAAAAGTCAGTGTTTACGTTTTTTCAACATGGCGGAACAACGTGTGTTTTCCGAACGATCAGCAGTCAACATACCGAAGCGGCGTGGTAGCCGCGCAGGGAAAAAGAAGCCAGGTAAGCGCGGTGGCTTGAGACGTTTTAGACTCAAGTGTCACCGTCTAGGACTCAGGAACATCCGTATTCTATATTGGAACTGTGCCAGTGTAAAACAACGGGGCTCTATTTTAGAAACCCTAGTTTACAGGAACGACATTGTAGCACTCCAGGAGACGAGACTGGGCGATCAGCTACTCCGAATTGCCGGCTTCAAATGTTTCTATAACAGACGACATCTGGGAACGGCGATTCTCGTTCGCGACAGCATGGTGGCGTCAGAGCTAGACATGTCCAGTTGGAACAGTGACGATATACAAATACAGGCGTTGAGAGTTCATTCCAGTACACCATTCGTGTTGGTTAATGTTTATGCCCGCAATGCGAGTGTGGACGCCCAGAAGTGGCAGTGCTTAAGTGGCATATTAGGCCACGAGAGAAATGTTATTTTCTGTGGTGACTTCAACGCTAAAGGCAGATCATGGGGAAACACTTCCTCCAATACACAAGGGGAGGAGCTCGAGACTGCACTGGAAACCATCGACCTGGTTTGTATCAACAGTGGCTGTGTCACCAGGACAGCAAGCCGTCCAGGCGATGAGGACAGTGCTATTGATCTGGCGCTAGTTTCACCTTCACTCACTACAGTGTGTAGATGGGGTGTCCTAGGACACCATGGCAGCGACCACCACCCATGCAGCATATTGGTGGAGAAAGGCAGAACCAGGCAGCACAAGCTAAAGGTAAAGACGTTCCAGTATGACAGTACAGGGCAAGATGTGGTGAGTAAAATAAGACGTGACAAGCGCAGAACGTTTCAGGGCAGGAAGAAAAGGAAAAAAAGCTGGGAGCAGCCACCGTGGTGGAGTTTCGAGGTGGAGAAGGCTTGGGTGGATAAGCGTAGTGCTGTAAGGAGATGGCAAAATGCCAAGAAGAACAGAGCTGGTCATCCTAGTCCCTGCTTGCACTTAGAAAGAGAGATGCACACAAAAGTAAGCTATTTCAAAAAACTGGTCACGGTGGTTAAAAGCGAAAAATGGGCAGAGGTGTGTCAAAGAGTAAGCACAGACAAGTCACTGAAATTGTTCTGGCGACTACATAAAAGCATGAGTGGTGTAGTCAAGAATAAGAGCATTTCTGACTTCCAAGGTGCTGACCTCATCTGGCAGAGGACTGACGAGGACAAGGGCAAAGCCCTCTTTGAACGCTACCTTGAGCAGAGCAACCAGACAGACATGGGAGGCCGGAATCTGGCCAAGGAGGTCACCTCAGACAGATGCAAGGCCCAGAACACTTCGGATGAAGACACAGTGACAGTACAAGAAATCAAGGCTGTGCTTCGACGATCAAAAAACAGTGCTCCAGGTCCTGATGGCATAAGATACGACGACATAAATAGGTGTACCGACAATGAGCTAGAGAAACTAGCAGACATGTACAACAACAGTATAGGGAGTGCTAGCATCAAGGAGGAATGGTTACACAGCTATCTGATTCCCTTGCCGAAGCCTGACAAAGACCACAAGAAAATTCAGGGATATCGAATTATAACCATGCAGAATACAATAGGCAAGCTGCTGGAGAAGGTAATTGCCAGGAAAATATCAAGCCAACTAGAGAGGCAAGGTGTTTTCCCACCTACCCTGGGTGGGTACCGTCCAAAAAGAGAAACCTGGACCAATGCAGCAGTCTTTGCCCATGATGTCTATGAAGGTTTCCACTCAGGCACTGAAACCGTTGCTGCAGCGATTGATCTTGAGGACGCATACAACAGAGTACCACTGGATTTTTTAATGTTTCAGCTTCTTGAACTAAACGTAAGTCCATTCCTCCTTAGTTGGATCGCTGCAGCTCTCTTCCAACGGAAAGTAGTTTTTAGATGTGGCAGTTGGACTTCGGAACCAACAACAATATATCCTGGCCTACCACAGGGATCACCATTATCTCCGGTACTGTTCAACGCCTACACAGTGAGAATCACCAGTGAGCAGATCACTGGACCTGGCAGGACATTGTCATATGCCGATGATGTTTTAGTGTATCGTCAGGGTAAGGATAGAGAGGAGGTTGCTGTGGAGCTACAAACCGAACTCAATCGCATAAGTACTTGGTGTGATGAAGCTGGGGCAATGGTCAACCCAACAAAGGCAACAGTGACTTGGTTCTCGTTGAATAATCATATTGTCAACAATCCAACACCAACTGTAATGCTGTGTTCAGAGACGGTGGAAAGAACGCAGGCAATGAATTACCTGGGGATACGGTTTGATCGAAGCCTTGCTTATAATGTGCACATAGACCAGGTGATAACAAAGGCCAAGCGGGGTTTGGCAGCGATGCGGGTGATGGCGGCAGCAAACTGTGAGCAGCGCCATCTATGTCTCCTGTACGAGGGGCTGGTCATGTCTGTTTTGGAGTATGCAATGGCAATCCTGACTGTCAGCCATAAGCAGATAGAAAGGATGGAAAGGATACAGAATGAAGCTATGCGCATTATTCTTGGATGTACAAGAGATACAGCATGCAGGGCGATGCGCTACCTTCTTGATTTTCCAACCATTGAAGAGAGAATGCAAGTTTGCAGGGCACGCGCCTACCTCAGAATTAACGCAAACACACAGCATCCACTGCATAGTGAAATTAGGAAGGTGAAGGGCAGCAGGTTAAAAAGAGGACGGTCGTGGATGGGTCAAGCCGAGGACATTCTTCAACAGGTGTGTTCACTTGAGGACTTAGAACCTGGCGAGGAGTGGGTGCAAGTGCCAACAGACTTCTGCACATCCTTTTCAGTTTGCATCCAACTAGATAGAAAATGCAGACAAGAAAATCCGGCTGCTGTTGAGGCTGAAGTACAAGCGTTGATTTTCGAGAATTCGCTAGACAGTGACGTGGTCATCTACACAGATGGGTCGGTCATCCGACATGTGAGAAGCTCATGGGCCTTTACAGCTCGGGCCGGAGGGAGAATTGTGAAGGAGGACTCTGGTGCTTTCACTGAAACCACAAGTAGCCTGACCATGGAAGTCATGGCAGTAAGTAAAGCAATAACATGGCTCGAGACACAGACATTCACTAGGGCTTGTTTCCTTAGCGACTCAATGAACATGATCAAGAGGATAGAGGAGGGGTCGATCCGAAGAGAATGGTTGCTGCCTCTGAAGCGGTCTCGGCTGGCAAAGATTAGTTTCATCTTCGTGCCAGGGCATGCGGGAGTACAAGGAAATGAGCGGGCTGACAAGCTCGCAGGTGAGGCTACTGTTGAGGGCGGACGCGCCATGGACCAGGCTGACATTCTGAATGCTCTACGAGAAGTGAGACTTTTGCAAGAACCAAGTGATGACTGTGAATCTACAACAATGGCCAGACTACGAGAGCAGCAAATTAAAAGAGGGGTGGCCAAACAAGAACACTACGCAGGAAGCCAAAGAAGATTGATAAACCAACACAGAACTGGCGTCGTTAGCCGCTACACGCTGCGGGATTTGCTGAGGAGGGGATCCGAGCACTTATGGACTGAATGGTCCGATGTGCAACGAGGATGATCTGTCGACTAACTAACTAACTAACCTGGCTAGATATTAAACAGCAATCACAATGTCTTGAATTACTATGTGAGTGTGTGAGTAAACACCGCACAGGGAAATACCTGCATTGCAATACTGCATTCGTGTTTGAATAAAAACTGGACATGCTTTGAATTACCACATCTCTCTCTCTCTCTCTCTCTCTCTCTCTCTCTCTCTCTCTCTCTCTCTCTCTCTCTCTCTCTCTCTCTCTCTCTCTCTCTCTCTCTGAATAAAAATCGCACATGTGATCATGCTGCCTTGAATTACTACTTTTGTTTTTGAGTAAAAGCTGGAGATGCGAACACACTGAATTTAATTACACGCGTGTTTGTTTGAGTAAATAAAATCACAGGTAATCACACTGCCTCCCCATTATGCCTTCCTGCATAAGATCCCAAATCGGTCTCGCGAACACATTTTCTTCGTTTCTTCGCCTGGCCTTCGTCTTCCAATGGAGTACAGGCCTTCATCTACTGTATCAATACCGACTAAAGGCCGGGAATTAGAAAACATTACCATCTTCTGTTATATTCATGGTAGTTCCAGATTTAACGCATGGAAGAAGAAAACATTGCCATCTTCTGCTGTATTCATGCTAGTTCCTGACTAAACACCGAGAAGTAGAAAACATTGCCATCTCCTGCTGTATTCATGCTAGTTCCTGGCTAAACACCGAGAAGAAGAAAACATTGCCATCTTCTGCTGTATTCATGCTAGTTCCTGACTAAACACCGAGAAGTAGAAAACATTGCCATCTCCTGCTGTATTCATGCTAGTTCCTGACTAAACACCGAGAAGAAGAAAACATTGCCATCTTCTGCTGTATTCATGCTAGTTCCTGACTAAACACCGAGAAGAAGAAAACATTGCCATCTTCTGCTGTATTCATGCTAGTTCCTGACTAAACACCGAGAAGTAGAAAACATTGCCATCTCCTGCTGTATTCATGCTAGTTCCTGACTAAACACCGAGAAGAAGAAAACATTGCCATCTTCTGCTGTATTCATGCTAGTTCCTGACTAAACACCGAGAAGTAGAAAACATTGCCATCTCCTGCTGTATTCATGCTAGTTCCTGACTAAACACCGAGAAGAAGAAAACATTGCCATCTTCTGCTGTATTCATGCTAGTTCCTGTCTAAACACCGAGAAGTAGAAAACATTGCCATCTCCTGCTGTATTCATGCTAGTTCCTGACTAAACGCCGAGAAGAAGAAAACATTGCCATCTCCTGCTGTATTCATGCTAGTTCCTGACTAAACACCGAGAAGAAGAAAACATTGCCATCTTCTGCTGTATTCATGCTAGTTCCTGACTATACACCGAGAAGAAGAAAACATTGCCATCTTCTGCTGTATTCATGCTAGTTCCTGACTAAACACCGAGAAGAAGAAAACATTGCCATCTTCTGCTGTATTCATGCTAGTTCCTGAACACCGAGAAGAAGAAAACATTGCCATCTCCTGCTGTATTCATGCTAGTTCCTGACTAAACACCGGGAAGTAGAAAACATTGCCATCTTCTGCTGTATTCATGCTAGTTCCTGACTAAACACCGAGAAGAAGAAAACATTGCCATCTCCTGCTGTATTCATGCTAGTTCCTGACTAAACACCGAGAAGAAGAAAACAATGCCATCTCCTGCTGTATTCATGCTAGTTCCTGACTAAACACCGAGAAGAAGAAAACATTGCCATCTTCTGCTGTATTCATGCTAGTTCCTGACTATACACCGAGAAGAAGAAAACATTGCCATCTTCTGCTATATTCATGCTAGTTCCTGACTAAACACCGAGAAGAAGAAAACATTGCCATCTTCTGCTGTATTCATGCTAGTTCCTGAACACCGAGAAGAAGAAAACATTGCCATCTCCTGCTGTATTCATGCTAGTTCCTGACTAAACACCGGGAAGTAGAAAACATTGCCATCTTCTGCTGTATTCATGCTAGTTCCTGACTAAACACCGAGAAGAAGAAAACATTGCCATCTCCTGCTGTATTCATGCTAGTTCCTGACTAAACACCGAGAAGAAGAAAACAATGCCATCTCCTGCTGTATTCATGCTAGTTCCTGACTAAACACCGAGAAGAAGAAAACATTGCCATCTCCTGCTGTATTCATGCTAGTTCCTGACTATACACCGAGAAGAAGAAAACATTGCCATCTTCTGCTATATTCATGCTAGTTCCTGACTAAACACCGAGAAGAAGAAAACATTGCCATCTTCTGCTGTATTCATGCTAGTTCCTGAACACCGAGAAGAAGAAAACATTGCCATCTCCTGCTGTATTCATGCTAGTTCCTGACTAAACACCGGGAAGTAGAAAACATTGCCATCTTCTGCTGTATTCATGCTAGTTCCTGACTAAACACCGAGAAGAAGAAAACATTGCCATCTCCTGCTGTATTCATGCTAGTTCCTGACTAAACACCGAGAAGAAGAAAACAATGCCATCTCCTGCTGTATTCATGCTAGTTCCTGACTAAACACCGAGAAGAAGAAAACATTGCCATCTTCTGCTGTATTCATGCTAGTTCCTGACTAAACACCGAGAAGAAGAAATCATTGCCATCTTCTGCTGTATTCATGCTAGTTCCTGACTAAACACCGAGAAGAAGAAAACATTGCCATCTCCTGCTGTATTCATGCTAGTTCCTGACTAAACACCGAGAAGAAGAAAACATTGCCATCTTCTGCTGTATTCATGCTAGTTCCTGACTAAACACCGAGAAGAAGAAATCATTGCCATCTTCTGCTGTATTCATGCTAGTTCCTGACTAAACACCGAGAAGAAGAAAACATTGCCATCTTCTGCTGTATTCATGCTAGTTCCTAACTAAACACCGAGAAGAAGAAAACATTGCCATCTTCTGCTGTATTCATGCTAGTTCCTGACTAAACACCGAGAAGAAGAAAACATTGCCATCTTCTGCTGTATTCATGCTAGTTCCTGACTAAACACCGAGAAGAAGAAAACATTGCCATCTCCTGCTGTATTCATGCTAGTTCTTGACTAAACACCGAGAAGAAGAAAACATTGCCATCTTCTGCTGTATTCATGCTAGTTCCTGACTAAACACCGAGAAGAAGAAAACATTGCCATCTTCTGCTGTATTCATGCTAGTTCCTGACTAAACACCGAGAAGAAGAAAACATTGCCATCTTCTGCTGTATTCATGCTAGTTCCTGACTAAACACCGAGAAGAAGAAAACATTGCCATCTTCTGCTGTATTCATGCTAGTTCCTGACTAAACACCGAGAAGAAGAAAACATTGCCATCTCCTGCTGTATTCATGCTAGTTCCTGACTAAACACCGAGAAGAAGAAAACATTGCCATCTTCTGCTGTATTCATGCTAGTTCCTGACTAAACACCGAGAAGAAGAAAACATTGCCATCTCCTGCTGTATTTTTGCTAGTTATTGACTTAATGCCTGGAAGAAGAAAACATTGCCATCTCCTGCTGTATGACGTTCCCAGTACAGAAAGATCAAAATCTTGACATAATATCGCCGTGTGAAAGCAACATACACACTTGTATAACGTTCCGAGTACAGAAAGACCAGAATCTTGACATAATATCGCCGTGTGAAAGCAACATACAAACACTTGTATAACGTTCCGAGTACAGAAAGACCAGAATCTTGACATAATATCGCCGTGTGAAAGCAACATACACACTTGTATAACGTTCCGAGTACAGAAAGACAAGAATCTTGACATGATATCGACGTGTGACAGCAAAATCATGCCATCTCTAATAACCTCATTGGATGTCCTTGAGGCAGCACCAGGCCGCACTACGTCTCACTTGTTTTCGCACGTGTCTGCCTTCTGTCGGAATTACCATTTATGCCAGCAGTGTTCCAGACCATTTGTGTATTTTATTTATGGGAAGAATTGTTGGCCTTCAAATATTTATATTTTACATTTCCAGACAATTCTGTGTGTTCTGGTCATAATGTTGTCTGTGTGTGCATAGAGTATGGTGCTTACCACTCGTGACCATTCCCATGTACATGAGTTTACAGTAGAAGTCCGCACAGGCTTTGATGCATTTTTGTGCAGTGGTATTTTAGAAACGATCTTCTTGTGTTTCCCGTGGCTGTTTCTGAAATGTGTTATCCTCATTGCTTGCATGTTGTTTTCTAGTACATCATCTGACGTCCCAGGTTTCAAATTTGTTCCTCTGCAGCAAGATGGCCAATGTTGGCAATCACCTGAGCTTGGTTTTTGGTAATATTATCTCTGTGTATTGTCTCAGTCTGGTTAGAATTACTGTTATTTGTGTAGTTCTTGAGCTTATTCCTGCTACTGTTCTCTCATGTGAGTCACCGTGCATGTTTGTTCTGTCATGCGAATGACCTATCATGTGTATGTGCAGTTATATAAAGGCCTGCCATATGTATGTGCAGTTATATAAAGACAAATCATGTGTATGTGCAGTTATATACAGGCCTGTCATATGTATGTGCAGTTATAAAGACCAGTCATGTGTATGTGCAGTTATATAAATGTCTATGTGCAGTTATATCAAGAACTATCATGTGTTTGTGCAGTTATATAAAGACATATCATGTATATGTGCAGTTATACAAAGGCCTATCACGTGTATGTGCGGTTATATCAAGACCTATCATGTGTTTGTGCAGTTGTATAAAGACATATCACGTGTATGTGCAGTTACATATAGATCCTATCATGTATGTGCAATAACGTATAGGTCCTATAATCTGTGTCATTAAAAATGCATGCGTCCAATAATGTGTATGTGCAATAACGTATAGATCCTAATATATATATATATCTAATATGTCGGCTCCGTGGCCGAGGAGTTAGCAGCTTTCTCCGCTAACCCCGAATACTCTCGTCACGTGACGCGACGAGAATTAGCAGTGGTTCGAATCGCAAAAGTGACATATGAGAGTATGGAGCCGGTCGCTCAGAAAGTCGTGGCGTGTTGATGAGCGTAATCTAGCCTAGGAATCAACATACAGCTGAAAGATGCTGGTGTTGACCGCAATATCCTGTAACAGGATGGAAACGCGGAAAAAAAAAAATATATATATATATGCATATATATATGCAAAAACGTACAGGTCCTATAATGTGCATGTGTAATAACGTATAGGTTATACGATGTGTATGTGCAATAACGTATATATCCTATCATATGTACCCAGTTATTGGTATAACCTACAAATGCGCCCTGAACGCCTCCTATGGATACGCGTGTTTATAGTCCTCTTTGTCTTCATTTTTCTTTCTTTCTTTTCGTTTCCCTGTAATTGTATGCACCTGAAAGCATTTTTAACCACAACTGTGCTAATTTACACATAACAGACTTTGCTTGACATCTTTGTTTATTGCAACTAATCAGGTTTATTTCTGGGGATTTCCCGCTCAAATGGGCTACTATAACAAGAAAAGCAAAAGAACTCGTCGTCAGGGCAGTCGGAGGGAGGGTCTTTGCTCTCAGGGCAAGGAAAATCATGGTTACACATGACTGAAGCTCTCTCTCTCTCTCTCTCTCTCTCTCTGTGTGTGTGTGTGTGTGAGAGAGAGAGAGAGAGAGAGAGAGAGAGAGAGAGAGAAGTGTTAGGCTGTCCTACGGTCTAGGCCAGTGGTTCTCAACCGGTGGAGAATCCCCCCCAGGGGGGGGGGAGGGGGGAATTTTCGGGTTTCTAGGGGAATTAAGATTATTTCAAGATCGCATTACTTGATATTGTTTTCCCCTTCATACTTTACGGTTCTGTACATCTCAACCTTCTGAAATTCATTTTATAACATAAATAGACCCGCAAATCACATTTTATGTAGACGTCTAGACTTGTTTTAGTATGTGCTATTAAATTTTGCTTCCATTATTATGTATACTGTGTAGAGGCGGGGGGGGGGTTTAGGGAGGAAATACAAAGAGGGGGGGGGGGTGGGTGACGACGTTATGAAAATATGGTGAAGGGGGACACGGGCCAAAAAAGGTTGAGAACCACTGGTCTAGGCCTTGCCATAGTGAGGTGAGATGGCCAGTTTCCTTCCTCTACTTCTTCCCATGTCAGGCAATTCCCAGACAAGTATGCACTTAGCATAGTACCCATTGCTGCGAGGCTAGACCTCCAGTGCCCTGCTACGTGGAGCAGGTAATCCTGCCACTGCCGTGATATACATGAAACCGCGCAAGTAAAACACACTCTCCTACGTCTCATGGAGCGTCTGCTACTTTCTCATCTGAAGCCTTCTACCGTATCACGAATCTTTACATGAATAAGTTAATTCTGACTTTCACAGTACAACAATAGCACAGAGATGAGACGTACAACAATAACTCAGAGATGAGATTTTCAAAAACATAAGAGAGATGAGATGTGTGTCTTCCGTGAAACAACTACCATGATAAATTCTACTATTTTCACAGTACAATAGCACAGAGACGTACAACAATAACACAAAGATGAGATGTGTGTCCTCCATGAAACAACTATCATGATAAATTCTACTATTTTCACAGTACAATAGCACAGAGATGAGACGTACAACAATAACACAAAGATGAGATGTGTGTCCTCCATGAAACAACTACCATGATAAATTCTACTATTTTCACAGTACAATAGCACAGAGATGAGACGTACAACAATAACACAAAGATGAGATGTGTGTCCTCCATGAAACAACTACCATGATAAATCCTACAAGATAGCCTCAACACAGACGGGAGGGGGCACAGGAGGCGCCCGGGTCTGGGAAACACCAGAAAACACTTAAATATCGATTAACATCAGCAGAAGATTGCCACTGAACTTGGAGGGAAAGCTTAGCTCCGGCTGGGAAATGGAAGCGTGGAGAATCATGGCTGAGGCAAGTGGGACTATGAGGCAGTCATAATATGTGTGGCGACAAGAGGCATCAGCTAGAGATGTTTCCATAACGATCCAATAACCGCGTAGGATTGGGCTATTACACATAAACGTGCTTCTCTGTGACAATCTCTCGTAACAAGTGTGACAACCTTGATCTTGTCTTATTCCGAAGTAGCAAGTACCAAAGTGTGAGGTACATTCAGGGTCGCTGGAATGTATACATTGTTGGTTATGTACATAATTACTTACGCTCAGAAGAAAAACAAACAGTTGTCACGTGTACACATACACATGGACAACCATAGTGCTTGATTAATCGCCAGTACAGGTGCAGCCGGACCTGGTCAAGTGCTGTTTGACACCAACACACGTGTCTATGTTTGTTTGACACCAACACACGTGTCTATGTTTGCTTGACACCAACACACGTGTCTATGTTTGTTTGACACCAACACACGTGTCTATGTTTGTTTGACACCAACACACGTGTCTATGTTTGTTTGACACCAACACACGTGTCTATGTTTGTTTGACACCAACACACGTGTCTATGTTCTCTTAGTAGAACCCACCATGTTTTTGGAAACGTAAGAAGTCGAACTCAGGATTTGTTTATATTAATATGTTACATGCATTTTAGCGTTGTTCTAGTTTGCTCTATTTTCTTGTTGTGCCACATTTTAAACTGCCCATGAGCATGGCATTTCCAGATAGCATTTCAACCACTTCACAGACGCACTGCGACCTTCATCAGCTTGTGTTTGTCTTGTTCTGAACTCTGATGCACTCCTTGTCAGGCTGTTGCTGCATTCTTGCTCAGTAGTTGTTCCTTTTTGTCTGCTGAGATGATTAACTGTTCATAGTTGTGTCGAAAGACCATCTTAGTCTCTTGTCTTGCCATCCGACTGGTTTTTATTTTCGGGCATTTTCTGATATTGCTGCTTCCAGCAGCTAACTTATTAGAACATCTGACGTGCTCAAGTGTGTAAGACACTACGAACGTCTGGTGTGTTTATGTGAGTGTATATGGGCGGCTGACATCTTCATGTGTGTGTATTAACTCAATCATGTATCATGCCGGCAAACGTGGACGGTCATGTTTCGCCATCTTACACGGTCACCAGAGTCGTAGATCAGCTCTGTGTTCTTGTCCCGACCATGCCATGTGGTCAAGCCATCCAGATATTTACTTCTCTACTTTCCCCTTGCCGGTCTCTCTGACCGAGGGGTTACAACACTTTCTCCGTAATCCCGTTTATCACGCAGAGTCTCGTAGCGGGCGAGATCTGGGAGCGGTTCGACCCCCGCTGGTGACTTGCGGGATAACTGAGCCGGCCGCTCAGAAAGCAATGGAAACTACTGAGTGTAATCTTGCCAAGAAATCATCAGACAGATGAAAGATGCTGCTGTTGACAGCGATGTCCTGTAAAGGATATGCGAATTTTAAAAAAAAAAATACTTTTCCCTTGTAATTTCCCACTCAATTTTATCAGTTGTCACAAAGTTCTCTAGTTTATTTCTTCTTATGCCGTGCTCAAAAATGTTGACTGTCTACGTCTTCCTCTTCTTCTGCGTTCATCCGGAGTTTTTTTTTTTTCTTTTTTTTTTTTCGGACGTGATTGCGTTGTGCCTGTTTACAGCAGTACTGCGTTCTTGCGCCGTCAGGCCGACACATCCGACTTCTGCGGGCATTTGTTGACCGGGTTAACCTTCCTGGCTCAGTCTACGTCTAATTTCACCAATCAGTTTAGAGTTTTCACTTGCCTCTTGTAGGATTTCCTCATTAATTGATATATCTGTCCGTGGTATTCTTTGCATTTTCCTCAGACATCGCACTCAACTGCTATTAGATGTTTTTAGTTTGCTCATCGTCCACGTTTCACATCCATACAAAAGTACAGGTTCTGTGTAGCACTTCAACTCTCTTTCTCTCGCTGCATCTTTTTGTTAGTGTGCGTGCGCGTACATGCGTGTGTGTATATATATATATATATATATATATATATATATATATATATATATATATATATAGTGTGTGTGTGTGTGTGTGTGTGTAAGACCGTCTGTTATGTTTATGTGTGTGTGTGTGTGTAAGAACGTTTGTTATGTTCGTGTGTGTGTGTGTGTGTGTGTATAAGAAAGTATGACGTGTTCATCCGTGTGTCTGTCAGTTCGAACGTGTGAAACGCTATTGACGGCAGTTACCTCCCCACCCCCAGAGCACACACACTTCCAGTACCAGACATTACCTCCCCGTTGCCCGCTTCCACTTATGTCTGCTGTTTGCCAAGAAATCGATTCCAGGTTTTCCTGAGCAAGATAATTGTGCATGTATTTTTGTGTGTGCTAAATTGCAAATGTGTGTGTTTGTTAATGCGTATATGTGCTTGCTGCCTCCACGTTCAGTTGGATATGGCAAGAATACAAGCAGTCATGTCGGAAGACGAGGAAAATATACTGTACACTGTCACAAACTGGCATAACGCGTATCTGTGCACTGCATTGCTGTTTGTCCAGCAATGTTCAGTACATGTATATGAGGTATATTCTCTCAGCATGTACACTGACCAGCATATATACCGACCAGCAAAAAGTAAAAATAATTGTACACGGAGTATATAATCTCAGCGTGTCTACTCACCAGCAAAAGTACAATAAATGTACACGGGGTATATAATCTCAGCGACCGGGAAGGTTAACCCGGTCAACAAATACCCGCAGAAGTCGGATGTGTTCTCCTATAAACAGGCACAACGCAATCACGTCCGAAAAAAAAACTCCGGATGAACGCAGAAGAAGAAAAAGATAATCTCAGCTAGTCTACTCACCAGCAAAAGTACAATAAATGTACACGGGGTATATAATCTCAGCGTGTCTACTCACCAGCAAAAGTACAATAAATGTACACGGGGTATATAATCTCAGCGTGTCTACTGACCAGCATGTATACTGACCAGTGAGTCAATAAATCGAACAAACTAGTTCCACGCTCCCGAATCTGGGTTGTTGATGACAACTGGTCCTCACTAAAAGCTAGCTATATGTTAACTTACTGTTAGATTGTCCGCCCTAATTGTAAGTCTTAAATGTACACGTCTACAGGTTCGCGCTGTTTCATTGTTAGAATCTGTCAGTGTTTAACTAAAGAATGTCGTGGAGATCTTACATTAAGGGAACTGAGACGAAAACAGATAAGAGGTTCGTGACATCAAGCTGGGCAGCTAACGAATGACACTAAAGAAAATCTACGCGTGCAAGAAGACCAACAGTATAGTCCCGATAAGCAGCATTTTATCCAACAGCCAAACCACGCCCTAGGCGAGGTACACAATCTAAAACTTCAACGTTACTAAACTCAAACAAGGCGACCACAATCTTGAATAGACAATAATAAACATGAGAGAGAGAGAGAGAGAGAGAGAGAGAGAGAGAGAGAGAGAGAGAGACAGAGAGAGAGAGAGAGAGAGAGAGAGAGAGAGAGAGAGAGAGAGAGAGAGAGAGAGAGAGAGATAAAATATTGAAATTTTGACACAGCTGCTCGCTATTTTGTATTTATATTATGTAGAGCTAGTACTATCTATATGTATACCACGAAGTTAGCTATCACCCGCGGTTTCACGCCATTTTAACACATTCTGAATATCAGTCGGGCATCATCACTGATAACGCCTGCACAAATGGCTTCATGAAAATATTCTAGCTGCTAGTGAATATTGTCTCGGGCGTAGTGGATTGACTACTTTGTTCTGCTCATCTTGACAAATAGAAACTGTGACCTCTCTACACGTAAACTGTTTCTGTTACCGTGGTTACTGCTGCTGTGTGCGTATGTAGTTAGGTCTTCTTGTATTTTCAGTAATTACGAAAAAAGGACTAGGGAGTGAACTGAATTGAACAAATGGATGAAAATGCATGATTGTTAGCATATTCTTTTACCACATATAAACTTGACACTGTTAGTGTTATCACAATTATTATAAACATATACTTGATCATGTTAAACACAGTTCTTCTACAACATACAGACTTGCCAAGGTTGTGTTATCACAGTTCTTCTGCTACATATGACCGTGACGCTGTTAGTGCTAGCACAAGTGTTCTAGACATTGACTGAATACTGTTAGTATGAACACATGTCTACACACATTTACTTGATAATGCTAGTGTTATGAAATGTTATATAGAACCCGTTTACTGAAATGTTCGATAGAACCGTTTCTGCTGCATGGCAGTGAATCATGGAATGTTAAAGAACAGAATAGGAAGTATTTGGGGACAAAGGAGATGTGGTTTCTGAGATGTTTGGAGACAACGGAGATGTGGTTTCTGAGATGCCGGGACAAGGCTCATGGAAGTAGAACATTATTTACTCGTTCTTTGGTCATGTAATGAGAAGAAATACACGGCGTTCTTTGGTCATGTAATAAGAAAAGAGACACAGCTTTCTTTGCTCATGTAATTTGAAGAGGGACATAGCGTTCTCTGGTTATAGAATGAGAAGAGAGACAGTATTCTTTGGTCATGTAATGAGAAGAGAGACACTGATAAACATGTCTGGAATGATCAGCGACAGAGGGGGCAGCGGCAGACGAAAAGAAATGGATAGACTGCCGGGGTGTCAAGGAGGAACTGCATCTCTAGAATAGATCCCGAATATTAGCAACCGAGATGTGTGGAGATGTGTGGAGATGTGTGGAGATGTGTGGAGATGTGTGGAGATGTGTGGAGATGTGTGGAGATGTGTGGAGATGTGTGGAGATGTGTGGAGATGTGTGGAGATGCACGAATATCGTCGCTAGTTCCACGGATTTATCTAGTGTTGTTAAACGTGTTCTTCAACTGCACATCTACATGATAATGTTAGTGGTATCACATTCCTTCTACACCTTTGTTTAGTGTTGTTATTGTTAGAACTGGTCTTCTAGTGCACATCTACATGATAATGTTAGAGGTATCACATTTCTTCTACACCTTTGTTTAGTGTTGTTATTGTTAGAACTGGTCTTCTAGTGCACATCTACATGATAATGTTAGTGGTATCACATTCCTTCTACACCTTTATATAGTGTTGTTATTGTTAGAACTGGTCTTCTAGTGCACATATACATGATAATGTTAGTGGTATCATATGTCTTCTACACCTTTGTTTAGTGTTGTTATTGTTAGAACTGGTCTTCTAGTGCACATCTACATGATAATGTTAGAGGTATCACATTTCTTCTACACCTTTATTTAGTGTTGTTATTGTTAGAACTGGTCTTCTAGTGCACATCTACATGATAATGTTAGAGGTATCACATTTCTTCTACACCTTTGTTTAGTGTTGTTATTGTTAGAACTGGTCTTCTAGTGCACATCTACATGATAATGTTAGTGGTATCACATTCCTTCTACACCTTTATATAGTGTTGTTATTGTTAGAACTGGTCTTCTAGTGCACATCTACATGATAATGTTAGTGGTATCATATGTCTTCTACACCTTTGTTTAGTGTTGTTATTGTTAGAACTGGTCTTCTAGTGCACATCTACATGATAATGTTAGAGGTATCACATTTCTTCTACACCTTTATTTAGTGTTGTTATTGTTAGAACTGGTCTTCTAGTGCACATCTACATGATAATGTTAGAGGTATCACATTTCTTCTACACCTTTGTTTAGTGTTGTTATTGTTAGAACTGGTCTTCTAGTGCACTTCTACATGATAATGTTAGCAGTACCACATTTCTTCTACACCTTTGTTTAGTGTTGTTATTGTTAGAACTGGTCTTCTAGTGCACATCTACATGATAATGTTAGTGGTATCATATGTCTTCTACACCTTTGTTTAGTGTTGTTATTGTTAGAACTGGTCTTCTAGTGCACTTCTACATGATAATGTTAGAGGTATCACATTTCTTCTACACCTTTGTTTAGTGTTGTTATTGTTAGAACTGGTCTTCTAGTGCACTTCTACATGATAATGTTAGCGGTACCACATTTCTTCTACACTTTCATTTTGTGTAGCCACTAGAAACCTCGGTCGTGACTCCCCGTTCTCGCCGTGAAACCTGTTTCAGAGATGTAGTCTCTGCCAAGTTTATAATACGTATGTTTACTTCCGCCGGTACTGTGTAATAACGATTGTTTTGTCTTATTAGTTGATAATAGTTATATATTTAATGTGTCTGTGATTGATGATAGCAACTGACATAATGATGGCACACTGCGCCAGTTGCCCGACAGACACCAGAGTGTGAACATGATGCACACGTTTTCGTGTTATGTTTGTGCACATAGCACGCAATCATGTGACGGCGCCAACCACTGCTGCCGGGTAATAACATGCAATTGGCACAGTGATCGAGCCACACATTCATTTTCGTAGAAGCATTTCCGCTTCTATCAAAACCGTTTTTTTTTTTTTTTTAAATTCAGGGTAGATCTCTTCGACGTCAATCTATATCTATAAAACAGAGTGTATGTTTGTGGGTTTGTGGGTCTTGGATGCGTTCGATAACGGTACATCCGATTGAGATGAAATTTTCTACACTTCTTCCTTTCATTCATTGGCAACCGACTATAATAATTTCTTAATGTAAAATCTTCTACTTATTTAATAACATTTACTTTTCCATTTTCATTATATAATGTCTATATAGCAGGGGGACTTCACTCTAGAAAAGTTATTTCAAGGGGCATAACTTTTAATAACATTTCTATATACTTTATAGTCATATTGTTGGACTTACCTGCACTATTGTTAAACTCTTTGTCTATAGTTATTTTTAGGCATATGAGTTATATTAAATAATGATATAATCTTTAAGGTATTTTTAAAGTTTGCATAAAAATAATGCATTATGCATAACATTTTAACCCATCTTTTTCTGCTTACAAAACTTATCAACTGTCATGTCGGTGATTAAAGACAGTTTTCATTAAAAATAATGAATGGTGTGTGGAAGGACATTCTTTTAAGTTACTGTGCGCCAGGAGCTGGGCGAAACCACGCCGGGTCAGATAGATAGACAGATAGTCGGGAACGGAAGCTTATTTGACTACTTATATGAATGAATTAAATGACATGCTCCCTACCAGGGACTGGGTGAAGCCGGGCCGGGACAGACAGACAGACAGATAGACAGACAAACAGATAGTCGGGAACGGGAGAGCTTATATGACTACGTATATGAATAAAATGAGATGCTCCCCACCAGGGACTGTGTGAAGCCGGGCCGGGTCAGCCAGACAGACAGACAAACAAGCAGACAGACAGACTGATAGATAGATAGATCCCCTCCAGGGCCTGGGCGAAGCCGGGCCGGGTCAGCTAGTGTTAAATAAATGTCTTTGTCACTTTGTGGTGTCTAAATGCACTGAGCCGAAGTGGAATAGTTGAGAAATTTTGATTTTAGGCACATCAGTTGTATACTATGAACAAGAAATTAGATGAGCTGGAGTGCGGGTTTCAGAAGCATGGCTTCCCGGGAAGGTTAACCCGGTCAACAAATGCACGCAGAAGTCGGATGTGTCGGCCTAACGGCGCAAGAACGCAGCTCTGCTGTAAACAGGCACAATGCAATCACGTTCGAAAAAAAAAAAAAAAAAAAAAAACCTCTGGATGAACGAAGAAGAAGAAGAAGAAGAAGAAGAAGAAGAAGAAGAAGAAGAAGAAGAAGAAGAAGAAGAAGAAGAAGAAGAAGAAGAAGAAGAAGAAGAAGAAGAAGAAGAAGAAGAAGAAGGAGGAGAAGAAGAAGAAGAAGAAGAAGAAGAAGAAGAAGAAGAAGAAGAAGAAGAAGAAGAAGAAGAAGAAGAAGAAGAAGAAGAAGAAGAAGAAGAAGAAGCATGGCTTACAATCAGCGACATCAACTCACAATACTACTCCCCCAGGAGCTATTAATAAATTATATGAAGACAGCCGACCAGATAGAGGACGGTCTACTCCCGGGGTGCATTTTGCTCGTTTGTAGAACCCTCAGATCGTGTTGCATAACTACAGATCCTACGATTGGCATTGGATGACGTCATTGAGTTAAAGCCACTGATACTACGTGCAGAAACAACCGTTGTCTGCTGAGAAAGTGTTACACATGCATAACATCTGAGTTTCTAGAGCAGTTACTCTCATAGCCTGCTTCGTAGGACCGTAAATTGCTAGGTTTAGAGAGCATTTACTCTCGTAGCCTGCTTCTACAGGCCCGTAAATTCCTAGGTTTATACAGCAGTTACTCTCGTAGGCTGTGGGCACAAAGTCGTAGCTATGGAAATACTGTAATGAAAGAAGTAGTGTAAAGGAACAATTAAATTTATGAAAATATACGAACAAGGAACGGAAGCTCTTGCATCTAAATGAGAATGAAAACAATGCTACAGTGGATGTCAAAGCCTTTCTTGTGATACAGTTGATATGATTTCTGTTGAAGATTGTTTAATGTTAAGTGTGTGTATGTTGCTTTCACACGTTGCCATATCATGGCAAGATTTGCCTTGCCTTTCTGTACTCGAACGTTATACAAGTGTGTGTATATTGCTTGCTGTTGCTTGCTCAATCGTTCACAGGTCACGTGGCAGCAGTCACGACCGGCAGTAGCAGATAGTCTTTCAACATGACATTCACTAAAGCAGTAACTATATTTTAATTAGTTACTCATGGACAGCTAAGAAGACAGATATCTCTGTTCAAGACAATCAAGAAAGAAAGATGTCAACGGAGATGCCCGTCTGCTGGTAGAACAATATAGCTATAGATATAGACAGACAACAGATTTCCTTACATACAGCGATCACATATCTGGTCACGAAAACGTTGACACAACATATAAGAAACTGGACTTGCCACTTACCCTTTCAGAACACTCTATAGAATCCATTTATTTAGCTGTGTGCAGCTCAGGGGTCAAATGCATCATCATCACCAAGTGCCATGTCTGTATTCACGACAGTCACGTCCCTCCCTGGCCATCTATTTTCTGGGTTCTTGATAAGTTCAACCGCTAATTGTCTTCCGTACCACTCTGCCAACCCAAGCAAATATTGTCTTGCTCCCTCCCTCGAACTCTGCCTCTGCTCCATTCAATAGTCCAGGTTGTGACAACGTTCTCTAGATTCCTTCAAGTTGACAAGCATGAAGAGTGTCTAGTCCACATGTATAATCTGTCTTTTAGAATGTATCGCCTGCAGGGCTTGGATGTTTGTCTTTTCAGTTGTTCATGATATTCTTGCCCAGAATTCCGTGACCTTTAGGTTTGTTTTCTCTGTATCCCGGGTCCATAATGCTCTGGTATGTAGCAGTGAAGTAGGGTCTACTAATGTCCCTGGACAGTGATTGCCTACACAGAAACTCCTCCGCCCATAAGATCGATGCTCTTGCTTGGGTTATTCTGCATATTATCCATGTGCTGCTGTTTCAATTTGTTGTTAATGCTGTCCTTAGAGTGTTTACTCACTCTGCTTGTTTCAGCATTCTTAAGTGTCACGCCACTGTACACTCTGGTTACTTTATTTTTCTTGGTCGTGACCAATGTGTTTCTTGTTCGTGACCAATGTGTTTCTTGGTCGTGACCAATGTGTTTCTTGGTCGTGACCAATGTGTTTCTTGGTCGTGACCAATGTATTTCTTGGTTGTACTCTTCGCTCCACGGATTGTGCCTTCCATGACGTGTTTTCTTCATGGAGTTTCAAGCATTCATACACATACATACATACATACATAGACACACATACACATGTGCAGAGGGTAGGAAATAAGAGAGAAAGAAAGAGAGGGAGAGAGAGAGACGAGGGGGGGGGGGAGAAGAGAGATACCCTAAACATTCATTTTCCCCGCTGTTAATGTTCATGTATTCCAATCAGTTCAAGCCAGGTTATACCCCCACCCCCCTTTCACGGCGACATGAATGTAATCTGTACCTGACCCTCTTCTCTGATACGTGCTGTGCTCCAGCTAGTCTACTAAGCCAGGTAGATAGACGGTGCAAGCACTTCCTGTGAGGCTTGGCCTAGCTGTACTAGAGCAGGTAAGAGAACGTTGCAGGCAGAGATACAGTCAGTGGTCACAGCTCAGTGGAAGCTCATTAACATGGCGCAAACAGCAAGCTGCCCTTTTGGGCGGATATTTTAACGTCGAAGAGAGTTATTTCACGCAAATGTTTGTTAGTGAAATCCGAAACAGAGGAGGTGGATGTAATGACAGTCCAACAATGAGTATGAGTAAACTAAAGGACCCTTGTCCAGCACTTGGGGTGTGTTGGATATATGGTGTTGTCCCATGTGTGTATATGACTAATGGGCATTGGATACGTGATGTGATCAGTATGACACCAGCCGTCTTCGCTTCTCTGAACATTTCTCTGTACCCAATTTAGACTGGGTCGACCTGGCCAAGGATTTCACAATCCTCGCCTTAAGGGGGATTCGAACACATGACAAGCAGGCTAGCAGGCAACTGCGCTACACCGGCTCCCATAGTGCGGATGCTAGCAAAAAGGTAACAAAAGGCATAGACAGTGTTAAACTGGTGTACAACTACAAAATAGATACTGTTCTACAACGCAAACATATACGCTATTGTTTTAAACAGTATCCATTTTCTAAAACTGTTACAAGACACAATATGCTTTTCACAATATTTTCTTGGGGGGAGGGGGGATAAACTACATGCTTATGTTTCATCTGCAAGACCTATGATAACGCTCGAAATAGTCAACTATATCAAACGCCTTCAGACACAGACAAAAGAGCACCCCTGCCATGAATGCACTCACACAGATAAAAGAGCACCCCTGCCATGAATGCACTGACACAGACAAGAGAGCACCCCTGCCATGAATGCACTGACACAGACAAGAGAGCACCCCTGCCATGAAAGCACTGACACAGACAAGAGAGCACCCCTGCCATGAATGCACTGACACAGACAAGTCAGCACCCCTGCCATGAATGCACTGACACAGACAAGAGAGCACCCCTGCCATGAATGCACTGACACAGACAAGTCAGCACCCCTGCCATGAATGCACTGACACAGACAAGAGAGCACCCCTGCCATGAATACACTGACACAGACAAGTCAGCACCCCTGCCATGAATGCACTGACACAGACAAGAGAGCACCCCTGCCATGAATGCACTGACACAGACAAGAGAGCACCCCTGCCATGAGTGCACTGACACAGACAAGAGAGCACCCCTGCCATGAGTGCACTGACACAGACAAGAGAGCACCCCTGCCATGAGTGCACTGACACAGACAAGAGAACACCCCTGCCATGAGTGCACTGACACAGACAAGAGAGCACCCCTGCCATGAGTGCACTGACACAGACAAGAGAGCACCCCTGCCATGAATGCACTGACACAGACAAGAGAGCACCCCTGCCATGAATGCACTGACACAGGCAAACTTTTCAGCTGAATGTAAACACAGAAC